>VYZX01023473.1:14496-56029 GCA_013401335.1 Brachypteracias leptosomus
CTTGTTTGCTTCCCTTCCCTTTCCTTCCCTTCCCTTCCCTCTCTCACTCTCCCTCCCCTTCTCCCTCTCCCTCTCCCTCTTCCATCATGATAGAGACCAATCATGCCACTTTGGAGGCACTGATAAGGAAAGGGAGCTCAATCAAACCTCTTCACATGCTTCAAAGACAAAGAGAGAACTCATATCATGAAGATGTCAATAGTGATGGAGAGTCACTTTCCTGGACTGCTTTGCAGGTGATTGATGCCTCCTTTCTAGCCCTGGAGTTATGATTGGTAGAAATTCTGCAGTGTTGGTCCTCTTTGGTGTCTCTGTAAGCTAGTACTGAAGTTTCAGGAAATAATATACTTCCCAGAAACAGACTTTTCTCTGATGCAATATAGTGATATTCAGACTATCTGCCAGAAAGGGAAATCTATCTCCTGTAATCCGAACTCAACTGTATATTTCTGAGGAGCCAAGAGACAAGGAAAAAAGTCCAGTTGTTAAATGAAAGCAAACAAGGATGAAAACAAGCTCAAAAAAGAGTGAGGTTTGTGTGAGGCCAGGACACAATTTAAAAAAAGAAAGAAAAAAAGTGCCTCATTTGGCTGGTAGATAGACAGTGATGAGTGTGCTCATGTCTTCTAATTATTATGCAGCTAAGCAGGAGGTACATCATAAGGATGTTTTTAGGGCTAAAAATCTTGTCTTGCATGTTTGGATATATGCACACCACAGTTTGCATGCTCATATGGACAATCACTTGAAGGGAAAACACAATCTGCTATAGTGCCTTTCTGCTAGACAAAATGTGCATGATTAGTTCCATATGGCTTTTTTTTTCCTGACACAGTAGAGCTCCAAAGTAAGGAAATATTTCAAACAGAGGTGATGATGTATTCCAAAATCCCAGTTCAATAGTGTACTTAGGGGGGAAATTGGCCTCCAGTGGGATTTAAACATACGTTTGTGTGCTTTGCTGAATAGAGATGTCCTTAAGCATCTGCTTAAAGACATGTACATACCAAGACATGATCTTCTTTGGGTGGGCTTTGAATCAACTCCCAAGTGATTTTCTGAATGGAGCTTCAAAAGAAGATATCTGCAGTCCACAGAAAAGTAGTATCTATTTGCAAATGAAACATTTTCTTTTACTGCTGGGCTGCATTATCAAGTAGAAAAATGTTAATGCTATTTCTTCTCACACAGTCACATTTAGGAGATAGATACACTGCTTAATGGAAGGATGTGCCTAGTCTTATATGTGCCTAGTATTACAGTTGCAGAGGAGAGAGTCCCTTAGAGGACAAATCAGAAAATCCAGATGTTGCACTGCATTTTAACATAACCCACCACTGATTAAAACAGCCCCTGACCATTAGTTCTACCTTTGAAAAGCTTCTGGGTGAGCTTTTCTTTCTCCACACACGGTACAAGGGAAACGAGGCAGGCTAGTCTCCCAATTTAAATGTCTTAATTAGTTGCCTAAATTTAAGTGCTGTCCATAAATAGCATGAACAACCTCTTTCAGATGGAGTATTTTAGGGGAGATGGGCTCTACAGTCACTATTTTGTCATAAATGCAAGAAAGAAAACAAGCAGTCTGTCCAGTATGGCTGTTTGCTTCTGACAGTCAAGAGCACTTCAGCAGGCATTCAGCAATGGGCTGTAGGAGTTGCAATGCACAGGAGGTGGCATCTCTGCTGTCAGCACCCACCCTGCCATGCCTTCTGCAAGGGTGAGCTGGTGGGGCAACAGTCACTCTCCATCAGATGGGAAAATCAGGCATTCAAGTGGGAATGTCCAAAAGCCAAATTGCTGATCGCAGGGGAGTTTTAAACTAGTCAATCAGAAACACCAAGAGAGCTGAAACCTTGTATTTGATGTTTCCCTGAGGAAACAGGGATTCAGAGCCCTGAAAGCACTGTCTGCAGTGTCTTGCCTGCTCTCTTCCATAGCCAGAGATTACAAAATATGCCTAGGAGGTAAGAGCTAAATCCCAAACCAGTGTCACCCTTGCCAACATTTGAATCAATGGCTCAGCGTTACAGGAAAATATGTTAGCTGCCGGTTTATGGGGCATTTTCTGCAGAGGCGATCCTCATCTCTGTTACTGAACTCAGGCTGCTCTGTAGTTAAAAGTGCTGAATTTGTGAGAGTAGAAGGTGAGGGTCCCCACAGGGGACTGGATCAGTGCCTTGGCTGTAGGCACTTGGCTTGGGGAGTGGCACTCTGGGATTCCTAAGGATACTAAGAAAATGGAAACATCATGCTCATAAAACAGAGAAAAATGCTCTAAAGTAGGAGCCAGAGCCTTGCCCTCAGGAAACACACAGCCCACTACACTCCAGGCATGCCTGCTCTCTGCTGGTGCTGTGGCCCTTCCTTTCTCAGATCTACAATGGCCCAAGAGTAATGGGGACCATTCCCGCTCCAAATATGCAATGCCTGATGTTTAGGGCATTTTTCTAAGATCAGAGAGGAGGGGGCTCAAATTTTCATGGGATTAGAAGAGTGTAAAATGCAGGTTTTATGTTTCATGGAGCAGTGCTCTAGGTTGTTGGACAAAAGTAGGGCATCATGTTTTGTGATAGAGTCATCTTAACTGAACTCCAGGATAGTTCACACTTGTGAAATGAATTCTGAACAGCAGGTCAGGCTCCAAACAGCCTCACAGATTAAACATAAACCAGCTTAACAAAGCCAAGGTCATGTACAGCATACCTGATGACACTGCACTAGGCCCCTAGGGAAGATTTCATCTGGTGATATAGGTGTCCTGTGTGCATAAAACAGCAGAATAGTACAAGATCTTGATTCCTTCCCCTCTGAGAGCTTTGCAGACTGTGCCTCGTCATTGACCCCAGTGTGATTGCTAGTAGCACAGGCTGCATGTGAATTCCTATTTGAATGCAATTTTATTTAGGAACTTCTATTTCATATCCAGAAATAAATGACTTGTAACAAGAAGTTGAACCACTGTCTCCTTTCCTCTCCCTCAGGCAGAAAAGGGAACTCCCTGACAGCTTCCTGCATGCCAGCAGATACCTCTGGTCATTGAACAGGGCTTTTCACAATGTACATTTTGGATATAGACTCTTAAACTCTGCCTAAGCACCACTTGCATGCATAAATCTCTTTTTGGAGCTGGGAATTAATCTGTGTGCCTCACTTTGTCATCTGCAAAATGGAGAATTTCCTTCCCTGACAAGAAAAGTGAGAGGATAAATATTTCAGAGACTATGAAGTACTCAGACAACTCAGTGCGGGTGACAAAAGTACCTTGGCTAGACAGGAAAACGCTGCTTTAAAATTCCCAGAAGAACAGCATAGAATAGAGATGAGATATAGCAATGTGGGAGGCAATTGCAGCAATCTGTGTGATAGATGGCATCATTCACAGCAAGACAGTGGATCTGCATGTAGACTTTCATCCCTACTATGCTCTCTTCGCTTCTGGCACGCGCCTCATCCATGCACTGTGCAATGGAACAATGTTGTTCATCCTGCGTTTTAATTACTGTTTTCTGCATCGTCCTGCAGAAAGAGAGTTGGGAAGAGGAGTTGTACCGTATTTGGACTGCTTATTGCTTTGATGTTAAGGGACAGTCTTTGCAATTCCAGTCAGGACCTGGCCTTAGAGCTGTTTTCTACAGACATGTAGAAACAGAAGGTTTAGGGGAAAATGGACTTATTTGACTAAATATTTACCACATGCAGGGCTCTCAACGCTTTCTCCTCAGGAAGAGCATCACTTGGCCGGGAAAACCTGTGTCACTGAGGGAGAGGACCTGACAGTTCCGGCTCCTTTAGCTGCTGTTTCCAGGCTTGCCCCACGAGAGGGCAATACAGCAACATCCATCGCACTTCCCTGCCATCATAAAAAACGGATCAGGCTTTTGAACTGGGGATTTAATTCTACAATATATGCATAGTATTTATAGAAAGAGCATTTACTTTTTTAAAGTGTTGCTATTTTGCTTATAGCAATAACATATAATCAATATGCATTAAATTCTTTCATCTCACAGAAGCTAATATGACCCTCTGCTGCTATCCAATCTAGGACAACTAAACATCGAAAGAAAACTTCAGCTTTTTCATATCTCAGACACTCTATAAGACAACTAAACTGGAGGCTCAGTGCTACAACTCATCCTCAGGGAGTAGCCCATTTATCAGTCATTTTAATAGGACTAAAAGTGTGAATAAAATTCTATAAGTTCATGTCCTTACTTTCATTGACCCTTAGGGAGTGAAATACCTTATTTTCTATTTCCCTCGCAGGTCTGTAACCTCCCTTGTTTAGCTGACAACCTTCTGCATCATCTCCTAACCTGCTTGATCTGAATGAGCTTTTTGAAAGTGTCACGGACAGCAAATCACTGTTTCTACTGCAGTCTGTAAAAGGTTTATCTTCCACTTGACTGGAAACTGCTAACCATATGCTAAACATTTTTGATAATGCCACCCAGAAATGTTTTTTACCACATATTTCATATTCTGTTTTATATTCGAAAAGCCTGTGCATATTTTGCAGCTGTCTTATCAGATGTAGCTGAAATATTTTTCTTCTGAGCGATTCAGTTCTAGACGAGTGATTTGTCTTTGCTTTGTGTTACACAGAAGCTACTTGCCAGCTCCAAGCTCCGGTAGTGATTTGCAGTGTCACCAGCTGTTAGGAAGGAGAACACAGAGTCGTTACCCAGATCTTGACAGGTAAATGAGAAGATTGTACAGGCCATGACTGCACTGTTTGCAGCAGGATGTGCAGCAGATGATGAAGACACAAAGGCAGGGAGGGTGCTGCAGGGCCACAGGGAGGTCCTGCAGCACTGACTCCTCCAGAGCTGGTGTGGGTGGGTGGCAGCAGTAGGGACTGGGGTGCAGGTTGTGCCAGGCCCATGGCCACAAAAGGATGAACATTCTTAGCGTGGCATAGACATTACTGTGTGTGCTTCTGACACATAGCATGCTGTTTAATTGCTGTAAACCATCAGGCAACTCTATGGAATGGAGGAAGTAACTAGTCTGATTAGTCACTGTTCATGAAATTGTTGCTCACATGGATGATCCACTGCACACACCACATTAGACACATGCACTGAGCTGCCATTATTTATGAGGGTGTGCTGCCACCCTCGGAGGGTGGGAGTGAAGATGGTGGGAAGCAAAGAATCATTTATGCCACAGAGACTGGGGCAGCACTGAGAGGATGGGTCTCAGCAGGTCAGAGAGAAACTCTGCACTTGGAGAATTGCCTGGATAAAGCAAGTAATTCTGTATAGATGAGGACAGGTCAGTCTCTAATGATCTTGTGCCCTGCAGTGAGAAGTGGCTGTGCTGTCATCATGAAAAATTAAAATTTAATTTACTCTCATTTTTGTTTTGTCTTTCCTTTGGACAGTACAGATGGACAGGGAGCACTATTACCTTTGCATTTCTGCCTGCAGCTCTTCTGTTGGCCCGGAGGGGCACCATACACTCTTGGAGAAGTCTGATGTGATATCTTTCCTCACAAGGTGTATTTGAAAGCGTTCATAGAATCATAGCATTGTTTAGGTTGGTAAAGCTCTTTAAGATCATTGAGTCCGACTATTAACCTAGCATGGCCAAGTCTTTCATAAGTTATTGGTTTCCAAATTTACTTCAGGAAAGACACCAGGAAGCTCTGCTTAGAAAAAGGTGTGGTGGGAATGGTGCAGTATGAAGCTGGATATACCCTAGAGCAGGGACACCGAGCTGCTGCTGGCCCCACACACTGAAAACGCTTGATGCTGCCAGAGCAAAGAGAGAGAAAATATTTCTGATAAGAATACTTAGCATGAGTAAAAATAGTGGTGCATCAGGACTGTGCCCAGGCATGCCAAAGAAGCAAAGGGCATACCAGGGACAGACTGGGAGGCTGCTGTCCTCCTGCTTGCCCTGTCACACCCATATGGAGCAGGCAGAAGGCAACAGGAAGCACTGAAAGGATGATCCTGCTGCTTACAGGGATCAAGCCATTGCCCAGGCCAGGGCTGAGGACCCTGGGGCTCTGCAGCCCCTGCCCAGGTCTGTGGAGAAAGCTGGTGAGAAAAAGTGGCGGGGGCTTCTGCCCTGCATTGGGAGCAGACTCTCATGCCCCAGCTTCATCTGCTGGGCCCCTGACTTGGTCACAGAGCTGCCCTATATCCCTGGCCATGTCTGGCAGTCCTCAGGTCTGTGGTGGTCCCTGGTCTCTGTCCCCATCCTGGCTCTGCCCTGGGGCTGCCTCATTGCTGGGACAGCATGAAGACCAGTAAAACCCCTTATAGGTTCAATCTTTTTCATGAAAATAATGGCCTTTTCCAGACTATTTTTACCATCTTTTCACTGTACTTCAGTAATAGTAAACTGCTGTCTGGAAAATTTCCTTTACATCAACAAGATTTGCTTAATGGAAAAGGACGTTACTGTTGGGGAAAGCAGTTTTTCCAGCTCATAGAACCAAATGCCAGCCAGCAACAAAAAAGAGAAAAGGGAGGAAAAAAAAGTGGAAACTATAAAAAGCTCTATAACTTCTTAAATGTGAAGCTTTACTTGTGTTACATATTTGACCGTAAATTGCAATAGGCTTTTAAGTAAAAATAAACTTGAGAAGACTTTTTATCCATGTAGAAATTTTATCCATGCAGAAATTTTATCCATGAAATACATATGTTAATAGGGCTATACAATTTTTATTAAAGCATCATAAAGAAGAAAACACAGATTTAGTGTGACATGCAGTATGTAACCTATTCATAAATCTCCAGTTAAGTTTGAACACTATGGGGGATGTGCATGTGTAGAGGCTGGACTCTGGATAATCCCCACTATTGACTGGGGAAAAAAAGAAGACTGGTGAAGCCTGAGGAGTTTTGTCAGCTCAGACACTTCCAAAGTCACATCCCCCCGTGTACAGTCTCATTCTCCCAGGACAAGCTGCTGTGCAAAGCCTCTCAAACATGCTGGTTACAAAGCATAACCAAACTGAATCACCTTCTGATTTAAGAAGTAGATAGGATTAAACAAAGCCAACCTGAAACTTTGGCCCAAATGAAGAACTTTATAGCACAGGGCTGGTTGTGCCTTGTGGCAGCAAATAGGAGCAGATGATTTCTTCAGCCTCTTCCAGGCCTGTGATCACAGCAGCAACTTCTGTGGATGGTGCTATCCAAAGTTTGCAGCTTTCCTGCTTTTAGCTTAATTATTTTAGCCTGTAGCTAAAAATATACTTCTTTAAATCAGCTAGCTTTCAAGATGCCTCTTCCCTCTACTTGGTTAAGTAAATACATGTTCTTAATAGTTAAACATAAGCAAAGGGGTTAATATTTTTATCTTTTATTTGATTATCATCTTTGGTTGAAGAATTTGCAGTAAATATCCTAGAGCATCAAGATAATGACATGTTACAGAACCAGGGCAACAGCCACTACTAATTATTCACAGTTTCACTCTTTATGTTTTAAATAATTTAAATGGCTGAATCAGCTTCATACTAGGGGAATTTTCTGAACATTTAGAGCTCTTGCTGTCAAGTTCACGACAATTTCCTTTCCCCACAACCCCAACTGTTTTCCTGAGCACCTACATACTTATTTCTTGCTTGGGATTTTTACCTATTACACGAGGAAGGTCAGTAATTTTAGCTGAGACAGATTGGCAGAGTTAAGCTCAATGGGAGCCTGACCCCAGGTTCCATAACCAACAGATTAGATAATAGAGAAGTTTATTACTTTTCAGAAGAAATGATAAAACTAAACATTAACAGACAGATTTACTTTCCTATGGGGTCACTGTTCATTAAATTTCCCACAGTTTTTATAATCTGAACCACTACAGTTATTTAGCTTTCAGCTCAAGTCCTTAAAGAGAGAAGATTGTTTCTTTATTGCCTTGCAACCATTATTCATTTTAACAGCATTTTTCAAGCTCTCATCTTAAAACTGGCAAATACTATTAAAAAAAAAAAAAGAAAACTGTGCCTTCTGTAGCTTAAACACAAACAAACCCAGTTGCTTCCATCCTTCTCATTTAAAATCCTACAGGCACTGATTTGTGCCAGGAAAGTAACTAGGTGCCTAATGGAGACAGCTGGGTAAGTATGAAAACCTCCTTCACGGAAGTCAATGGTAGACTCATATTGATTACCTGTGAAGGTCTGGCTCTGTAAAACAGCAGGCTGTGGGGGAGGTTGTAGGAAAATGCGTACTTGCCATGTTTTGGCAGGCTGAGGAACCCGGACTAGGAACTGGGGATGGGTTGAACTAAGGAGGATGTGCCAGAGAGGAGTTTTGCCACTGAGAGCCTTCACAGATTTCCTGGGGCAATCACAGTGCTGTAACTGGACCAGAAAGTAGTGGCTTCAACAACTTTGACATATTTTGTCTTCCTTCCTCCTCCAGAAGTCAATATTCAGATTTTGAACGGATACCATTACAGAAGGTCATCCAGCTACATTAAGAAGACTGTTGTGGGAAAGGGGACACACAAAAAACAGTAAGAAACTGTGGAGAAGCTCCCTGCAAGGGATCCCACCCACCAAAGAAGAAAGATGAGGTTTATTTCTTATTAGATATATATACCATAACATTTATAACCTTGCAACAAAGAAAATTTTTAAAGGATTTATTACCTATCTTAATCACATTCTGTATCTACAGACTTCAATAGCTTAAAGGACAGTATTTTATGGGCCCTCTTTTAAGGTCACAGGATATTTAAAAATACAAGGACCACAATATTGAATGTTTGAAGAGTGGTCAGAATAAGAGAACCCTCTTAACTTACCTCACTGATTTCCCAAGGAAAACACCTCTTCTGTACATAGTACATGATTTACAGTAACCTAGTTCCCTCATTTTTTGATAACACAGGGCTTAGGTCATAGACTTTACATTGTTTCAATGGAAGATTGAACAAAATTGTTTCATGCTTGCCTCCTGCTGATAGATCATGACCCCTTAACTTTGTTTTCTCTCACTGACTGATCATGGAGCAATGCAACATGATTGCCCGCCTTCCTGCCCACTCCAAAAATTAAAAGGTTATAAAAGCAATAGACAAGATAGGAAGAGGCAAACATCTTTTGAATCAATGTTCTCTGACTTAAAGATGGGGGGTTTTGAGCCCTTAACCCAGCAGAATATAACAGCTAAGGATGTCCAAAACAAGAAACACTTGGGAGAACTTCACAGCAGGGGAAGGAGGATGTGCAGCATCTAAGGCAGTTCCTAGCATTGCAAGCTCCAATTGTTTTTTTTTTCTAAATCCAGATTTATTGTTTGGAGCCATCATCAAAATGTTCTTTGTTTTTCCACTATGAAACAGATGGCATAAATGTGCCCTGCAATTTTATTGCTATGCTACAATTTCATCATGTCATGCTCAAACCAATAGGTTCAATCAGTTTACAATAAAACTATCATTCCACTGTGCTGCCTATGGATGCGTTGAATAAAGTGGAAGTTTGAAAAGTTTCAAGTTGCTAAATCGATATTTCATTATTTGTCTCATATTGGTTTTATTAGTGACAGAAATGAAGCTCAACAACAGATAAAAGATAGAAACGGTTACTTGAAAAGATGTAATGGGAATGGACTTGTGCACAGTCACTGCATTTTCAATCTTTTAATTTCTCAAAAGAAACTTTGTTCTTTCTAAGGTTAGTCAAGTACCAGCTGAAAGAATTTTCTTCAAGGTTATACACAAGTGAAAGAAAACTTCAATTATAAATTTACCTGGGCATAGGCTAGAACAAAAAGAAAGCCTAATCTGTGAAGAGGTGTTCTAAAGAGTGTTCAGTTCAAACGGAACACAACTAAAGGGAAATATCTGAAATACTGCAAGGTTTAACTCTCTGAAGTTCTTTATTAGTGTTTTTCAACCACAGCAAGAGCCAACCGTTAACACATTTAATCATTTAAGGCCAGAGGCAGATACAAGAACTTGCTGCTCTAACCTCAGAGGTATTCTCATAGCCAAGGCAGAGCAGAGTGGAGGCCTGAATACATAAACATACATAGAAATCGAACTTCAACCACACTGTTGATTTCTTAAGGTGAAATACGGTCAGGTCAAACTCTGTTATTGTTACAGACAGAGACTTAAAAGGGAAAGGACAAGGAGACATGTTGGTGACAGAAATTATTTTCTTCTACAAGAAAAATATTGCAAAACTCTTGGCTTTAGGGGACACTTTATCTATTTGCTCTGTAGAGATAACCTTATACACACCACCAAAGGAGCAGAGAAGAGATTTTAAAAAATCCTAAGGAATGAAAATACCTATCAGGTTAGACGATCACTGTAAGGATGCTGAGATAACTTCAGCATTCCTGCATGCTTCCCTCCCAGCTGACATGCTGCATGCCAAGGAGCCTCCAATTAAACCTCTTTCCAAGTTGACTCTTTCACACAGATACCAGGAGTGGCTGCACTGGCCCATCTGGTTTAGCAGACCAGTATCTCTGGTTGCTCTTGAGCATGGTTGGTACTGTGTGACTGGTCCAATATTCCCACTTTTATGATCTCCTTGCTGTGGAGTTTCTGGATATCTTGATATCAGCCACAGCAGGAAGGCAGGTCAAGTCAAAGCTGAGGAGTCTGCATTAATTAGATACAAATATAGACAGTAAAGTTAAAAAGATATCTGAGATTCATGAAATGAATCGTGAAAAAATCAAGGTATTTGGAGGACTTCTAACACTCTAGTATTCTAACTAGTGTAATAGCTTCAATTGACCTGGCCTCTTCCTTTTTTTTTTTTTTTAATTAAGAAAAATACTAGACCATTATTTAATTGTATCACTTTCTTCAGATTTGTCATTAAAAGAGACCTTTTGACATTTCTGAGTGCTCTTCCAATGATTAGACTTGCAAAACCCATTCTGTAGCATTCTATTAAAACTAACTCACCTGCCAGCAGTTTAAATAACAAAGTGAAGAAAGCAATTTGTATCAGACACTGGGCAGTGATGGCAGGAACATTTCAAAACCACACTCACCTGATTTCTTTATACTCCCTTCAAAGCCTTGTAAAAAAATGTAGCTTTTACAGCATGACCTCAAGAAATTAAAATTAAGGCCACGTCAGTCAGAGAGAGGGAGAGTGTGAGAGAGGCAACTCCATGGGCCTGAAAAGCTTCTGATACTCACCCAACCTTCTTTGCAGCACAAATCCAGCTAAGATTTTGCTACCTGTGGTTGGAGGGGTACAGCACAAGCGATCTCTCAAGTAGAGAAGTCCATGGCAGCTTAGGGGTTCGTAAAGTAGAACGGCTACCTCATGCCAAGGAGCAACCAGCACAGGTCTCAGAATCCTGCAGATATGTGTCCCACTTACAGTTTGAGCAGTTCTTTCCATATTAGCTTTGGTCATGCACAGCATGTTGCAATAGGCTGGTGCTGAAGCAAAAAAAGCTTCTAAACAGTGACAGCATCTATTTCTCAGAGGCATTACTTTATGGTCAAATGCAGTTAGCAGGCCAGGCAGAGTGGCTGCTGTGGTCATGCACCACAGCAGCCTATGCTCCACGACCATCTCCTGCCAATGGGCTCTCCATCAATGCTGGACACTCTTCTTTAGGAGGGGAACAGGACAGCATCTCTGCCACCTCTGTCTTCCAGCTTTCATCACATCTGTGCTGAATGTTAGCCAGCCCCAGATTGACACAGATAGTTGTTGTGATGGTGACATACAGTGTCATTGCAGCCTGAGGAGGCCATCATTGGAGAAAGCAGAAGGGAATGACATGAGAAGGGAGCTAGCAGGGTAGCATCTTGCAGCATCTCACCTGTGAAATCTTGTGGAAGAGAAGCATTTGTTCACAACTAAGAATAGCAATGTCTTCAAAAGAAAGTGTTATTGAAATGATGTGGACTATTAGCAAGACAATTATTTGGCATCATCACCAGCACAGAGGAAATGCCAGGTGAGAGGCCTACAGGCTGTACCCGACTGTGAAGACCTGTGCCTGACAGCAGAATGAACTGTAAGGGTCTTTATCCTTTTCAAGCCTTGGCACGGAAGAGCTGCCAGGAAAGGGCAGTCCAGAGAGAAGTGAATGTTTTGGTGATGTGGGGCAACACTAGTGAGATGCCTGGGAGGGCATTGTGTGTGTGTCTTGCCCACAAAACAGGTGTCTGAGAGGGGCTTTTACCTTTAATGTTGCTCTTGGAGAAGTATTTTCAACAGCATGGCACAAAATTTGGTGTAGGAAGTACGGGTGAAGTGAGCTGGTTTAGTCAGCCTCATCAAGATAAACACATTTTTACTCAGCAATCTGGAAATCTCTGGACAAATGAGCAATGTTGGATGATCTTTTTTCAGCCAAGTTGCTAGGAGACATCACTGTAGTCAATCATATAACCATCAGCTATTACTGCTCAGAATTTTTTTAATAAACTCTTCTGTATTGAAGAGTAATTCAGTGAAGCTAAAACTGCTCATGGGACCATGCCAGTTTTTATAAAAACAGGCAACAAAACCTGCACTGGCAAACACTTTTCAGGTTCCAGGTGGAATTTGTGATCCAAAAATTTTAATGGGAAGGTTGGTGTCACCAGCATACAAAAAACCCAAGAGGAGTGGCTCAAACTCACACTCTGTGATGTCCCTTAACAAAAAAATACTGGTCTGCTTTCCAGCAACCCATAAGAAGCTAATTAAGTAAATTAAGTCTATGGTAAGTAGTTTAAATTCACTATACTTAGAAATCTGCATATACTAGAGGAAATTTCAAGGGATTCTGAAGTTTGAAAAAGATGAAGACTGCTAGCCTAGTCTAATGTGCAAAGCGGCCTAATGCCCTGCAATGGTGGAAACTCAAGTTCAAATCCTTGCTCCAGGGTTATGGGTGAATGGCAAGGTTAGGGCAAGAACCAGCCTTCCTCATGCGCTGCGGGTTTGCCAACTGCCCTAAGGAAATGAGAATTTTGGCAGTAGTACCATGATTTTGTGAAGTTTTCAGGCTGTCAATGTTGTGCTGATGCAGAACAGTGAATGTTGAGGTCAGAAAGCATTATGCAGGACAGAAGCTCTTTTTTTCAACACTTGTCTTTCCAATGGGGAGATGACAGCATTTTCATAGAGCCAAGCTGCCTGTGTGGAAAGGCTGAAGGGTAATGAAGGTGGCAGCACAAATAGGTAAGAAAAAGGAAACTGAGCTATAAATAACACTTCATGAGGTTGAAAAAATTTATTGAAGAGAATATAACATTATAAATTATTTCAAAACCTACATTTCTTCTAAAGAATCTGCACAATAAAAGTATTGATTTTTATGCACTTTGATATAAGAGCATGTGGAAGATTTTAGGGGGAACAGAACAAGGAAGTATCATTATTCAGCACTGCTATTAAACAAAACCCAAAAATCAGCAAGTTAAAAGAAAAAAAAAATAGCATCCACAAATAGAAAAACAAAGCGTCTACCTTTTTTACCATCAATAGACATATCTGACTAAACAGGCTAGACAACCTTTCATTTTGCAAAAATTAATAAACTGTTGAAAAAATTCTGGAGCTCAGACCAAGCATCAACAAGGCCAAGTGCTGTGTCTTGCACTTGGGCCACAACAACCCCATGGAACACTAGAGGCATGGGGAGGAATGGCTGGAAAGCTGCTTGTTAGAAAGGGACCTGGGGATACTGATTGAGAACTGGCTAAGTATGAGCCAGCAGTGTGTCCAGGTGGTCAAGGCGGCCAACAGCATCCTGGCTTGTATCAGCGATAGCGTGGCCAACAGGACTAGGGAAGGGATCACCTCCCTGTACTCAGCACTGGTGAGACCACACCTTGAGTACTGTGTTCAGTTTTGGGCACCTCACTACAAGAAGGACATTGAGATGCTGGAGCAGGTGCAGAGAAGGGCAACAAAGCTGGTAAAGGGCCTAGAGCCCAAGTCTTATGAGAAGCTGCTGAGGGAACTGGGGTTGTTTAGTCTGAAGAAAAGGAGGCTCAGGGGAGACCTTACTGCCCTCCACACCTACCTGAAAGAAAGTTGTAGCAAGGTGGGTGCTGGTCTCTTCTTCCAAGTAACAAGTGACAGGACAAGAGGAAGTAGCCTCAAGTTGTGCCTGGGGAGGTTAAGGTTGGATATTAGGAAAAGTTTCTGAATAACTGAAAGGGTTGTCAAGCACTGGAACAGGCTGTCCAGGGAAGTAGTTGAGTCACCATCCCTGGAGGGATTTCAAACTAGTGTAGATGTAGTGCTTAGGGACATGGTTTAGCAGTGGAGTTGTAGAGATAGGTTAATGGTTGGACGCAATGATCTTAAAGGTCTTTTCCAACGTAAATGATTTCTATGATTCTATGTATGTTAGTAACAATTCCTGTAGTCAGTAACAACTCTTGAGTACAGCTTCAGTGGCTTTGCCCAGCACAGGCTCCACAGGGCAGCTTCAGACTGTTCCGAGGACATGGGGTTGTTACACCAGACACATCTGGCAGAGCAGGGTGCAGATGTGGAATTGCACCAGTCCCTGGAGACCATTAGGGACACATGGATGTTAAAGCTAATTTTCTTCTCAGCTGCTCCTGCTCCTCAAATTTTGATGAGCACCCACACGCAGAGAACAGAAGCTAAAGCATCACAATATACTTACTGTGTGCAAAACCCACAGAAGGGCCGAGGTACAACTGACTGGGTTGTGCTAACTGCCAGGGTGCTGGGCCTTCTCCCAGCCCATGCGTCTTGCCACACTGGCAGATGGGCTGCTGCCTGCAGAGCACAAGCAGCCCTGCCACAGATTGCTGGTCCTGGGCGAACCCCCCTCCCATGCAGTGGGACCACCCAGGGCAGCAGAGTCAGGCTTAGGTCTGGGGTCAGCACTTCTGTTTTTTGCATGCAAGGCAGCTGTCTTAATTTTAAAGTTGATATTTACCTTCAACCTTCCCCACTCATCAGGTGCTTCCCCAGAGGAATTTGCTTACTGCCACCTACGCTATTAGCAAATGAATGTGCAAGTGTGCCCAGCCTTTATTAAACTTCTATTAGCACTCTTGAAGGGGTAGGTGAGTTGGAAACTATCCAAACATGATTTCACACAGCTGTTGAATGGAAGGAGTACATTTAGAAACATCATCCTAATGTTTAGAAAGGCAAGCTACAAAACTGCTTGCAAAAAGGGGATACTGAGATATAAATACCACTACTGGCAGACACAGCAGCCATCAACATGGAACTTTGATTTTATTTGAAACTCTGGTGAGGTGAAAACTTGTCTGATCAACTCATAGATGGAGTTTTCTTTCAGAGAAAGAAAAAAACCCAGATATAAATAAAAGTCTCAAATTACTGAAAAATTTGTCAGCATTGCTAGAAAAAGGAGAAAAATGATATATTCATTGTTTATGTGGTGAGTGACAAAAGCTTTAGTAAAAGCAGAATCATTAAAGACAAAGAGAGTAACAATTGAAGCATCTTTTTCTTAGAAACTTGAATTAACACTAGTAGGAATGCAAAATATGGGCATTTATTTTCCAATACCATTTTCATTCACCTGTAAAGAAAAACTTAAGGTTACAACAGAACCATGAACAGAAAAGCAGACAATACAAAAATGAAAGACATAAATAAAAAAATAATTCTTCTAATAGTAAATGGAAATAAATGACTCATGATGAGATAGTTTAGGGGTACCAGCTGGGGAAAATTTTCAAGCTGGTCACATCATCCTTGCTTTTCTCTAATAGTATCACTTTTCACAGAAAATCCTGGCAAGAAATACTGTCTGCAGTAGTTTTAATCTTGGAAATGATCCACATGTGGTGGCAGCATTAAGATCAGAAGTTAAAAGGCCACAAGTGGTACCAAACTGTGTGTCACTGGATGTCATAGCAGACTCATGTCTGCATCCGGCTCAAATGCCTGCACTCAGCCCCTCAGTTGTGTTTGTCCAACACTGAAATACTGTATGGGGTGTGAGAATGAGAGCAAGGTAAGGGGAGAAGGAAGGCAAGTCAGCAAACTTGGGTCTCGCATCCTCATATGGATGTAGCTTGCAGTCTGCAGTCATTGAGTAAGCAACCTGACTCCTTGTGCATGGCAAAGAGCAGCTGCTGCACCGCTGTGACAGTTGAATAAGAAAATAAAGAAAAATTAAATTGGGACCCCTTGACCTATGGAATTGGTCCAAGGTCTGTTCTCTGGGAAAAAACATTCTATGCCATGGGAAAGGCCAGGGAGACAGTCTGGTACAGATTACTCCTTCTGCAGAGATTCCAGTGCTAGGAGTAGCAGAATAAATTTTCCGAGTGCTTGTTTCCTTCATGCTTTACACTCCTCAACTATCCCTGGGAGCACAAAAAGCTTCCAATAGGAAAAGGGAAGGGATGGTCACACTAAAAGGTTTTGGTTTCTTAGTTCTTGTTTCTAAGACAGGGGAAAGCAGCACAGTACTTGGTGTGTTTTTATTGCATGATACAGTGAGACAGGCTGGGGAATGAGAACACAGTTCCTAATATTACAACAAATGTTGCAGATACATAAATTGTAAGCAAATGCTACATAATACACACAATCAAGAGACTATAGGCAAGGCGTTTCTTGCACCGACTTGTTACTTAGAATTTAATAACTCACTGCCAAATCAAAAATACAATTACTGAGATCCCACCGCAGAAATAAAACATAGTTCAACTTTCTGGCAAAGCTCGAAGTTCAATTACCCTGTAGCGAAGCAATCAAATGTGTGCACAGCAAGCAATGAAATAGTACAGATGTCACCTCACTGCTTTCAGCTGAACATGGCTTTTCTTCTTTTTAAAAATCAGCAAGTAGCACAAGGAAATATTTACAAAGTTTGCATTATGCAGAAGACAAAAAGGAATCCATCAGTGTGATTCAGAGCAGCAGAGAAGAGTGTTCAGGGCATATGAAACTAATAATGAACATTCATCACTAGTAACCTGGTGGGATGATTTGATTTTTATAGACACCAAGATTCATGACACCAGTTTAACATTGTATCTGCCACATTTCAATAGCTAGAAGCCAGGCACGCAGAGGTAATTAGGCCTTGAGCCACATGCAAACACACTGGCCAGGGCTGACGGATGTATGGTCAAGACACTGAACATGTACATGCACAGCAAGTGCCACTTAAGCGAACACAGAACATTCCGTTTGGATGGTGTTGGTCTGAGCTACCCAAATAAAAACTTACCAAGGGAAGCAAGGTGCTACACTATGAACAAGAGGGCTTGGAAAGTCACGTGCACTTTGTTGCATGTGAATTTTCTTGCACTTTTGTTACAACCAGTAAAAAACAGCGCTTGTGCTCATGAAACTCTTAAGATCTGTACCTCCTCTTGGGCTTCACTCGCATCCCCAACAGACTCCAGTGGTGTGATAAGCTACTGAAAAATACCAGGGACATATTATCCTATTTATGGGCAGCTAAGCGAGAAAGGGTGACACAAAGTTTGTCTTGACTGGAATGGAGATCTGTCGTTTCCAGCACGGATCATTATGCAAGGTTGTTTTGAGGATTTTTTTGGTTTGCTATTAATGCATCATTTCCAGAGCTGATGTAAAATTTTGCAATCACTTGCTTTCACATGGCTGAAGCCAACTTTGAAATGAAGTTCTCTGGCAAAACATTTTTTTACTACAGTGTACTGTTGTAATAGAGAATAATTTCTGCTTTCCCTGTGCCTGTGACTGTTATTTAGCTATGGCTACAAACAAATGGTTTTTTTGAAAGTGGAAAATAAACAAATTCACAAATCTGATTAATAATGAGCCTGAATTTTGAAAGACTATCAAATCTACTTGCAAACAAAATTATTTTTATATTTTAAGTTATCAAAATAATTCATTCGCTGCAATCGATTATATACATAACAATGGAAATTAAAAGAACACCAGTTAAATACACAAAGTTAATTCTCACTGTAGTTGTGTAGAATTGATATTTTGAAACGTTAGAAGCATCTTAAAAAACTTTATTTAGCATATCCAAAAACAAACGTTACAAAAAATTTTCCATAAACACAGGCAAAAATGTTTAAATAGGATAATTTAATGTAAACCAAACCCCTTTAAAATACGCAATACTGTGATCAGAGGTTATTTACATCCAGTGAAGACAGAACAACCTTCACTAAAGCCAAGTATCATCTAAGCAAATAATTTCCATAATTTCTTAAAACAGTGACACATATTTAAGTTAGTTTTAGTAGATAAATCATCTCAGTCCTAATACAATATGAAACTCAATGTTATATTCAGAAGTGGGAAAGGCAGTATCCTGACTATTCGTGTTATACGTCAAGACAGTACTGCATTCAGACTTGAAAAACCTTTAGAGAGGTACAACTATAAATTTTTATTTATTGCATGACAATGCAATTACAGGCAGGTAAAACAACTAAGTGACTTGGAAAAAAACACATCTGTATAAAAACCCAGTACAAATGAAATTTTAGTTTTCAATCAGATTAGAAAAGCCAGCCACAAGACTAAGCTATTTTCCCACATTTCACAAAACTGAACAAAGTAATTTGACATTATTCCAACATGGAGAAAGCTGTTCATGTCTCAGAGGAAATACATTTGGATAACTGTCCCATAGAAGTTTTAACTATGAAATGTATTCACCAAGACATAAGTTTATCGTACACAATGGCTTTCATGTTCATGTACATGGAAAAGACAGTCCCATAAATTAAACTCAGATCACTTCAGATACTTGGTTGTGGCTTTTTGTGAAAGACAAGCATCATTTTTGCATTGCATGCAAAAGCATCTCCAGGGTACAACAACATATTCAACTCAGGACCCAGAAACATAAAGCTGTTAAAAGTGGTAGCGCAATACAGAGTAATTAAAAAAAAAAAAGCCAGCTCATCTCCCAGCTAGACAGCCCAAGTTCAGGGGATGATGACAGCCGCTGAATGACCTAATGGGAAATGGGTGATCTCTGTACATTTCCTACAAGAAAGTCTTGTATCAAAACAAACAAACTAAAGTTACTGCTAAAACTTCTAGCTGTGCTGGCAGGCACAGGAGATGCCAATATGGCATGGACATTGAAGTACCAGCTCTTTTTGAGGTGGTTCCTGCATGTTGAGATGAGGCACTTTGTTTTGGTAACATCTGCCTAAAACCCTGTATCAACTGTTGCTCAGCATAAAAAGAGCTTGAACTTCTACAAGTGGCAACTCAGGAACACAAGAGCTAAAACCACTCCAAAACAAAATGTCAGACAGTCCAAAAACAAGAGCCAGGCTTCTTACTACAAGTGTCCAAAACATACTGTACTGTCTGCCTAGTATCTATTATAAAATAAATATAAATAAGAGTTATTTTCTTGACAGTTTGGCCTGGAGTTCACCTATTAACTCAAATACTACTTGTCTTAGCAACTGAAGCTCCCCAGTAGACAAGTCAGGCAACCTACTCTTTGTCAAAAATGAGAACATAAAATTAATCATAAACCCCTTATTTCATTTGTCAATACATTATTTCAAATTCTTACAGAAGTGTACATATACACACCTATCTGTGACCATATATTTCTTTTCAGCAGCTTTCTGAATAATTCCTTAGGGAAAAGGCAGGCCAAGCCCCCACGAGAAGGTGCACACCAGCACATATTTCAGACATTAACAGTAATTTCAAACAGATGGCACTGGCATTTTATTTAGGGTCTTTGGAACAAGATGCAGTTTGGGTTTCTGTTGTAAGAAAGCCAAAGTAACACAGCAGTCCTTCAAGGCTAAATACATTTCAATTGGTGCTAATTGATTAGAAGAACACAGAACAATACTAAAGCTAATGCCACGCTACATTGGTGTGGGAAGAAAGAAAACTGAAATGAATATTCAGATGCTAAACCAAGCAATGAACATTTAAATCAAGTTGGGAAAAAAATTGCCACACTACAGCTCGCACCACCTTAAGTATCATCAGCATCTAAACCTGGTGGTTGAAAAATCTGTACAAGCCTCTATTTTAACTTGCATCAAGTCTGACAGAAATCCACATTTCTTCAAGCTTAAAAAAGTCACCCTAGACTAATGCTTGAGGCTGTGCCTGCATTGTGTTCTTAGAAATACACCATGGTGGGCCCCACAGCTCACAGCTGAAGAGAGCAGAGCCAAGCTGACCACACAACTCCTGAAGCCAGCCTGGGCTAATGTGCTTCCTGGTACCTCTTACTCTGATGAGCACCTCTAACCTAAGAGTCCTGAAAAAAAAGAAGGCTTGTGTACTGTGAGAATGGAGTGCACTTCAAGAATTTATGTTATGGATAAAAGCACTACACTTAGAAACAATGAAAAATGCAAAAAGTTTTATTTCACTATAAATATTGTTAACTTTTGCAACAGAAGCACCTTGATGGAATGGATAAGCAATAAATATATTTCTTGTTGAAAAAAGATATCTGTATTCTCTGCAAAGGATTTCCATAGCCACCAATACAAGGTGCACACACAGTACATGTAGGTATGTAAAAGAGTATCAGGATTTGAAGAAGAGTTTTTTTATTTCATAGGTGAGGAAAAAAAAGGCGCGCACACACTGAATGCTTTCCCTTTTTTTCTCTTTTAAAAAGGAAAACACCATCTTTGGGTCTATGTGTTTATGATAATATCCTGGTCCCAGTGAAGACTATGGTAGGAAGACTATGATAAGGATTTTATCTACTCTTGAGTTTTTCAGTATTTCATTATTTACCATCGCATGAACTTTCAAGTTTTAAAGTTAACATATGCACACTTCTCACCTCTAGAATACACAAGCAGAAACAGGAAAACAGAGAGGAAAGGCAGAACAAAGACAAAGAAATTCACTATTAAATTCACTAATCAGTATTTTGAATTGCTAGCTTCTAAACATTTACAGAATTTTAAGTTGTAATAGCAAAGCTTTAGAATACAGCTCTTCTGCTAGGACTTTGAAATTATTGCTGTTAGGACAGTATACTCTAACAAGATGCTGGTTTGAACACAAAGGCGTACGGCTCTCAGCCGTCCAAAGGACCAGGATAGGGTGCAGCATGTAACAAAACTCCAAGTGATAAGAAGGAACCAAAGAGACAAGAGGCAATACTGTAAAATCAGTCCCCTTCAGTGTCATAAAATATCTAAAATATTGCTTAAGGATTCCCTATTTCAGGCAATTTTGACAGTCTGCAGTAAGAAAGGGGAGGAGAATTCCACAAATCTTGTGGGTAATGTGGACAACGTTTGGAGTAAAACAAGTGACATCCCTCAAAGCAGAGGTACTTTTGAGAAGTATGATAGAGCACCACATTTGTATCTGCACTACACTCAATACAGATTTCTCGTCTTTTAAGACCTGCTGTAAGGAAAAAAAAAATCCCAAACCCAAAGAACAAGTGAATCTAAACCAAAAGTGAAGTTCATTGTACAAGTCCATTAAATCACAGAAATGCATAATAAGCCAAGATAAAGTGCTACAAAATGATTAGTAATTTTCTAGAAGTCCATAGCATTCTTCTTGCTTTACTTATTACTGGTGATAACAGGAGGTAGTGCAATTGCACTGGATGAACTGGAATTCACAATGTCTTCGTATTGTGGAGGTGGATCTAAATGTTGTTCAGTTTCACTTCTCATACTGATTTCACCAGTGGCTTCCTCATATGAAGGAGGAGGATCACAGTTTGAGAGCCTTGTGGATATTGAGTCTGACCGTCCATCTGAATAGCTCAGACCTCCTGGAGAGAGCCCACTGACTTCATACATTTCCTCCTGTGGGGAATGAACAATGCTGAGAGGCGGTGGAATAGGACCTCTGCCGTCAGCCACAGCACCATCACCCATCGCGTCTTGGGCTCCCCTATGCATGTACACCGACTGTCTACGCATTTTCTTTTTAAACAGGCATCTCCATATGACAAAAATGACAATGAGGAAAACAAAAAGGCCAATGATTAATGGAAACGCAAGGTAAAATGAATACCAGCTATGTCCTGTGTTACTTTCTCCCTGAAGTCCATTTTTGTAGACTTTCCAGAACTCCTTCTAGAAGAGCAAGACAGGATAAATCAGAAAGTGTAAGACAGTTAAAAAAAAACAAAACAGAAACAAAACAAACAAACAAATCACTGTAATCAAGTTGTTTTAAACGAATGAGAAAAAGTCATTTCAAATACTGATGATTAAAATAAGAACTGGTATGGATAAACACGCACAACAAACTTCCAAATTTTCTTCTAATGTGATTAGTGATATAAAATGGGTTTTGTTTTTTAAAGCCAACTCTTCACTGCTTTTAGGATTCCTGTGCCTGCACTTAATATTTACAGATGTGCAGCACAGACAGGACTAGGTAAAAAAAAATAAAATAATCAGATTAATCAGCATGCACATCAATCATCTGGAGGATCAACATTTCTCAGCACCACTCAAGGTAAAAATCAGGGTTTTGTTTGTTTTAAAATTGAAATAATAAACTAATATTTGACAGGAAAATACTGTTTTGGAATGACAGACCATTTTTGCAAAGCACAGCCATGTGGTACTGACTTTCCCTACCCTCTGGCTCACAAAGCAATTTTGTCAGCTTACTTTGAGTTGATTCAGACCCTCTGTTTATAGTTAAAGATAGCTCCAGCACTATGAGAACATTACACAGCTTATATTCTAGAAATTTTGACAACACAGCTACAGATAAATGGAAGAGAAAGTGAAAATATGAACAAGTGAAAACAAAGATGAAGGGGGACACCAGTACCTGAAAGTACTCTTTGCTATATTAATATGTGCAAGTGTCACCATCCAATTTCCCCTGCAGTGAATGCTATGAAAAAACAGTACAAAGAAAAGCATACCCTGCCTTAAAAAGTAGTCATCCTTATCTGTAATATAGAACCTCTCCTACTGAGAAACACTCCCACTGTGTTTTATAGTCATGTATAATTTAAGAAAAAAAAAAAATTAAAAAAAATTAACCCTCCCCCAAATCCATGCCAGAAACTCTGAACTCTTCAGTTTTCTTCAAAAATGCAGAGAGAGACCTGACACATGCATTCTCATGCCAGCCTCTATTTTAAATGACAGCACACATCCCACATGCAAGTATTTATCAAACAGTCACCAGGTAAACTCAGCAATGACAAACTATTAGTAAATGATGTATTCAGGCTACAGACTGACTGACTTTATGCATAGACAAATCAGACCAGTTCAGGACGGCAGCTGCATTAAACAGATAATGCCACCAAACTGATCTCAGAGGCAGTTGAGTCCAGAAGCAACACGGCCCCTCTAATGTGGAGGCCAGGCTTACCCTGTGCAAAGACAGGACCAGGACACCATGGGCAAAACACACACCCACAATGTTTCTGGATCAGAATCTACTAAGGTTAAAAGCAATGCCATGTGCACAAAACAATGGGCTACCCTGCATATTTTCTTTAAAAAGAGGTAATTCAGTTGTTGTTATAAAAAGGAGATCAAGAGAAGACAAAAAGGTTTTAATTCCTACAGCTATCCAGGATCAGGCACTTTTCCTCAATTCCAAGGCCTGATATCACAAGCAGGTTGTCACAATGCCACTCTGATGTGAGCCCAGGTCCAAATCATCTACACTAAGTCAAGTAGCACTGACTTCAAACAAAGTAAGCAAGTCTTAGAAGATGGACTAACCTCTCTAAATACTTAAAATCATAGAATGTTTTGGGTTGGAAGGCACCTTTAAAGGTCATCTAATCCAACCCCCTTGCAGTAAAAGCAGGGACATCTGCAACTAGATCATGTTGCTCAGAGCCCCATCTAACCTGACCTAGAATGTTCCCAGGGACAGGGCTTCTACCACCTCTCTGGGCATCCTGTGTCAGTGTTTCACCACCTTCATAATAAAAAATTTCTTCGTTTTATCTTATCTGAATCTACCCTCCTTCAGTTTAAAACCATTACCCCTTGTCCTATCACAACAGGCCCCGCTAAAAAGATTGTTCCCATCTTTCTTATAGGCTCCACTTCTCTACAAGCATCTTCCTTGATGAACTGTTTCACAGTGAACCCCAGATCAACCATGCTGACTTCAGGAAAACATATTTGGGGGTGGGGGAATTAGTATTAAAAAATGACATTAACTGCTGAACTGAGGACTTCCGTGATCTCTGCACAATAAAAACCGACAAAACCAAACACCTCACCATTTCCCACCAGATCACCGGGCAGTTAAGATCTGCTACCTATTACCTTTCCACCTGGTTTGAATACAACCAGTTAGATTCTTTAGTGGAATAAATAATAAATATATTGTTGACTAAAGAAGCACAAAAGGATTCATTAGGATTATTAAATGCTATTGCCTGTACTGGAACCAAACTTCACTGTTCTGCTGCCTCAACAGCAGCAAAGTAATAAAATGGTACAACGTTTGGTTTTGAGACCAAAGCTGCAAAGACTTACTGAACATCATCAAATGTCGTGTGCAAGGATGTGTCACTTTAATAACTCCTGGAGGAGAAAGGTAGTTTTGATGAAAAAGTAGAAGACATCACACTTTTCTCCTAGCAACAGATTGTGTTGCAGATGGTGGAGGAAATACTACCCTTCCATTCAAGAAGGTGCAAGTTGTGACTGGTATTTTAGTATTGTTTCCATGTTACTTCTAGCTCAGTTCTATCTGCTGGAGAAAACATCTCTGTACCTTCTTCAAAAAGCTGAAATACCAGCATCTCTCCTTGTCACTCTGCAACATGGTAAAGCAGCAGAAAAGCTGTTTTCACCGTGTGGCAGGCAATTAGTTCAGAACACAGTTGTGGAGGATGTTCAACTTGACGATCAGACAGGTGCATAAAAAGCTTAAGGTAAGAGTTTAAACTGCCTTAAGGATGAAAGTAGTTTAGTGTCCACTTTCATTTACATGCAAGGTAAGGAAATTACAAAACAGTCTGGACACACACCACTATCAAGAGTTAGAGTGCTTCAGGTCTAAGGCTATCTTACAGAGACAGAGGAATAAAGTTCTGCACACAGGTAAAAAAAATACTAAGACAGAAACACTTTAGTCCTTTAAAAAAACCCCCATCTTTCTTTATATTTTCTTATTTGGGAAAACAAAACAAACAAAAAAACCCCCACAAACACTAAGCAAAAACTTACTAGTGCACTAGACCCCAAGTTTTCCAGCTTGCATTTTTGCAAGCCAAATCTCAAAGAGAAGTATGAAGACTGTTAGTTCCAGACTGACGGAATTTACAGGAACTGTAGGAAACTAATACTTGAGGGTTTGAGTTAATACTTAAGGTTTGAGTTGTGTAGCTGCCAAGCAGCTCCCTCTCTGCCCTGTCATCCCACAGCTATGCTGCACTGTAGAGTGAAAGCACAGGAGGAGGACAAGCCACCTGCTCAAAGTCAAATTATGCCCAACAAAATCCACAGAGAACTTGGATGAATTTGCACAGTGTGAGGATTTGTACACACTGCTATGAAAAAAAACAAGAAGGGGAGATAGTGAAAACCTAGGAAGTAGCTGTAGAACTCAGAGAAAGTTAAAGAGTAATTTAAAAGTTGGAAAACTCACAGCACAAACATTCCTTTCACAGTTGCTGGTCTCTTAAACCAACAACAAAAGAGACTTACTTTCTACTTTACAAAATTATTAACTTGTGATTTATGAAAAGGACACTCCAGTAATCATTTATCCTTAAGTGCTGTACAGCTGGGAATACCAGGTGTACACGCCTTAAAAGGCTGAAAAACTAAGTCAAGCAGGCCATAGAATCAGATAATTGCAATGGAAATAACTTAAAAAAGCATCTAACCTATATTCCTGTCAAGAACTACTTTCGCAAACATCCCTTACTGCTCTGGCAAATCCAGTTTGAAATAATCAAAATGAATTCTCAAGGGCATCCTACACAAAGACTGTTATGGCCAATTTGATATAATTTTGTTTCTCCTTTATTTCTAACACTTTTCAGAACACAGTCAGCATCAGTCAACCGGATCTGAACACCCCATCGATAAGGGATGCTCATGAAAGATAAGAGACCTGCACTCTGCTGAGAATTTCAGCTGAGGCCCTTACTGTGTTTGGCAGCACTGTCAGCCTGAAATGATTCTTGGTCAATTGTCTGACTTGTTTTAAAGGTGGACTAAGAATATGCCAGTTCAGTAGGCTTAGGATGTGGACAAAGCAATAATGAGAACTGAGCAACCTGCTACACTGTTTTCTTCTGGTCTGCCCTCAATTTCAGGTGACAGGAAAAACCTCACCTCTTCTTTTCTGCGTGTTTATCCAGTATCCATAATTAGACACAGACTGATGCTACAAGTCTCACTTGATCACATCATTTTAGATCTGATGCTTACATGTTTTGAGTCACTTGCTAAGCTTTTTAGTGGTTGGTTTGTTTTGCTAAAATAGAGCTATACAGCAAACCTTGCAATTTCTGTTGTATGTAAAATTTGTGGGAAATTTGAAACACAAATGAGTATCTGTGACTTCAAGCTTTTAAAATCTCCATGCAGTATAATTAAAAAAAAAAAGTTAATGGAAATAAAAATGCTTCACTCACACCCAGATACTTGGCATAGTAACCTTTGAACAAACCTTTGAGTCTCCCAACAACCTTTGACAACTAGCCAGTGACCACACACAGCGCTGCCTGCAGGCTACAGCTACCACAAATAAACAGCTTTACTAGATCAGACCTAGGGTTCACCTAATCCGTTAACTTCTCTCTGACAACAATCATTAGAGACTGCCAAAAGATGAGTTCAAACATAAGCAGGTAGCAACACTCTCCCAGCTTCCACATATTCGTACTTAGCCAAAACTGACCCCTTTTATGAAAACAGTTCCAGACTGATTTATCTTCTGTTTGTTTATATCATTTTCTCTAATCCCATCCAAGCTTTTAGGATCCGAGACATCCCGTGGCAAGGTGGTCCACAGCTCTGTTATCTGTGGTGAGTAGAGATACTTCTACTTGCCTTGAACCTGCACCTTCTAGTTTCCTTTGAGGCCCTCTTAGCTCTTCTGTCGGCAGGATGGCAAGTAACTGACCTCAGTTCAATCTTCATGCTCCTCACAGACATCATCATATATTCCCTGATTTAACTCTTTTTTGATCTATTGTTGTTACAGAAGTCTTTTCATATCTTTAGTCTAGTGTCACACTTCTCCAGTCCTTCCTCAGCTACTAATTTGCCTTTTAGGAGATTAGAGCTGTACATGGCATATTCAAGATGGGCATGTGCAATGATATAATTATGTTCTCCATTTTGATCCCTATTCCTTTCTTTGGATTCTTAGCACTCAGGTTTCTATTTTGTTTGGCTGCTGAACATTAAATTCAGATATTGATAGATTCAAATTCCAATCTTGTTCCTGAGTTCAGTTCAGAGTCAATTATATATGTAATGAATGTTCCCTTTCCCCTGCATGCATTACACTTCTCAACACTGAATTTCGCATTCTATTTTATCCACAAAGTCCTGCAAATTCTTATTAACATAAGAGTATTGTCTTTATAATTAACTTCATAATAATTCTGACCCTATCAAAACCCCCAAGCTCGGACAATATTAAAAGCATCCAGTATTTCCATGCCAGCTATGCATGTACACTTCACACACATAATGCTAACTTCCAAGAAAAACTCATGCATCAAAAATAACTTGAGGAAACCACTTGATATTATTTAGTATCACAAATCTGGATGTTGCACACCTCCCTGGAAGACTGCAGAAAAACGAAGAACCAAGTGGACAAGAAAAAAAATATGGAGAAATTACACAAAAAAAAGTTACCATCAGATAAATAAGCTACAGACCCTGTTTGAATTCCAGTCTATCTATACTATGAAATCTTTGTTACTCTCAACATACTGTATCATGATCCTGGTCTAGTGCAACCACTTCCCTCCTCTGGAACACACAAGTTAGGTCTTACTAAGTGGCTGTAAGGATGGACACTGCTGTGGGACAACAGACTAAATAAAGCTTAAGTAAAGGGAGCTGGTCAGGCACGACTGCAAATGAGCAGGGCCTGGCCCATTAGCAAGTGACCAACAGAATAAAGAAGCTTGGCAAAAAAGATACACTAGTAAAAATGGATGAAAGGTCAGGATCTTCTTGGAAGCTTCTTCTACACTGCAACTTAAAGGTGTCTCTATGCTGCAAGAGCAGAAATGTAACTATTTTGCTATTTCCCAAATAGCATTTCCCTTGGGAAATGTATCTACTACTTCTGCAAGGGAAATGCTATCTGCTAAACCACAAAACGTTCCTAAATGAGGGAAAAGCAGCTGAAGTGAGAGGCAGCATCTCCAGGCTATTTCTCTAGTGACTTGAACTTCTTCTGCTACTTAAGTGATATTGTGTTAGAATTTTACAAAAAGCTGTGTCATTGTACACACTATTCTTAGTTACATTTCTGAGTCACATTTTCTAGTGTTTTCTGTTTTTTATGTTAGATTCATCCTCAAATTCAGCCCTAATTTCATCTATGTCTGTCTTGAATTTAAAAAAAAAAATAAAAATCCTGACTGTATTGCATTAAATAGGTCAGATGCCACCATCAAAAATCTGTGTGCTATTTCTATTTGTTGGGAAGCAATATAAGATATACTGGGTATGATGTGTAGTTATTGCTTGCAGAGTCATTAGCCCACAAGCTTCTTTCAATTAGGGAAGCCAACAGTATTATGCAACAATTCTATGTAGGCAGTATCTACTTCATTCCTGTCAAGTTAATGTATCACTGCCCTTGAATAACACACAGTAGCACTGAAACTGTTGTTCTTTCCATGTTTTAGATCACTGCTGTTTAACAAGACTCTGGGGGCTAGCAGATTTTAGCTTGAAGAACGCCACTGGTCTTTCCTTATTTTTAGGCTATTAATAGTCTGGGCGCTGAACCCTTTGGCCATCAACACCAACACCCAGATGTATTTTAAATGAAAAGCTTTCTGAGTTGCTCGCTCATTTCACGTGAGCATATTCAATAACCAGGTTATTCCAGGAGTGAGATAAGTGAAGGCTTGTGCCTGCTCCTTCTATATATTCCCCTTAACAGTCCCAATCCCATCATTTCTTCCAAGCAAGACAACTGCACTTACAATATCCAGGTCAAACTTCAGTGTGTGACGATGGAAGAACCAGAACATCAGCAATTTGGGTAAACAGTGCTGCCAGATGACAGTTTTGCCCAGATGACAGTTTTGCCCACCTTTTCTAAAATGGGCTAATTAATTCATCTTCCTTTTCTTCCCAGCTGCAAATTTGCATGGTACTTATGAGCATAATTATCTTTAAGACTTCCACCCCCTTCAAATACAATTTAATTGGGATGAAGGATTCAAGTTATTGCTGTACTGTCTATCCATCTCTACTGTACACCTTATTTGTATGAAGAAACAGGCCAAAAAGAAAAACATATCTAATGTTGGAAAACACACAAGCATTCAAGCATAAACAAAAAATTTTTATCGATACATCCCATCCATCTTTAAATACACACTAAAGCTTACCGTTTTTTCCTCATTTTCAAATGCTTCTCTTGCTTCTTCATAGCTACAAATTTCTTCTCTGCATTCATGTTCTATGTCACCTTGCTTTAATTCTTCCAGAAATGTGTTGGCTCTCGGGTATCTTTTCAACACAGAATTGGCTTTGTCCTCTGTTAAGAATACTGAATAAGAGGAGAGACAACAAAGGTCACTTCTAAAATCGATATCCAAAACCTCATGCTAAAATTGCTCAAAGAAGATGTGCTTTCGAGAAATAAAGAGCTTTTTAAAAGTCCTCTCCTTTATTAAATATGATAAAAGGCCTTTCATAGTTTTGTTCACTATTGTAAGTAGTTGGGCCTACAATTTCAGTAATCATTGCTATAATGTCATGAATGTGAAGGATCTCAATTCAGCATCACAGTCATGTGTGCTTAGACAAGACCAAAGCTGGTGCCCAAGATACAAGAAGAGAGGCACATGCTCAGCTCGAGTAACTTCTTAAATGAAGATGACACAGAACAAAGAAATCCTGTTTGTGAACATCCAAAAATATATTTGCAACTGCCCGAGGGCATAGCAGTCAGAATGCTCTGAAGTTTTTGATATAAATATTTATGAATATTTCCCAGAGTCACACACACCAAAACCAGCTGCATTTATCAAAGTTTAAGTCCACAAGTTTTCTGAAGCAACTTTGAAGCACGCTTCCTCAACCATGAAACGGTGACCCTTTTGGGGAGTGGGCAGAAGTAGCCTCTTTCTGTTTTCTTGAATCAAACACAAAACCTCATCTTATTTGATGAATTTAATAAAACAACCCCCAAAAGCAACCAATATTCTGATGCAGGTATTGTTTACTTGCTTTCCTTAGTTTTCTGTTCAAGGAAGAAAGCTGGAAGCAATCTCTTCTCTTCTGATGTTCTAGCTTTCACTCAAACTTCCCAACCTAATGATTTTTACAGTAATAGGCAGCAACTGGAACGCTCCAAACTCCAGTACGCTGAATTACCCAGGAGTGCAATGTGCAGCGAATGATGAAGAAATCCTCCAGGTATTTCAGGTCAGGAAGCAAAATCATCCTGTCAATGCAACTTTGTTCTTGGGCTCACTGCCAGCAAGAGGGTCTAATTATTCTGTGCACTGCCATACTAATAAACTCATACCACTCTTTCAGAATCAGAGAACGGTTTGGGTTGGAAGGGACCTTAAAGATCACCTAGTTCCAACCCTCTGCCATGGGCAGAGACACCTTCCACTAGACCAGGTTGCTCAAAGCCCCATCAAATCTGACTTTGAACACTTCCAGGGAGGGGGCATCCACAGCCTCTCTAAGCAACCTGTTCCAGTGCCTCACCACCCTCAGAGTAAAGAATTTCTTCTTTTTATCTAATCTAAATCTTCCCTCTTTCAGTTTAAAACAATTACCCCTCACCCTATCACTACACTCTCTGATAGAGTCCTTCCCCATCTTTCCTGTAGGCTCCTTTTAAGTACTGGAAGGATTCTATAAGGTCTCCCAGGAGCCTTCACTTCTCCAAGCTGAACAAATCCAACTCTCTCAACTTGTCTTCATAGGGGAGGTGCTCCAGCCCCTTGATCACCTTTGTGATACTCCCCTAGACCCGTTTGGGCAGGTCAATGTCTTTCTTACACTGGGGGTCTCATAGCTGAACAAAGTACTCCAGGTGGGGTCTCACCAGAGTGCAGTAGAGGGGAAGAATCACCTCCCTCAACCTGCTGGCCACACTTCTCTTGATGTAGCCCGGGATGTGATCCCACACAATTTCCTGACCTATGCAATCATTTCTTCATTGGTTCATTTAAGCTAGTGTGGGCCCGCTGATATGCTATGAAGACAAACTTCCACTGTCTGCTGAAGGACAGACTGTCTAGTTTAAGCAATGATTTATCTATAATTTTATATTAATAAATTTGCTGGGTTTTTTCCCCCTTAATCATCTGATTTTGAATTTTGGAAAAGGATAGCAGCAAGGCTACAAAGATGGTCACTATGCTTTTGCTTTAGGTAGATGTGATGGCATTTTTCAGCAATGAGGCTACTACTATAATTAGGCAGATCTACTTTAATTTCATTTTCTTTAGTCTCTGTGGTATACTTTGTTATACTATCATTAGACAGTTATCTTCCTTTTGCAAAGGATTAAATGAAGATTTTATGATTGAACTCCAAAACACCAGTCACTCCTACCCTTTCACTCAAATACATGTAGTATGGCCATGCACCATACAAATTACACTATTCACAATGTTGTCAGAGGTCCAGTGCATACAATTCTACAATGGCACCTACTGCAATTTTGGTTTTCTACAGCACCACAGGTGAGCACATAGGCATCTCCTACTGTGTAAGTTCTCTGACTAAACATAGAAATTAATATTAAAAAATCTCTTCAAAAAGAAAAAGAAGGATGGCTTCTTTCCATTTCCCACACATTTCTCCTGACTTCCCTCTAGGCCTGAAGAACTTGGTTTCTTTCAACATGCCTCAGTGGTCACCTAAACATGATGAACTGAAGGCCGTTTTCACATCAGGAAGGCAGCGTGCAGCCATGCATGGGGACGGACTGCCAGTGCTCTACCAACTTCTCACCAGCTCCTCCTGTGGGCATTCCTGAAGTGGAATAAGCTACAGTCCAGACTCCTTTAAGACTGTCCATCTGTGGAGTCACTGAAGAGTAGACAATGAGCTATAAATCAAGTTTCTCATCCTTCAGCAGATAATATCTAGAGAATTTCGTTTCACAGCTGGAATCTGTCCCTTTTTTATTTAGCAATTCATATTCAGAAAGTGTCTTTCTTTTCTCATAATACTGTCTAGAAAATGCATATATCACAGCAACAAAAGTTATGAAGACATTTCTTACAATAAGGGTGGTGAAATGCTGGCAGAGGTTGCCCAGAAAGGCAGTAGAAGCCCCATCCCTGGAAACATTCAAAGTCAGGTTGGATGGGGCTCTGAGCAAACTGATCTAGTTAAAGATGTCCCTGCTCACTGCAGGGGGATTGGACTAGATGACCTCTAAAAGTCCTTTCCAATCCAGTGCATTCTATGATTCTACGAAAAAAAGCCCACTGAGGAAAATAAACCACACCTCATTAATTCTGAATGTATCTGGTAAATAATGATCCATAGTTAGTCTGCAACAGGAATAGCTTTTGACCCTGCAAGGCCTGAAAAAATGGATTACTTTGTTTGATTTGACATTTTTAAAGATCTGCACACTCCCAGTGACTTTACATCCTATTGAGAAGTCAGTGCAAAAGTTGCAAGGAAGCATAAAGATATACACCGATCAAAGCAATCTTGATGGAGATAGTGACTGAAATAATGATTTAATGAGAATCAGTCATTGCCTGATGAATCCTATAAATAGAGATAATGGAACCATATTGCAGAAACCACTCTGACTTCTTAGTATTCCAGCATCATCATCATGTAGACATTCAGTTGTATAGGAGTATGTAAAAAAAATAAATGCTTTAGCTTGGATGACCACCTAGCCAAGCTACAGCAAGGCTGAATTCACTACAGCTGTTACTATGCAGCTGAAGATAATCAGGGAAGAATTGCATGTGGCAAGAATAAAGTAATGGAGCAAGACAAAATTTACTTTTTCCATTGTAAAGGAGATTAACTAGCAAACACGAAGATAAAAGAAAAATAAAAATTATGGATTTTGGCATTACATAAAATAGACACAGAAACAAATGATATAAAGTCTCGTCCTCTCTCCCAATTTCTGTAGAATATAGATGAAGATATGCAACTACCAAATTTAATGCATTTGAATACACATTTATTTCTTCAGAAATGCTTGTGCTCTGTAACTGCACTACTTAGCTTTTAGCAAGTTTTATGCATCAGTAAGCTACAAAGAAAATTATGCCAAAGTCTCAGTTTCACTTACTATTCTTGAAGATTGACATAGTCAGATCAATCTATTATACATTAACTGGAAAACTTGCGTGCTATCATAATAGTGAACAGATATTCTAGCAAGGTGAAATTTGGTCAAAATCAGAAAGAGCCAGGCAAGGACACAAGAGGATAAATACATCTCAGCCTTCCAGCTAAAGCTGTCACAGGCAAAGAAAACAGGCTTCAGTGACAGAGGGAGCAGGGAGCAGCAGCGTGGGAAAAGTATTCTGAGCCACAGAAGTGTTGCCGAAGCAAAGCCCAGGACATCCTGGACACAAAAGCCAGCTTTATTAAGATCATTATTGAGGCTTCCTTTTTCTGACTCCTTACCAACACCCAGGCAGATTAAAGCCACCACTAAGTACTAGAAATAAACATTTAATTTTAAATTTGAAGCCGGAACTACTGGTACCTCTGAATCTTTCTGTTGGTGATCTTAATAAAACTATTTGTTTTGCACAGGGCAGAAGGGGGGAAAATAATCGAATGTTTATTTATAAAGCTTTAAAAGTTACTTCTGCTCTGAGAATCTGCAGCTACTGGGACAAGCTTAAGAACAGATAAAACTCAAGTACTCAAGGCTGGAAAATTCAGCTCTGTGGTCTTCATTCTGCAGCATATAATATCTCTGTCCGAAGATTAGTATGATTCCAGGTCAGTTTAGTGTGGATAAATACCAGCACCATATGTAACACCAAACCCAGTTCAATAGCAGAGGACATTTTTTTGTGCAAACTGACTGGGATTTTGAGCAGAGTTTTTGGGGTGTGTTAATGTTCCCCTTATAGGGAATAATAAAGAATATACATACATCACTAAGTTAACAAACTTACCACTACCCATGATGATTACTGTCAAGGCAGGGAACTTGCAAATATGAAATCTGTAAACAAAAGAAGAAACATTCTTTTCAGTTTGTGAATTATAATGAACTTGGAAAAGTTCTCCAAATACTGTTACAAATATTCTAGTGTTGGAAACCCTGTGAGCAAGATTATCCCTCTTTTGAGTTGTACCACTACTACATGCAAACTGATTTCAGTAGTGTAGGAATACTATCCAAAAAAAGAGAACTCTTGCAAAAAAGTGAATGCTTCAACCTTTTTCAAAGTTTTCTGTATTTAGAATATGCAAAAATGCTAATATGAAATAGAAGGTCTGTATCATTTTAAATGAATCTGCAACCTCCTTTTTACCTAATTGAACTTGAAAGGTATTACATTCTCCACTGTAATTACTTGCATCTATCTAAGGCTTAAATTCACTCTGCAGACATCATCAAGTCAACTCATTATCTTTAGTCCACAGATGAGATTTTTTGAAATCAGAATGAACACATGCAAATTCATTCAGAATCTCCTGATTAAAACAGGATGCCTGTATAAAGTTCAAGGGCAGAACAAAACCTGCAATTTGGTAAAGGAACTTGCAATACATGAAATAATCCCAACGTGCCCTGCAAGAACATACATGTACTTTATGCCTCATTCTGGAAAGAGAACAGACAAGAGATACACCCAGTCAAGAAAGCGCCTGAAGCTCATTGAATCCACCAGGTAGAGAGCCAACAAGAACTGTAGCTGAAGGCAGCAAGAGTAGTTTGAGGGACAGTTTTCAGTTTCTTGAAGTCTTTGTTAGGATGGGAAAAGTTAAGAAAATAAAAGCTTTCAGCAAAGTAGAAGAAAGGTGAAGCTGTCTAGCCCAGCTGGTAGAACACCAGAAGGTTAAAGGTTTTTTTACAAATAAATTACCTATTCCTAAAGGTTAGCATTAGTTGTACTTCAGAGACCAAGGTAGATATCAATATATCATAGCATACTAACGTACTCATTCTCTATAAACCCAAAACCTGATAAGCAAACCTCTCTGTGTAAAAAAGTGATAACTATGCACAAAGGTTGGCCATAGCTGCTGTAATAAACAAAGAGGGAATGTTAATGCTTCCAACATGGCCTGTTCAACACTAATTCATCATGCAAGAGCAGACTGCAGTACTTGTAAGGACTGCTGCTGAAGTGAATGGAACCCTATAAAGACATCCCAACCTGCTAACAAAATTGTAGGATTTGGACTACAACATGTGGGATGGAAGAAACAATTCATTTTAAAAGAAATTAATCAAATCTCTGTAAAGGCAAATCAATGTGAATAAACAGCACACATTACAGCACTCTCAATTTTCACAAATTTTCTGCATTAAATCTCAGTTAATCTTTAATATTTCATGCTTCTAACAAATAACTTGGTTGTGGATTTCCACATCTTTAGAAAAAGAGCAGAACACACACATCTAGATCCACAGTCACCAACCAAGTCACAACTACATGCCTCTGTGTACTGGGAACTGTGGTGGGAACAGGGAGACTCACGAGCCTCTCCCCTGCTATGGGACGTTTTCCACCAGGAGCAGAGTGTGGCACTGTCAAGGTGTGTAGTGCTGCCTTGGTGCATCATGATCTTCGGGAACGAACATCAGAATACTGACATACACAGACTGCCGAATTGGGGAGAACATGTGGAGAAGGAGAAGCAAAAGGAAAAATACCTTTTACTGTCTTCAGTGGAAACTAAGGCAAGTATATTATGTGCTAGCAACAAAATAAAGATTTGCTGAATTGGCAGCATAACACAAATTACATTTCTCTTCACTCTTTCCTTCCTTCACTACAAAAGGAAACAGAGTGCCCTCCTCTAGGAAATATCAAATACACCTTTCTGGCAGTTGTGGTGCAGAAATCTTCCTTCAACAATCTACATTAGATTTTTACAGCAATTAAAAGTATTTGGAGCTCCCTGGAATGAATTATGCCCGTTTTCCTACAAATGTACGTCTTTTTTATGCTACTCTGATTTCCCTCTCCGTATCTCCCCAAACTTCTCCATTTTCAAGATCCCACAAAGCACAGCTAGCTTCCTGCTATGATATCCAAATACCTCTTGGGTGAAAGGGTTGACTGAGGACACAGGCAATGGTTGTCCTGCCACTACACAGATGTTACACTTACAAAACAGACTTTCCCACTGCAGAGAAATCGTTTGGGTCTTTGCCCTCTATTGAACTGCCCCTTCCTCTAAGGGAAAGGAGCTTAATTATATTTTGGTCCTCTACTCTGACAGTCTTGGTTTAAATTGACTGAATAGCTCAAAGGTTGTTTGGAAGAAGGGACTGAACTCAGGCAAGTACATAAATCTTTTCTACCTTTATATGCCAGCTAATAAAACTGAAGAGGGCTGGCAACACTACAGGAACACCTTGACTTGTTACTGACTCATTTATTCCTCTACCCGACTCTTTATTTAGTTTCCTATTAAGCCTTTATGAACATTACTGAAGGCTAGGATGGTCCTATGGTGTCAGAGGAATGTTTTTCATATATATGCACAAATGTAAGAAGAGTAAAACCCCCACAGGTACTATCTTACTAGTAACGCCAATATTTATTATTTCAGAAATCCCTCTTCCAACTATCTTCTATATAGTATCCCCTTCACACCCTTCAGGAAGTTATATATCACTTTAGATTTGCTTACAGAAAAAGTGACAACACAGTGGACAGCACTAGAGCCAAGCTGAGTGTCAAATTCTGGGTTCAATGGCAAGCTGACATACCTGACCAACAAGTGATCTTTTCAGACTGCCTTCTTGGCTGACAGTATAATGGCAAAAACCAAAATAAAACTGGAACAATCAACCATACATTTCTAGTAGAAAATATAAATAGTCAATTGGAAATACAATGGGTTGTAAGCGTATGAGACAGCAAAGGAGACAAACCAACAAGGCTCCTCCCATCCCCACCAAAGGGCTGTAGCATCTTATCAAGGAGAAACATTTTGCATGACAGTTTAAGGAACTAACATTGAAGTAATAAACCAATCTGTACATTTCTTTCCACAACTAATGTAAATATGTTTTCCTCAACCCTGAAAGTGCCCAAACCTTATAGACAAGATGTAGAAGCACAAAGCATAAGATATTTTCATATACATTTCCAAAGGTGGCAATCATATTCTAGCAGTGCAGCATATCCCTTAAATAGCGAAGCTGACTCATTTCAGCATTAAAAGTTGTTGGCTCAAGACAGTATTTTCGCAAGACTTTGCTGCGTTTGTTAAGACAAACAACAGTGGAAAAAAGTCCTTTAATATGAGGGTGATAGATCATTGGAATGGGCTGCTCAGAGAGGTGGTGAAGGCACCATCCCTGGAGTCATTCAAGGTCAGGCTTGGTGGTGCTCTGAGCAACCTGACCTAGGTAGAGATGTCCCTACTTGTGTACGGAGGTTGGACCAGAAGACCTCTAGAGGTCCCTTCCAGCCTAAAACATTCTATGATTCTATTCTAAGACAACCACATGCAGTTGGCAGTTATACCTCTTCTGGGTACATTTCCTGACTACAAGTTTAATGGAAACTTGTGTGCAGCACATACCACTAAAGGGCAGAGGATCTGATGGAGGGTAGACAAGCCTAAACTGCCTTCACTATTATCAATCAATCACTGACTGTCATGTATTCTAGGGAGACAGAACACAAGGGGATTACAAAGAGAAGGGAAAAATAAGGATAACATAAAGCAGCAGCAGTATTCTCACTCACTCACTTTCTGTGCTAACAGGAACCTAAAACACCCCAAGGGCATCACGCTCCCCTACCTGAGTACTGTAATGGGCATCTCTCCCCAGCTGGGAGAGATGCCCATTACAGTACTCAGGTAGGGAAGATGGAAGTGGCTTTTTTCATTCTGCAAGACAACTCTAACAGGGGACACAACTGTTAATCTGTGTCTTGTAATATGCACAATTAATGAGACCACTGGGATTCAATTTACAATCAGATGCCACACAGAGCTATACAATTTTTCAAAGTTATAAATATTTAGGTTCTTTTGGAGCTTTTTATGAAAGCAGGTACATTCATGGGGCACTGCTAGCAAAAACATCAGTAGATGTTCAGTCTAAAAATAAATACTCATTTTCTAGTCACCAGCCCTAAACCAGGTGCAATGCAACAACTGAAACATTCCAGTGAGAGCTTTGTTTGGAAGAAAAATGAAAACATTAAATAATTACACAGGAAGACAGATGATAATTACCTGGATGCCATTTATTCAATGTGTTATGTGCCTACCTAAAAATCCCAGTCCCATCATGTTTCTTTTACAACCTTGGAAAAAGTGCTACAGAAGACTACAATTTTACTTATTGTAACCTGTTTCAAAACAACTTTTTTCCCCAGGAAAAGCATACAAAATATTTTACATGGATTCAAATGCTGGAAAAATATATAGATTTTTCACTGAATGGGAAGTCCATAGTTTAAGGATATGGGAGAAGCTCATATTTATTACGTTTAGTTTTCTTGCAACAACAAGGCTTTTCAGGGATTCTGAGTGGGAATAAAGAGGGCTAGAACACTTTTGAAATTACTCTATCAGACCAACATACAAAAGATTTATCCCACCTGACACCTGTCCCACACAGAACAAGGAAAATAGTGAAATAGAGAACTCAAAAAAACCCCTCTGCTTTGTAGATGCTATCTGATGACAGCATTATAAAACATTATCATTAATTTTGATTACACATGGACCTGAAACCACAGATCAGATCACTAAGAGAAACCTGTTCTTAGTGGCCTGCCATTATGTCTTAAAACCTATAAAATACACCATTACTCACAGGACTAGCACGCTGACTACAACTCTTGAACACCACCCTGTTAGTAGAGAGAAGGTGGTTCCTCATGACTGCAGCCGGACAGGACTTCAGATGACTGAGACTGAAGTCTAAGCTTCTGCCTCAACTTCATTACTCCTTTTTTACTCAGTGTTTCTTAGTGTTTTACTTTCTGTTTAAAAGCTGTGACAATATTCTGGCTGGTTATTCTCTGATTGTTTGCAGGCTCCTCTGGTTTGAAGGGAGAACTGCTTTAAGCCCAGATAGCTCTTCCTTCCCCTCTAAAACTTGACAAGAACAATCACTTGATATACACATTTTGGTGAGTAGGACATCTGGGAGGACAAGTTAACAAAACTCTCCTTTGGGTGAGGAGGAATTTTGGTGAATTTCCTTGTTTGAAGTGTGTGTGGGCCAACTGGGGCAGTTCCTGGGAGGTGTAATCAAACACTTCTGTAACTATCTGTACTGAAACCAGAACTGCACAAATCCTTGAGAGGACATTGCTTTAGGTTAGACAGCATCACCATGCTTTGGGAATTCAAATCTGGAGTATTTGATTAGATAATTCATTTCAGCGTTGACATAACAACAACCAATTCCTCTCTTTTTCAAGTGGGAACAGTGAAAAATTAAAGCTTTCACAGTAGGATGTGCTTTAATCCTGATTTTGTTTTAACACAAAATTAATGATACTGTGTTACTTATCAATTCTACTTTCTGTTCCCCCCCCAATACCTTTTAACTAAAACTGACACTGAGATTTCTTCTTATGTGTTACCATAATTTTTTCACAAAACTCAATGACCAAAAAGAACAGAGAAAACCCATTAACACTGCCACTAAAGTAAAGATAAGGTTTACCAATTGTGGCAGTATCTCAGGAAGAACAGTGCCTTTAGTGGCTGTAAATCCTCATCCATTTTTGCCTGCAGAAAGTAGGTAGTCAGAAAGCATACCTATTGCCGGGATCAGCCATAGCCTGTACAAACCTTTGCAAACTGGTAAGTTAAAAAAAGTTGAAGAGATGAGAAAAGGGAAAGAAAGCAGCCAGCATATAAGAGGTGTCACAATATTGTGGTGATTCGGGTTAGCGACTGGGTCAGAAAAATAAGCATATTAGAGAATGGAGGAGAACTCAGATTAATGAAGTAGGAAAGGGCAAAAGGTAACAGAGACAGGAAAACAGCTTCATTATAGCTCTGGTGCTCACTGACCTAATTACTGTTTAAGTGCCAGCTTCCAAATTAAACTCAAGCTGTCAGCTACTTTGACATTATCTATTCTAATTTAGGCTTCAATAGCTGGACTCTTTATCTGAAGCAACTACAGTAGCCATGAATAATAACCTCTAAATGCATTATGTTTATCTCTACCCATGACTGTACTCACATTAGCCAGGAACACAGAGCAAGAGGAGTGAATCTGAAGAACAAAACAGTTGGTGCTCATGTTGAGTCCTCAGTACAACATACAGGCTGGGAATTTTACTTAGGGGTAGTTCTAATATGATTCTTTGAGCTGAAGGCTGTGTGGCAGTGGGACTGCAACAGGTATGCTCTTGGAGCCCATCTTTTGGTTTGCTTTCAGTAAGTAATTCAGCCTGAGTGCTTTCAAATGATTCTGCAATGCAAATCAGAGCACTGAAAGTGGTGGCAATTCGGAGGTTTGCTTCCAAAGCACACTCCTAATCTGAACCAAAATGCTACTGCAGGTAGACCCAAAGCATACTGTAGGACTACACTCAAAGCAATAAGAAGCTGTGAGGAAGGAAGCTCTAGATAAATGATTACTCAGCAAAGAACCAAAGCTTATAATGCGGTAATAGTGAATGTCTGGAAAAACTTCTACAGAGCTATAAAATTGCTTTGACAAAAACAAAGGTAATATGATGCTCTCCCTCAAGCAAAAAAAAAAAAAAACAAATCAAGGAGGAAAAAAAACCCCAAACCACCAACCAGAAACAAAAATCCTCACCACAGGGAAAGAGATTTCTGAAGCAGTCTATGTGCTTGTCTTTAAATGTTGTGCTCTTATTGTGGAAGCTAAATACTGCTAATACACAAGATACCACAGGGCCCAACCTAAGAGCTAAAAACCTGAAATACCAGAGCTCTTGCTCAGAAATACCAGGGAAAAAAAAGACATATATAGCTTATCTGGAAACTAGGAAACAATCTAGCCACCCCTCAACTCCTCCCTGAACCTCCACAAACAAAAACACACATTCTCTTCGCATACGGTTCCAGATTACAAAACTAACATCCAGTTTATGATCACCATTATCAGTATTTTCAATTATTTCCTCTCCAAAATATTACCAGCTTCTAAAATAATAAAGTAACACAAAGTCAATACACAATAAGCCAGGGAAACTACATGATGATCCTTCTGCCTCACTTTTATAGGTGGCTGAAGTTTTAAATAATGTATCAATAAATTCTTATGTTATAATAGTAAAGAAACAGCTGCTTATTG
>VYZX01023473.1:66153-126741 GCA_013401335.1 Brachypteracias leptosomus
TTGACAGGTTTCAGCTCCTGGATTTAGCTGACTGGACAGAAGTCCTAATGCTGGGAACTCTTAATGCACAAGGGAAGCAGTCAAAATGCAAAACTTAGCAAGGATGGAGGGGAAAAGCAAGAACTCTTGTTTTCAGGCAGCAGGACAAGCTTAGATCAGCTACGCTACTTACAAAGTCAGACACTCAGTTTTCCAGACTAAGCCATGTCTTTATTTTGCTGCTGCCCACAGCTCTGATAACTAATTGCAGCAAACAAAAAATAGTAGAGTGAGTTTGTTTCATTTCTGATACTCAGAATTGCTCAGCAACACTGAAATAAAATGTCACGGACTGTGCCAATTTCAGCTGCCACAGGGGAAATCTACAGGAAGACAGGCAAGAGAGTCAGCTAATAATTCTGCTGTTGAGACCTCAGCCAACCCTTCCCATAGCCATGAGAATGAAGTCTAGGGACAGAAAAATGAACAGAATGTTGTTCCACCTCCCAGTTTTATTTAGCTAAGTTTCAAGAGTAATACTTTGCAAATAAATGCTGAAGAATACACAGAAGGTGAGTAAACAGCACACCAACAAACCTGGAGATATAGGCAGGTGCAAAAGTCCACATGTTGGATGAAGCCACTATTTCTGAATTTTCCTAGCCGCATTCCTACAGACTGCTTCACACCAGCGACCTAACAAATTCACACTTTTTGAGCCAAAAAGGAATCATTCTTCAATGCCAAGTAGCAAACATTTAGGAATGTAGCTGATTATAACAAATACTACACAGTTTAGACAGTTATGTTAAACAGTTAATTTAGTGATAGGGATTCAATGAGGAATTGCTGTAAAGCGAATCTGGAAATCAGTTCATGGCATTCATCCCTATGCTACAGAAAAGCAAAGAGCTCAGCAAAACAGGAACATCCAGAATTACAATAGGGTATAACCTCTTGGCATAAACAAACAAAAAACCTCACCTACCCTAGAGCTCTGGCAAATACAGCAGCTCTGCAGTTTCAGGCAACAGAATGAATACTTTGCCAGGATTAGTTAGTTTTACTATTCCAATACTACCTTTCACATGGTCTCTCTCTGGATTTTACCACCACTTAATCTGACCACAGTTGGAGTAATCATATGGTGCAGACTGACCTCCACGCTGAAAAAACTAAAAGTATGTTGAGTGGGTGACCTTAAAACAAGATGTCAAATTTCAAAAGTAATTTCAGAAGCAGCACACGAAGGTCAATTCAAATGCTTTAAAAAGAAACATTCCACTGAGCAGGTACACAGCACGATATAATGTATAAAATGTGAGTGATCTCAAACTTTCAAGAAGTAACTGCAGGATAGTCTGCCTTTCCTCCATGCAAAGACACCTACTCCCAAAAACTACCAACAAAAAAATGCAACACAGCATTCTTAGTTTGAAAGTGGGCAACACTTCTTGTGCTACTATATTGTCCAGGAGTCTTAGCCCTGGATGCTAACTCCAGTATGTTGGGTTGGGCAAATATGTTTCTTGTCTGATTTTACAAGTGTATTTCTGAGTAGATTCATAACTTCTATCCAAAGTTATTTTATATAATGATTATCTATCATTAAAAATAAGTGATAACCTGAAATATACACTAAATAGCTTTCAAATGCATTTCCTTAGCAAGTCAAAACACATGGTGTGATTTTAGGTGGTCGGTACGTCATTTCTTGAACGTCCAGTATGAAGACAGGCTTTGCTTTTGAAATGTAGCTATTTTAATAATGGTATTCAGCAACCTTGATTAAAACACAGATCACCTGAAAATCAGTGCCATCTTGTTGGCAACAAGAAAATGGGTTAAGCATATTTCAGACCTCACAAACGTGTATTAAATTTTACTTAAAAAGAATTAGTAAACAAACAAAAAGGTAAACAAGGAAAGGGATGGATATTGTCAGATTAGATTTTAAAAGGTCAAATAGCTATCACCATCTGAACTGAAACAAAAATAGCTGGCAGGAGAACAGATATTAGGCATTAGGTCATTCAATCCACTCCCTTACCAGTTCTGTATTGTTCTCTAGTGTGCATTGCAAGTGCTTTTGTCTATAATGTGGAAGAGTAGAGGAAGCAAGAGATGGAGGAGAAAGAAAGTAGATTGTCTTTGGAGGCTGCAGCAAAAAAACCATTAAGGAAACATGAACCAGAGAAAGACAGCACCCTGGAAACACAGCTGATAGGAATTTATGAAAGAGCATGATGAAAAGCAGCAGAGAAGTTCGTAATTAAGCTAAGAAACTGAGAGCAAAAGCTCTAAACAGGACGGTTCAAGAAAGTTAAAATCTTGCCCATAGGAACCTGGTATGGGAAGAAATTAAGCATGTAAGACTTGGAGGATTAAAGGAAGAGGGAAGGGGAGAGACAAAATGTCTTTCCTAGCATTTATACTGGAGTTAAGTGGTACCAGCCCATCTCTTGTGCTCCCGCACACCCAGCTGTTTATAACAGTCAGTTAGGAGTCAAAAGTATGTCAGATACATGTTTTTTTTTTTCCAAGTTGATAAATTCTGTGATCCACTACACCAGATGGATATGGAAATGGTTATGCTGTCACAAGAAGTAGGAAGGACAAAATGATGAAGAGGATCACAGGAAAAGGGAGCTCTTTAAAATGACACAGCAAACAAAAATGATTCACAACACTGTTGTCTAAAATGTTAGCACTGTCCTGACATATATTTTATCCCTGCTTTTGCCATTGAATTTGTTAATGACTCCACATAAATTACTTGAAAATGCTGTTTCAACGTGGACACTAACGACATGCATTTTATTTTAGGGGTGCCTCTCTCAAAAACCAGAGTGCTTGATTTGCAAAAGCAGCATAGGCTTAGACCAAATGCTCATTTTATCTGCACCTTTGCACTTAATATAAACCAGGACACTGAATTCAATACCGTTAAAAAAAAATAATCAGCTTCTACCTGGACCAGATTTGGTCTCCATAGTTTTATCTTCCATTCTTCATGTGGAATGGGAGGATGATTATTACCTTGTTTTAAGAGAGTTTTGTCACATAAAGGAGTATTTGTCAAGTACTGAGATAGTAAGGTGATAAGCACAATAGAAGGCAAAAGGAAATTTATAATTCCCCAGTCAAAGCAGAATTTGAATGCTGATTTGAGTGACGTTCAGAAAATAAGTCTTGATGTCACACAATGAAAATAATGAAGATAAGACCAAAATACTTCATATCTTTAAAACCTCAAGTGTAACAGGATTTTTCATGCAACAAACAATATGTTATTGCTTAATAGAAAACTACACTTCAAAAGAGATGCACAAAGAGGCTGACTTAAAGCCAACTAAAAACCTTCTGTTTTCTTCATTTGTGAGTGCTTCTGGAAATAATCTGAGTAGAGTTACTCTAGCTGTAACTCTCCACTTCTAACAAAAGAACTGATGCCAACATGTTATATTCTTAACACCTATATGTGCTATAATCAGATGCTTTGTCATTTAAGAGAACAAAATTTTTGTTCGGTATGTTATTTTGCAGCATCAGTTGGATGCAAATTTCTAGATGAACTTGTGGGAGCAAGGGATAACCATGTTTTGCTTCAGGATTTCCTGATACTTGCTAATTCCAAGAAAATGGACATACTTGGGAATTCCAGGCTCTATCCTAATTGTTCAGGAAAATAAAATATTCTTGTCTAAAAGAGGTTGAAGTGCAATGTCTGAACAGATGAGTAAAAAGACTCAGTCTTCTGTTTCCATGCAGCACTCTTGCACATAAATTCCTCACCCCCTCTTCCTTGGCTTCTCATCTCACTCCTCTGGTCCAGCTAGAACCACACTCGCAAACTCATCCTTACTCGATATGTCTATTCAGACTGCCAGCCACCTCTCACACTTGTAAACCTCCCCCACAACCGCTTTATCGGTGCCACTCCCTCTGCTTAACACAAGACCCAGAACGCACATCACAGTTGCACAATCCCTTTACAGAGGTGCGTGCCTATGTGTACACTTACACATAAGTACATAAAAACCCAATGCTTTTACACACATACCTATTTATTTATATTTAAAAAAAAAATCAACTCTTTCCCTCCCCATCACACATCTTTCCTTGAGCTAGCATAAGCATCCCTATGGCAGCACAGAGAACCAGAGTACTAATGTGAGTACTACAGTAATCAAAAATGTTTAAAAGGTTAGTGTGAATCTGTGGGTAATGCTCCACACCACTTCACCCCACTGCTGTATAAACAGGGGCGCCAGCATGGGAAGAACGTGGTACAGAATGTGACAATGACCTGCAAGGCAGCGAAAAAAGCATGACCAGGTTTCTTCTGTGACAGTTGCCAGCCTATAGTAATAATAAGCTTAAGGTGTTAATTTTAATCTAGAATACTAACATCTGCATAACTGTCTCTATTCTCTCCCTAGATTTATCTATGAAAATGGGGTTACGAAAACTTGATATTCTTTCAAGTGTCTTCATTTGCTTCCCTTTACTTACTGTCTCCATTCCTTTCTAGTTTTTTCCCAACAAGCCCAGCCACTGCTTACTCTTTAACCCCTCAACCAACACAACATTCAATCTCAGTTTCAACTGTGATGACACTGACGCTCCCTGCAACCCTCCTGTTTCCTGGGGATATGAGTAAATTGTTCCCTTGCCAGTGTTAGGTCTAGGAGAGGTCCATCAGATCCCCGGGAGAACAAGGCTCAGAGCCTCAATACACCCACCCATGCCCTGGCTACTGCAGATCTAATACAGATGGAGCCTTTGGGTGACCCTGCCAAAAACTGGAAAAGTTTTAACGGGACTACGAAAGCTTTAGATGGCTGTGGTTTTATTTTGGCACTGATGTTTTTTAAAACTTAACAGAAAAAATTATTAGCTCCCTAATCTGGAGACAACCATTAACTCCTTTCAATTAAAGAAACTCCGCGGGATTTTTCCCTTGTTAAATACAGCAAAAAACATCTTCTTCCCTGGCTTCACTGGAAATGGCATAAACCCCCTGAGAGAAGTTTTCCGGGCGGCTCCGCCGGCGCCAACAGCCGCCGGACTCCGGAGAGGGGAGGAGGGCGGCCGGTAGGCACGTTTCACCCCTTCTCCCCTCCGAGGGCCACTCCGCCTGCCCTACGGGCACCTCCCTCCCCCACTCCCCCGGGACCCCAGCCTCATGCACACCCTTCGGGCAGCGTCAAACGCCCCCACCCCGCCGCTCACCTCCGGGGGCCCCGCTCCGGGCAGTCCCTTCCCCTCCCGGGACACTCCGCGGACCCCTGCCCCTCCGGGGCGCCGGCAGCGCCTGTGGGCCCCGGCCCTCCCCCACGGTGCGACTGCCCGCTCCGCTCCCGGGCCACCCCGGCCCAGCCACTTCCCCGCCACCGGCCGCTCTGTGCCCCTCCGCCCAGCCCGGCCCAACCCAGCCCGCGGGACGGGGCAGGAGCCCCCGCAAGGGGCGAGGCACCGGCCGCCGGTGCCGCTCTGCACTCACCGCTGCCACCCGAGACGAGGCTCCGCCGGAACACGATGTGTGCGACTGGTCTCGCGCTGCCGCTGCCCCACGCGCTGGCCCCGAGCTCTCCCCAGTGCGCCTTCGGCCGCGCGGTGGGGCGGACGCCGCCGCGCATGCGCCGCTCGCTGGTCCCCGCCCCGGCCGCCAGGGGTCGTGAGTGGAGGGCGGCTGCGAGGCGGGGCGGGCCAGGGGGTGACCCCCACGCCACTCCCGGTACCGGCTGCCCAGGTCCTGCGCTGTGCCAGTGGCCGAGGCTCTGGCCCAAGTCGTCTCGAGGCCAAGGGCACCGAAGGGTGGCCGCCGGTCCCCTCCCCGCCCGAGGGAGGGGGGTTCCTTCCGCCACACCCCGTGGAGACCTCCCCTCCGCCGTCACCTGCCGCCCAAGAGACTCCTTTAACGGTCGGAAAGGGTCTCGGCGACAGTCGCCTCAGCGCTGCCCGGGTGAAACGTCCCCCGGACGTTTACATCCTGAAGTTTCTATCAGTTTGAATAGATAGAGGCAGCCTTTTCTTATCCTACGGAAACTACTTTTTTTATTATTTCATCTGTCCGGGCACTTGTGTCCTTTGATGGAGAGCTGAAAACGAATGTGAAAAGTTAACGATTTCCCCCTTCACTGTGTCTCCAGGAGTGGCTACATGGGTTGGTGGGTCTTGTTTCCTGGAGGTCTAGGCCTTTGCGTTCACTATGATCAGCACATACACCCCACTCCCCCACACCCCCACGTAGGTGCATTTTAGGAACCCTAGAACCCTAAGTTAAAAATTCAGGATAGGTTGGGTTTGAGGTTTTTTTGCATTGCCCAAAGTTGTTGCTAACTCTGAAACTTGTTAGCTTAATTTTTTTAGTTTGTGACTTGCACCTTTATGATTTTTAATGAATGCATATAGAAAAAGAATGAAGCTGCTCAGAAAATTCACAGCGAAGTAATAATCCCTACCTGACTTCAAAGGTGCTGTTGTCAGTGGTGCAGTGGCCTGGTTATAAATGATTTAGGAACGATTCACAAAAATAGCTGCTTGGCTTACCAGAACACAGATTGAGGTCCAAATGGCGTGGAGCATAAAATACTATTTATTCCGTGAAAATGGAAATGAAGCTCCCTATATGCAGTGGTTTTTGAAGTTTACATTGCTGCTACCTTCATATTCAATGCTCTGTGGCTTCAATTTTTAGTGGATTACTATGCTGTATACCAGTAATTTTTACCTTTAATTTTATATTAACAGACAACTGACAATCAGCAGAAAGAAAAAGATGAGGTAATAGTACAGTCACAGAGATGTTTAGGGAACAGAAAGATGAGACAGAGTTTGCAATAGTTCAGACATGTTTCAGCTTCTTTAATGGATCTTGACCTATAATTAAAAGTTAATGCTCTCATATAGGTCAACCGAGACCTGACACTGAGACCATCAGGATTTACACAAAAGAAATTACATTAATATGTCTGACAGTAATTTGCCAGAATTACACAGAAATTCAAATCTCTCGAATCAGTGGGAGACAAATATACCTCTGCTCTTTGAAAGTTCATCGAGTCCCTGATAACAAATGGTCATCAGTAAGTCCTGTATAAATTTCATAAGTAGCTGAATCAATCAAGCTTAAGGAGAGAGAAAAAGATAAAGTAGTTGGTAATCGTTAATACTAGTATAATATGTAACGCACCTTTCCCAGTTCACAGTTTTCTTAGTTTCTGAGTCTTTAGTACCCTCCACTGGTGTTTTATATGAGCTTTTCTAAACAAAACAGACTTTACTCCATAGAGGACAGACTTTCCAGTGTTGTTGAACTGATAGTCAAAACTACAGAATTCATTCCGGTTGGATATTGAAAAGTGTTTCAATAAAGCCCTCTATCTTATCCATTTATTCATATCTGTGAAGGACAAAATCTGTATATAAAAAAAAGCATGGTTAAAATAAACAAAATTTAACATTGTCTACATAATTAGATATTTGTTTGTTTAAAGCATTGATTTTTATAAACAAGACTAAGTCAAAAATCAAAGTTGAGAGGAGGAAAGGGTCTTTGAAAATTATCAAATCATGTTATGTATTATCTGTAATACAACACCGTTAGCAGGGTAATACTTGCTCTTATAGTTGAAAGGCTCATAAGCTAAAGAGGCACGCTGAACATGCAAAGACTGTGTATAGAGAATTAAAAAAGAATGTTCCAAATTATTTTCATGTTTCATTTTGTATGACATTTGTCACAGTAAGACATATGTTTAGTGAACATAGATTTTTATATACTTATGATGACTTTTTACCTTTTCCACATGGAGAAGTTGTTGTAAACCCATTTGATCTCTTGAGAATTATCACCTTTGTAAGTGACATTCTTTCGGCCATCAGCAGAAACAAAAGAGGTTATTCCTGAGTCATTTCTAAACTCCAGCAGTCCCTGGTTGCAAAAATTACCTTGGGGTATGAGCAGTTTTCATAAATTCCAACAGTCGCTCGGCATTTTAGTTTGTCCTGAACACTAACCTACACTGAGATGGTTTTATTACTGGAATAACATAAACATTGTTTCAAAATTCCTCTAAGTTGTTTCAGTTGCCCCTTGTCTGCAGCCAAAGCAGTAAAACGTTTGTCAGGAAAACAGTGACATGTTAAGGACTGCCCAAGGGGCATGACAAAAAATGAAGGATTTTCAAATACTGAGAGTCTGATGTTTCAAGGAATGTTTAAGTTTTGATGATAGAAATTCAAAACTGAAGATGAAAATATGAAATTTTGGGAGTATTGACTTATCTCAATTTCTGTTTTCTGAAGGAAAAGTTTCATTTTTTGCATCTAATAATGGTTGCATCAGTGAGAAAACCACTATTATTACTTATGTTGATAATACTTTTTAGGATTAGAAAAGTGTCTTCAGTGCTGTTAAGAAGGAATTCAAAGAAGACAAATACATTCAGAACAAAAGGTACATTTTAAATTATGGTATTATAACTGCTTTTGAAATACAAAATATTTCCATTTACAACTGTAAATTACAGTTTGGTCTGAATCATCAGAATGTCTTTTTTTTAATTGTAGACACATAATTCACTAACCTAATGATTTATTTATTTTCTAAAAAGAAACTATTTTTAATTCAATATACAGATATTGATTAGATTTAAACACAAAAATAAAAGACAGGGCTTCTTATGACTTAGCTGCAACTTTAAGAATATTTTACTAAATTAATGATGGGAAAGGTACAAATTTTAGAAACCATCTGTATCTTTGACTAGAATATTCTTCAGAATAATGGGCTCAAGTTGTATTAAAATAATAGCACTTGAAATTTCCATGGCGTGAACAAGAAATAACGGCAAACTCTATTATGTTGCCTGAGAGAATAAGATGCCTTCCTCAGGATGGTCTTATCTGACCTTTTGCATTTTCTTGTAGGTGATTTGGACCAATTTTCATGTAAATGGCTGAATTTCTCTTCCTTCCTGCCACAGCCTAATGCAGGTACTGTTGATGCAATTGTCCCTGCTGGCAAGTGAGAGCGGGAATATCTGGTGGCTCATTCTGCCCCTCTTGCAAGACAGCAGCAGGGGCAGTCCTCACTCTCCAGCTCAGCCTCTTCCCTTCTACTATGTGAAGCGACGGCTGTTCTGGGTCCTCCTTGGTGTTGGCTGTAACCTGGAAACTGTTTGGGAAATTGCTGTTCTTGTTAGAGGGAAGGAAAGCGGGAAAGCAGCTGCTTGTGCAGGTGCATGGCTGTAGGCTGCTTCAGCATTTGGAGTTCAGGGTGTGTATGGCTGAGTCACGAAACTTTGATTTGATTCTTAATCCCAATGCTGCCAAGATTGGCCCATTCTGAATCTAGGGCTTAACATTTTCTTAACATTTCTAATGCCATGATGCCTAATGACAAAGCACTTTCCAGTGATCCTTGTTCTCTGTTATTCCCATGAACCAAGGCTTCAATCTGATTTCTTCCAAATACAGAGAAGGCAAAATGGCAAACTGCGATCCTTCTCAATGATGAGGTTAGAGATAAGAGTTCCACTGTCCACATAACCCCCTGAAATTTGTTTGTAAGAAACTGCCCAGCTCTTCTTCCATGCACCTCTGACATTCCCCCATGAGCATCTTGCAGACCTCTGGAAGTCTGAATGCAAGAGATGTGCACCATGTGAAGAAAAGAGGAGAAGTCGAAGGCATGTGTGGAGGCAAGAGCACCAGAGAGTTTTTTATCAGAAAGAAACCTGTTGCCTCTACCTCCTAAAATCTGTGGGAAGGGGCTGTTTAGCAACTTGTGTGGAAGCTCAGATTCATTAGGAGGCAGGTGAATGTGAAAGAAAGTACAGCAAAAGTACAGTTCTTGTAGTGGAAAGGTGTTTGAAATGTAGAAGACAGCAAAATAAAGAAAAGTAGATTTGGCAAGTCTATACCAAAGGCAGGTAATCAAGATAGGCAAATAGAGACAGGAAAACTGGCTCAGAAACTCTGTTGTGGAGAAAGGAGAAGCTTTGATAATTGTTAACTTCATCTTTAAGGAATGAAGGAAAGTCCCAGCCAGGTACAAGCTGTGTGGATGCCTGGAATTCAGCAATCTCCTTGCAGTTTGGCTGAACAACGGAGACATGCACACACCATTGTAGGTTAGGTCTCCAAGAGTCGTGAATTTGCATCTGCCTTTCTTTGGAAGGCAGGAATTTTTTCTGTAATAATTGACAAATGCTTGCCACATGTCATTTGAATATGTAGTATTCAACAGATCTGTTTAACTTAATAGCAGGTGGTTGGGAAATAACCAGGAAAAACAACAGATGAAAAATTTCTTTATAAGGGCCAGGAGACAATATTTAACTTAATAATTATGCAGTACTTTCTTCCTTGATTCCAGACACACTGCACAGTTTGTTTGTGAAGGCTTAGAGCCAAAAGCACAAAAGGGCAATGAAAAAGTTAAAAAAGACTCTGTGAACAGAGGACAAGAAATGTCACAACCAAACTGGAAGACAGCAAACTGTCATTGAGCCTTACTGGAAGGAGTGGAGGCATAAAAGCAGACCAATCCTTAAGCAGAACTTGTTGAGGAATCTTACAGTTACACAGACCTTCTCAGAAATTAATCAATTTTTAAGAGTATAGTGTCATAAGATTTAAACTGGGAGAGGTAACTTTGTTCCAAGGTGAAATTTCCAGACAGAAAGAGACCCATTAATATGGGTAGTAGATTTGCTGTGTTGGTACTTTCCTTGGATTCTTGAAAACAAATTCAATTCCCTGCTCTTTATTTCCCAGACAGGAGGTAGGAAAGTATTTGGGTCCCGCTTCTTGCAGATGTCTTACCTTATATAAATAATTAAGTATTCATCAAAACAGTAGTAGTAAACTCACATGAAGGTCTAAATTTCCTGTTAGCTGAATAACTCTTAGTTGTCATGCAAAGGTCTTAAACCTCAGTTTCTTTCCAACTTTCTGTTGTGGTATAGAAATAATTTTTGATTTTTATGTCACATCTACTTTCATCTCTAAGAGTAAACAGTCTTTTGATTTTTAAAAGATTGTCATAGGCAATTACACAATTGCTTCTAACTCCAGGGTACCTTCAGAAGGTTCACTCCTAAATCCTGAAGAAAAGAGGTACAAAAGTGAGAATCCAGCCAGACCTTTCTGAGGTGGAATATTTGTCATTATCACACAGCATGGGATCAGGACAAGGAATGGGAGAGACAAGGATTCCAGCTGAAGGGAGATGGAAGCCCAAAACCTCTCTCAGTAAAATAACTGACAAGACCAAAAAAAATCAGAAGGAAGCAGAGTTGTGGCTAGCACAATAACTGTGATATTGGACTGTTTTCTAGAAAAAATATATTATAGCATGTATCCTAAACTTAGACACAGTGTACACATATAAAGAAAGCATGGCTTAAAAGTCTTCTTTTTTGTGCGTATAATATGATACAGGTAAAGATATTTTTAAATACAGAACTTCCTTGCAACAAGCAAAGGGGAAATATATAAAGTATCATTTACTGCCAAGAATAGTGCAGGTTTATTGTGAGTGTTGTTCTTTCAAACTCACAGGTTAGGTTTTCCTGTTTATGCTGTGCATTGTGTTTGCACAGCTAAATTGTACCTTGCACTAGAACATTTCTCTGTATGTCACACTTTCACATAGATGTAAATAGTTTATCATCTCTCTGTCATTAAACAAAGCAAACAAAGGTAAACCCAAGAGGTTTCTAAAGTGCTATGTCAGACACAGATTGAGTGTGCTCATTATTCAACATTTCCTGCTTCATGACTTTTTCTCATTTCCTGGCAAATGATGAATTTCAGCACTGAAAGGGCTAGTCTGATAAGTCTGATAACAAGAGAACAATGCAGACTTTCCTCCTTTCATCCCTTCATCTTGTTTTGCCATCTAGTTTTGAAAGCCCTGATGGCAAAAAGAAGCAATAAGTGCTGTGGGGAACTATACAATATTTTCCGGCATATTCAGCTATTTCACCCTTCCAGTCCTCTCTACCTTGAGATCTTGGGCTGGAACAGCATTCCTCTAGCCATTCAGGGCTAGATTAGCTTCTCTTTAGGGCCCATTAAAGTTTCCTCTTAATCAGGTGGCAGAGTTGGTCTGTAGTGGCAGCATTGATGAGTGACAATCCCAAGGAGCTGAGCCTGTTGCCTTGTAACATCCCCTAACCCTGCTTCTGCAGGGAGCCATTGCCTCATAAAATCTTCACAGCAGGCAGGCCTCTCTGAACAGTTGCTTGCTGCATTATGTGAATTTACACCACATTATTGAATTATACACTCTTGGGCTATTTTAAAGTGCATTTAAATACCACTGTGTAATACATTAACTTGATTAAAATATTTTAGATTTTTTTATAATCCTTTATTCTTCCAGCACAGCAACACTGGAATGTTTAGTGTTCTGAATGACTGCTCACATGTAAATGGCTTTGTGCTTTCAGAAATTAATTTTTGATTTGCTACATGCCCTTCCCAAAGAGGGACAGGATTTGATGTGTGTTCCAGTTGTACTATGAACTGTTTAGAAGGTACCAATTTGCATCTCTGAAGGTATCACCTGAATCACTGTAGATCACACAAGTGTGCTATTGATCAAAGCCAAATATTACAAAGTGGTTGCAAGTGTATTTCTATTCTATAGCCTGCAGTAAGGAAAGCAATCTACATATAAGTCCTATACCACTGGCTTTATAGTGTACATTTTAGTTTGCTTCGTGGCTCCTGTGATGGTCCAGTGGAATTAGAGTTGATGTCTCAAACATTCACTAAAGAAATTTGTCTGGTGTTTAATCCTGGGGACGACTTCTGTGGTGACAGTGGGATTGCAGACACAAATTGGGGTCCCAGGCAGTGGTGCCCCCGGGAATTGGACATCTAGGCTGGCTGAATCAATGCAGGACACAGGACTGGTGATATATTTCATAGAATCATAGAATGGTTTGAGTTGGAAGGGACCTCCAAAGTTCATCTAGTCCAACCCCCCTACAATAAATAGGGACATCTCTAACTAGGTCAGGTTGCCCAGAGCCCCATCAAGCCTGAGCTTGAATGTCTCCAGGGATGGGGCTTCCACCACCTCCCTGGGCAACCTGTTCCAGTGATCTATCACTTTTATATTAAAGAACTTTTTTCTAATATCCAACCTAAATCTACCCTTTTCTATTTTAAAGCCATTACCCCTCATCCTGTCACTACAAACCCTTGTGAATAGTTCTTTCCCTGCCTTTTTATAGGCCCCTTTCAGGTATTGGAAGGCTGCAATAAGGTCCCCCTGGACCCTTCACTTCTGCAGGCTGAACAGGCCCAATTCTCTCAGCCTGTCTTCATAGGAGAGGTGTTCCAGCCCTCTAATCATCTTTGTAGCTCTCCTCTGGACACGTTCCAACAGGTCCACACCCATCTTGTGTTGGGGGCTCCAAAGCTGGACACAGTACTCCAGGTGAGGTTTCCCGAGACAGAGTAGAGGGGCAGAATCATCTCTCTTGATCTGCTGGCCACACCTCTTTTGATGCAGCCCAGGATGCGATTGGCCTTCTGGGCTGCAATTGAGCATTGGTGGCTCATGTAATTTCTTTATTTCCTGTCTTTCTTTCTCTCCTTTTTTTCCTCTCTCTTTTTCCCTTCTCCTAACATAAATGATTATCAAGGTTTGAATATATTACAAGTTCCGAGGAGTTGCTCTTTTGTCAATACTGTTGTGAGCACCTAAAGTCATTTTCTTATCACACTTATCATGCCAATATTGTTGTTAGCAAATAAATCTGTGTTTTGTGAATTAAAGGATCCCTGGTATCATTTCACTGTAATCCTGACCTGGGAATTACCAAACTTGAGTCGTTGTCCTGGTTGCCCAGAATGTGACAGCCCCCATGTGACCTATAATTATTTTTCTGATCCTGAGCATTTATATCTCTCAGAATTTCTGAGAGAGGGAAAAAAGAAAAATAAACAAATAAAGGGAAATATTTAAAACAAACTGGGTGATTTAACTGCGCAGTTCTTCCCTGCCCATTAGCAACCACAAAATCCCCAGTCCCATATGACATGAGTCTGCAAGTTAAGACAGTGGTAAACCTTGCAAGAGAAGATTACGTGCCCAGATCCCTACTGGGGCAACAAAGTAAGCAACTTTCTACTCAGGGCTTCTGACTAGCTTTGTTTCTCACTGGATAAGGATGTGAGAAAATTCAGACTAACATCCTGGAAGAAAAACAACTAGCCAATAAAATAATACCATTCTTAAAAGAGAGTCTGACCACTGCTAGGAAAATTCCAGTTCCCATGGTATTTGTGGAAATAAGTGATTTTGGATTCATTCTGCTAGACTCTACCCTATGGGTTTGGAATGTATTTCCATATTTTTAAGAAGAGAGGAAGAACAGGAAATAGATGAGTGACTTTTTACTTTATAACACCATGCAAAGCTTTTAGAAGCCCATTTGATATAAAAAATAAGTAAACAATTATATTTACAGGGCTATTCTAGCAATCTCAGCAACCCTATAACATCAAAAGCAACTCAGGTTTCTTTTCTGTGGTTTATAGTGTCCCTCCAGAACATCTAAACAAAATTGTACCATTGCAAGGCATTCTGCTCTTTAAGTCTGTTATGCGGTGTGTAATATATATTTGATACACATGTTTAGTGACAAGATGAGCATACAAAGAGAGCAAATATCCCACATATAAAATCCAACATGAATTTAAATGACTGGAAATTGACTTATTTAACACTTTATGCTGTCAGAATTTCACTGACATAGTCTTATAAGATGCATCACAATGTGCCTTCTGATTGTTAGCAAAAGTCTAAGAAAAATTATATTTATTCTGTACAGTCCTCCAAGTACATAAGTCTTGAATGTTAGAAAAAATGCGACCATTAACATTGCGAAAGATGGCACGAGCAGAGGACACCCTGCTGAAGTGCTAACCTCCTGTATTAGTGCGTAAGCGTGTTAGTGAATAAGAGGCTTTCAGTTGACTGCACCCAAGCCTGCATCAAATCACAACATTTGAGCTTCTGTATCAGCATCAGTGATGTAATCATTTGCCTTCAGCTCTGAGGCTTATCCTTCTTAGCATTGCAAAGGGATAGTGACTTACGTGTGCTCTTTCACCTCATTCACAGTTTATTTTGAAATGTCTTAACTATTGTTTCTAGATATTGGAGGGAATTGTAGGAGGACATTGGAGGATTATTGCTGTTTGGGTAATGCTCGCTTGTTTCTACATAGCTAGCAGCTATGTTAGCAAATAATTGTTTTGTGGTCAGGAGCAGGAGCAGAAGTAGATTTAAACTTCAAGCTAGTTTTTGGTAAAGATACACCCTTCTCATCTTGCTTTAACTTTGTAATATCCAGTAGCCCTGTGAAAGGTCTTATTCTTTTTTTATAACTCCTAACCACATTGGAGCTGGATCCAATAGTGAGAGCTACAAGCCATTCTGATCAACATTCCACAGTTTGCATCTCCACGACTGATAAAAGAGTGGTAAGAAATCATCTTAACAATCTCATGAGCTCTTAAAGAGAAGAAAAAGGAATACAGAAATAGGAAACTATGACAGATGAGTGAAGATGAGTATGAAAAAATAGTGTTTGTGTGAGGGATTTAATCAGAAAGGTTATAGAACAGCAATGTGCAGAGAGAGTACAAAGAACAAAAAGGGTAACAAGAAGTCATTTTATAACCATGTTAGCAATTAGAGGAAGACTCAGGGATGGTCTTCCTACCACTTAATGAGGAGGATGAACAAGAGGTGCTTGGAGATTAGTTACCAATATCTCACTGTCCAAAGAGCTTTTGATGGATTTGTCTGTAGTCATGGTCCATTCAGTGAGTGATAAAATGGAAAATATGTTTGTTGCATTGTCAGATAATATATGGAGAAATTGCAGGTGTGCTTGAGGATAGGATTAGAATGAACAATGATCTTGATAAACTGGAAAAATAAAGGATGAGATTCTATGGAAACAAATGAAAAGTAGTATACTTGGGCAGCAGTATTTGCATGCACAAATATGGTGCGATATATCAGTTCTTCAGAGGAGAATCTAGGGAGAGGTCATATATAGTAAATATACATAAATCAATAGTATATATCTTTATATAGTAAATAAAGATATAGTAAATCACAAGCTGCATGTGAGGCTGAAGTGAAATTCATGTTGGGACTTACAAACAGTAATAGATTGAAGGGCATAAAAAGTCTTTTCCATTCTGCTCATCAATGTTAAGGCCTCTCCTGGAGTACCATATCCAGGTTCTCAAGAAAAAAAATGTATGACAGTTGAAGAGAGTTTAAAGGATATCAGTGAAAGCCATCAGATGTCTGAGAAGCATGTCTTACCAGGAAAGACTGAAAGAGCTGGGATTGCTTAGTCTACAGTGGAGAAAATTGAAGGGAGACGTGATAGAAATCAAGAAATACATAGAGGCTTTTCCAAAGTAGAAGGGAATAGTCAATTTGCCAAGTGCTTGGTGGACAGGGAGAGGAGCAGAGGAGATTTATGGTAGGTATTGGGAAAGTCTTTCTCACAGTAAGCTTAACAAAACAGTGACATTCATTGCCTGGATAGCTTACAGTCTCAATAATAGGTTCTTAAAAAGTAGACAGACACATGTCAGGAATGGCAGTATCATTGATTCTCAATTGGGGCAGGAGGATTACGATTACTAGATGCCTTCTGAAGTCTTACTGGGTTCTTAGGTAGAAGTTTCTATCAATAAACCTCAAAGGACTTTTTGCAAGATATAGTGTATTTAAAGAATATGTTTATGATTAAAGAATCCCATTTATTCCCAGTCCACAGCAATTATAACAATATTTACAACTTTAAAACCTACTGGGTTCCTGTATCCTGCAAATCTCCAGTAACCCAATTGATTGCCAGCAGGTTTATCTACAACCTGTGATTTCAGTTGCTATGCAATAAAAACTTACTGTTGTTCTTAACCTGTAGGGTTCTTTTAAGCTGGGTATTTGGTTGTCAAGTGCTGGTGTGTGTTTCTCACATAGATCATGATTTTAGATTACCAGATGAGGAGGTTTTGCTTCCACACATGTTTATCCTATAAATCTGTCACGAGGTGGTTCCATCCCTCCCTGCCAGCAGGTCTGGCCAGAGCTGAGGCTTTGTGTAAGGCAGCCTGCAGTAAAAGGCAACACCAAGGAACCAACACTGAGCTGATCCTTTTGAGTTTTGAGCTTAGCACGAAGCTACCACCCGTGCCTACTCTGCAAACAAACTTTGGCAATAGAAATACTAAAGAAACATTACTTTCTTGGCAAAAAACCAAACAAAAACTCCCCAAAACCCCAATGGCTCAAGGTCTCATTTTATGAAAAATAGGATTTATACGTAATGCCACAAAGAGAAAACAGCTCATTACCTGAGATTTGTGTATGTTATTTCTCAAATGTTTCCAGACACTTCCTTTCTTCTGCTAAGAAAAAGAAAAGCTGATAGTTCACACTGAAATATTTGTCATTCAAATCTTTCCTTGTAATATGATTTTTTTTCCTTATTTATTAGCTAATAAGCAGTAGGATTTCATCTACTTAAAGCAGCAGATACATTTCCATTGCTTGCGAGAGCCTGGAGAATCCTTAGTGTTTTATCTTTCCCTTTCCCTTCTTTTTGTGTAAGGTTCTATCAATTTAAATCTTAATTGATTCCTGTTATTAAAGGGAATGCTGACCTACGTCTGAATGGAAAATTGAAAATTCCTGATGCCTTGTCTGTGAAGAGCCTGTGTACCTGAAAAATGGCTTAGAAAGAGGATGACAGGTATCCCTGGTATATCTGCTTACATGTTAGAAGGGGTTTACAGATTAAATGAAGAAAACTTCATCATACTAATGCCACTGCTTCTCGTAGTGAGGTGTTAACGATGGGGAAAAGCCAGAGGTATATGATAAAGGATGTAATATTTAATATCTATTGTCATGTACAGTCCTGATGAATTATGTAGCCAGTTAACTTTATGAACAGCTCCTAGAGGCAATGCCTTGTATTCTGTAGTGGAGACTTTCTGTTTGTGGGCTCTGAGCTTCCCTGAACAGCCTCCTGCCAAGAAATGGACTTTGAAGGCCTAGAGCATTCCCCCTGGCAGCCTTCAAAAGAAGCTGCAGCATTTTCCCAGCCCTTTGCTGTTGTACATCATTCCCTCAGCCCAACTTTGGTGGTTTATTGTAGCACTTTCCTTATCTGTTGCAGTGCCAAGTGAAACAACTTTACATAAACACTCAGTGGCAGTTTTGTGCGAACACACTTTATTTTGCTTTCCAGCCCTCTAGCAGTACATACATTGTCAACTGTTAAATTTCAGCTGTGAGGTGGCCCTTTCAAACTCAGGGCTAGTGAAATAACAAACTTTTAAGACAAAAAATGAAGTATTATCATGCTCTTCAAATGTGTTAGCAAGAGTATTTTACTCGAAGTATTTGATAAACAACATTTGGATTTTCCCCAAAGAAAAATGCCATGAGATTTGTACTGTCACACAATCAGTTACTGTACCCAGGCTTAGTAGCTAAGGAGACAGGAGGAAGGCTTTTAAGAAGAAAACAGTTTAAACTAGTGTGTCAGGCAAAACAGGGAGACCAAAATTGTTTTTTTTTTCCTGATGCTTGTGATTTTACCAAATTCACTATATCAAAATGAAGATCCTATTTTTATCCTAGACCATAATTTGTGCTAAAACAACACCCCCTGAGATCTGATTTAAAATGGTGAGTGACCAATAAAATGTATAGCAGCTTTCATTTTTAGAATTTGTTTAAAAAGTCTGAATCAGGCCAAGCAAGCAGACATTTGAATGGTTCCATAGTTGCATTTATATTATGTTATACACAGTTCATCAGCAATAATGAAACATATGGGGACAAATTCAGATTTGGCTGGAAAATAAACATTTTTGTATTGCTGTCTTAAGTGGTGTATTTCAAATCTCCATTAAGCAAAGAGATATTGTAAAAATAAATTCCATTTCCTGATTTCATATTCAATTTTCATGTTAAAAATAACTCTTATTATTGTTGTGTTGTATTGCTTTCCAGCTGATTATTAAGGAAAGTATTTTAAATATACAGATAGGAAGTAATCTGTTTTGTAGCTGAATAGTGATTCAAAGGCAATGAATTTGTTCTGAGGTTTGATTCTTGCCAAATACGAGAAATTAATGAGAATATTTGTAATATAAACCAACTTTGACTTCTTCTGGGAACTCTATATAAATTTATATCATAGTTGCATTTGGCTAATGACTTCAGTTCAAGTCATGCAAATCATTAGTTCTGAAAACTGTCAGGTTAAAATTCATATTATTCAAGAAAAAACATTTTTGTTAAAGATAGCTTCTGAAGTTATTGTAATGCAAGATGTTAACAATATTTTCTTCCATTTTTTATCCTTATGTTCACTTTATGCCATGCAATGAGTATAAAGAAAATGTTCTATTTCTTCTCAACTTGTCTTTAGGCTTTACACACACACATACAAAAAGACAGAAACTTGTTGGTTTTAATTGGATTTATATATGCATCACAGAAAAATGTTTATATTTTCTATTGGTCTCAAAGTGTGTAAATGTTTGTTCTTAAAATGTTTAGAACTTAAATTTTGGCTTAAAATTGATTTCACAGTATTCTTTAAGATCTCTAGATCAAAGGCACTTTGGAAAACACCTATCTAATCAGACCAGGAGACAAATGCTTTCAAACTTTAAGACTTAAATTAAAGGTTCAGTTCCACAGACAGGTGAGCTGATTGCTTGCTGTGACTGAAAGAAAAACTTCCTTCACCTTTTTGTTTTCTAGTTCCCCTTCCCTCCAGCTGTCCTCTCTCCTTTTCTCTTACCTCATCCTCCTTTTTTCATCTTTCCTCCTCTAGCCCCAGTTCTGACCATCTCCTCCTTCCCTTTCCTCTACCTTGTTCCAGCATTGCCACTCCTCAGAACCTCACCCATAGTGGCAGTAACAAGTTTTTACTTACTGTCCTGGTTTCAGTGGGACAGAATCATCATGTCTGCAGGCCATTAGCAGTTTGGAGCCATCCAGGGCAAGTGACCTGAGTTGACTCACAGGTGTATCCCATACCATAAATGTCACCCTCAGTATAAAGAGGGAATTTTGCTGAGGAGGAAGGATCTCCTGCTTGGGCTTCTCCTGGCTCTGCTCATCTTCCTGCTCCCTTCCCGTTTGTTGTGACCATTGCACATTTGCTGGGCTGAGCATAACTTTGTTTGCTTTATATTGGTATTGGTTTGGCTGTTTCATTAAGTCCATTTTCTTTTCAACCTGTGAGTCTCCTCTCCTTTTCCTGATCCCACTTCCTGGAGGGGGGGATGACACCAAGTGATATAGCAACTGCTATAGTTTAGCCCCAGGTACAGGTACACTGACCCACCTTGTCAAAATGAACTCTGAGGTGCATCAACATTGATAGACACACAAGTGCCAAAGGTTGTAGGAGTCGTGTCACCAATAGTCACCCACAAAAATTACCTTAACCTGGAGGCCAGGTAACCTACTGACAGCCCCTGAATGTTTCTAAGCTTGTCAAATGTAGAGTTGTGCTCCATAGTATAGAGAAGATCAAAAGCAACAGTCTGCCTGTATCTCGGTTTTGTCACTTAGAGTCACAGTATGACTCTTTCAGAGAAATAATGCTAATCTACGTCCAGCACTGACTAATGACATTCTTTTCAGCATGGTAATTTTTACACTCCATTGGCTTTTGTGGATGGTGCATTCAGTACAAAATTGAGTACATGGGGAAGAACAGTTATAAGGTTTTGTTCTCTCCATTATAATGTGCCTGGCAACTAAGGACAGGACAAATTTGATGGCAACAAGAGACTCCTAATGAGTTTGCCAAGATGCTGTCCCCACCATGTCTCCCTAATGAGGCTGAGAAGCTGTGCTTTGGCATGATATTATATTTATTCTACACACAGAGAAACATTAGCAACCCTTTGGAAAGATTAGGTTCCTTCCTAACAGTATTAACGGATGGAAAATGAAGATTTTATTTTCACAGAGAAAACAAATTAAGAAACAAACATAGGAACATTTGGTTCAAATCAACACTAGCAATTTTCCATCCCAGAGGATTTTTGCATATTTCTTATTATTCTGTGATTTAAAAACAGACCAATTTAGTTTTTCTTTTAAACTGGTGCCCTGAACAGCCACCTTACTCAGCCCCACAGAATCCCACAGTAAGTCTTTTAGAAGTGGTAAATATTCTCCATGTTGATGAAAAGGAGTCATCCCTTTTACCTAAAGGAGCCTAAACGTACCAAAATACCTGATAATCAACCATATCTTCAACTAGTTTAGTTAATGCTATTTAGAAATTAATGTATTGTGGTTTAAAAATCTCATAAGGGGTTTGTTTGCCTTACAGTTAACAAACATTTAGACATTTAGATTTTTCGGTTTCTACAAGAATCAGAATCTGTCTTCTCATCTTCTTTTTAATTGGAAGCCATACTTCAGAAAATGAATACAATTCATGAGAGTCTAAGGGAACAACAAATATTCTTAATGAGATCATCAATTTCATAATTGCAGAAAGCGATGACAAGTCATTCTTTCAAAATCACTAGCTCATTTATACGTGAATATGGTTAGTAGAGTCTGAAACTTGTCAATGTCAGCATGGTGTTTCTCAGGCCACTAGAAGGTGCTGTCAGGGAGCAGCAAGGGTCAGGTGGTCCTCCAAGGACAGGCAGTCAGGAGATGAGGGCACTGATGTGACCAAGCAGGGCAGGGATGTGGGAAGCTGAAGACCAGCAAGCTTGAGACATTACTGGGACAGGGACTGACAGCCCTGGGCTGGGCTGATATAGGGCTCATGATCCATGGGAAGGGTTGAAGGAGGCCCTGGGGGCACTGAGCAGGGCCAGTGAAGTTCATTACTGTACTCAGGGCCTTTACAGATATGTATAGGCTTTCCTTTGATGGCCAGTAGACATCTTTTCACAGTTGTGCTAGTTGCTTGAACAGAGTTCTAAATCCATATTGACATGAGAGAAAACTACTTTTTTCCTCACCTCTTTTGAGATAGAGTTGGAGGAAATCACTGACATGGGAAAACTTCTACAGCTTGTACTGTATCTGTTCTAGAGATAAAGTATAAGTTCATTTTTTCTGTATTATATTAAATACAAAATATATTGTGGAGCTTGAGCAAAAGCTCTGAAGTCACTTGCTGTAAGTGAATGTTTCTGTCATAATGTGAGCTTGTTACATGTCTTTTGTACCATACAATACAGAATAAATAACAAACATTGATGGATTGAGAATTTGGTTTTTCAAGACTGTAATTGATCAACAGGAACAGATGCTTGGGCAAGGCAATTTCCTGAGGTAGCTCAGCTTCTGGAACAGGGGTAATGCAGCACCGAATTCCAATATAGGTGTAACTGAACAAAGGTTGAAAAGATCACTACTCAGAAGAAGACATTTTCTTTAACGGATATCTAAGCTTAAACATATTTTGTGAATGATCACATATAGTTGCCATCAGAAGGTAAATGTGCTCAGCAGCAGGAGATACATTACCTACACAAGAACTGTTAGAGGAGCGTTGATGAGATCAGCATCAAGATCCCTAAAGTTGGGAATGGCACAAGTCTTTGTAATCTCAGTTGAGGGCCTCTTGTGATTGTGTTATAAGATAGTCTTTACTTACAACCTTGCCATCCCAATCAATTTGCAGAATAACCAAGGCTTATCTAAAGTGAGATTCATCCTGCATTTCCATAACTATTTACAAATTAGATATCTAGTCTAAGACAGATGTATAAGCTCTTCTTCTAGTCATTGGAGGAAAATAATCATCTCCAGAGGGTAATATGTGTCCCATCTGAAAATGAATATCCAGAATTTTCAAAAAGGAAGAATTCTCAGTAGTGTCTTCATAAAGCAAACTGATAATTTCTGTAGACTAGAAATATAAGATTTACATCACTAAAGTTAATCAGGTCAATTCCCTCCTGAGTACAAAGGAGAGTTTCCTTCTCTATGTTCTAGCCCCCAGCTGCACACCAAAGCACGGGGAGCAGAAGATACAAAGTCTTTTTGAAATACAGTCCCCATACGTGGCATGCATACAGTTTGATCAGTCTGAGGAGCTGCAAGTGGTTTGGCTATGCAGTGGCATTAGACTTTTTATGGGTTGTAGTTAGTTTTCAGATGAGGCTTTACCAGGATGTGCAATCTGTCAGATTTTCACTGGGTTGCAAAAGACTCTGACAAAAAAAATTAACCCCTAAATAAGTTAAGCTCCTGCACAAAAGCCTGGAGAAAACAGAATGTTCAGTGAAGAAGCTTGACAGGACTGTATTTTAACATGATGTAAAACAGTGATTCGCTAGCTTTATTCTCAGAAATGTCTGAATCATTAGGTCTGAAACTTTCCCAAGAAATTGTAGTGTGTGAACACCAGATATGGGAGAATTTCCTTATAAGCAATTAGAGTTTGCATAATCTTAAGACGTCAAAACCAAGGTCTTTTAATAGCATATATGACTCCATCTGTAGCAGAATTTATTCCAGCTGCTTGTATTGCAATGAATCTCAAAATATGCTAATGGTTACCTAGCTGTCTGGCAGCCCCCTCCCTCCCTCCCCCTCTCCCTGATTTTCATCATGTTCTGAAAATCTGAAGCATTTTGAGACAGTTTCAGTGAGCATCTTGTTCTTCAGAGATTTAAACAGCCCTATAGTCTTTTACAGGCAGGTTTGAACTCACTCTTGTCACATTCTAAGGCAACTGGGAGCCATGTGGATATTTTAGCACATCGTTGAGCCCACGCTGATATACTCTCAAAAGGTTTTTTAGCTTTGCCCCTTGACAACAGCTTTACATAGCTTCTAGCTTGGAGATGGCTTGTATCCAGTCTCTCTGGACCATGTCAGCCTCCAGGATCTGTGTAGAAGTGCCCGTGGGAAAGGAGCTTAAGAAGTGCTGCCTATCTTGTACACCGGGGAGGCTGCTGAGACGGTGCTTATAATGTGAATAGTAAACTTGCTTACAGCTGTGAGATTTCTTTTTGGCAGCTTGCTTTGACTGCAATCATAAATGCATGCTGTGCAAATGGTACTGTATGAACTCTTTATAATGGTTTCTGTTTTGTTACTGCCCGGCACCGTAACGCACACTGCACAGAAACTGGATTATCAGGAAGAGTGAAAACTCATCATGGGACAGCTATGTCCTGTTAAATCCAACAAACTAAATAACTTGCAATGGCTTTCAGAGCATGTATTATTTATTATCAGTCATACAGTCTCCCTTAGCTGTTTTTCAGGTTTGACCTGCACTGCAGAGTTTTGCCAGCAGAATTATTTCAGCTGCAAGTGTGAAAATAATCATACTCCCTTGCTGATAGAGCCATGCTGCAGAAGAGAGCTTTTGTTGGCTTGATTAATGTTGCAGGGGGAAAAAACCCATAACCAAGTTGACAGAAACCCCTTCTTTAAGGAATGCACACTGCATCTTCACTAGGCTGCTGTGCCAGAATAGCTGTGCTCAAACTGGGGTGTCAACAGAGGCTCTGTAGGAGAGGTGAGCTCTCAGAGATAAACAGTCTTTAAAAAGCAGCCAAAATTGAACCTAAATGTAGAAGGAGGAATAATAATTTTGCTTATTATGCATCACAAAGAAGATTGCACATTATGTGAAATCCTGGATGTGTGGAATTCAATAGCAAAGGTCCTGTTCTTGTAGGCACAGAACTAAATGGAAGTTTCAGGCTGTAATTTATTCTTTGACTCACACAGTCCCTGTAGAACTAACCTGTTTATCTCTTCACATTACATCTTTTGTTTTTCAAAAGACTCCTAGTATTTAATTCTTTAATGTATTGAACTATAATATTTATTCTTCATTTCTGCTTATTGGAATGCCAATATGCCCTCTTTCCTTATTGTTGCTTTATTAATGCATTGTTTTATCAAGGTAATGGAAATCATTAGCACAAGAAAAATATCCATGGAGAGCTATGAGCTTGTAGGGATTAATCATCTTTCTTATCCTTTGAGAGTTTGTTTTTAATTCAGGGAAATCTCTTAGGCTGAATGGGCTGGGGGAATGGACTGAGGGTCAGATGAAGCCAGAAAATAATCATTCAAAAAAGAGCATAACTCTGCACAGTGAACACAAAGATAACAGCCTGAACAGAGCAGAGATGTGGAATATGGTTTGCAAATAACTACCCACTGGTCCTGGCTGTAGCTTATTGCAATACAGTGCAATGCTGTCTTCATTAAAATTGTTTGATTTCCTGAGAAGTACAAGTTGTGCTTGTCTTTCCTCTGATACAACACATAAAGGCTCACTACCTCAGTAGTGTTAGTCTTCTGTGCATATGTCAAGTCAGTGTTTAATGCCTTCAGGTAGTCCCAGGGTACCCCTCATGTTGCTTGAAGGCCTCAGAGCTAAACCTTAAAGTGATTTAAAAAAATCAAGACCAAACTATATTAAAGACTGAATTTCAGTCTATAAACTACTAAGACAGCTGATCTCCTGGGAAGATGCAGCTTACAAATCAGAAGATAAAGCACTAAGAGCTGGGAGAATGGACAATCTCACGATCATACACATTTTTCCTTCTTGAGAAAGTCTCTTCACATGCCTATCTCCTGGCTAACCCAGTCCTCCGTTTTCTAGTAAAAATAATAACAGTTACAAAAATACACTATCCAAAGTGTAAATATATAGACAATGAAACCTAAGGGAGATCAGATGTTTCATGAAACCCACTAAAGTTTTAATTGCTGGAAATTTGGGTTACAAGTAGAAGTTGTTTAGCTATGACAGTGATGGGTAGGATTTTAAACTCCTAGATAATGTGACTTGAATTATGAATAATGATCATAGTATTTTATGACTTTTATTGTATTTATATGAAATAGGGGTGGTACAGTGTTAATTGCTTATGGTTTTGTCTGTGAGATTTATAATGGTAATAGATAATTATACTCAGACAACTGGGTGAATAACATATTTTCTATCTCAGGGTGGTAAAGGGTGAGTAGAACTGAATACAGAAGAAGTCCCAGTTTTGAACACCGGTCTTTCATCAGAGACCATCAAAGGTCATTTATCTGCCTCACTGTACTTTATCTGTCATCTGTCATTTGAATAGTATCCTTTAAATTTTTACATACCTATTGCAAGGATCACTGACTAGGAAAAAAAGTAAATTTCATATCTGTACCATAGTTGTTAGAGGAAATTATTCAAAATTCAATTCATTATATTGATTTCTTCTTAGGGATGTTAAAAGCTGTGTCTTTTCAAATTGAGAAACCATTATTTGGATTTGAACTGAGATTTGGGAAAAACAAGTGCGATATATAAACTCAAGATTAGTCAAATGCAAAGGTAGGTGGATGACATCTAATATACTAATTCTGTAATCACAATTAAATTGTAAAAATTAAAGTCAGTATCAACAACCACAACTCATTTCCATCCTAAAATTTTTATCTGGAAATTACAGAGGCATAATTAAGCTAACATAACTGTACTAATATAACTGTCTCTATAGATGCATCTTCCAACATGAGAGTGGCTTTTTCTGGTCTAGCTGAAATGAGTTCTGAAGCAATTAATGCCAAAACTGGAAAAAAGCCCACTTATAATTAGATCAAAGTGTCCACATATGAATTTGTATTAATGCCATTGTAGCACTTTAGGATCACATCTTACCTTTTATTACCATAATTTTCCATGTGAACAATCTGTAATCTTTTGTCAAATGCCAGTAGCATTAACACAATCTGAGTTCAGTCTTGCATGAAGGTTCTATTCTAAAATAAATTCAGCTGTGTTTCAAGCTGTTCCCTGCACTTCCATTCTTTTTTTTTTCTGGTTCTGGGGAACTATGCTAAAAGCTGACTTGTCACATTTTTGACTTGCACTGCTGACATCTAAGTTCTTTTAGAATTTACGGTATTTTTCACCCTCTATTAAAGTGTTCCATTCTTCAAGTGAAAATGTATATTTATACATAGTGTGTCTAAAATGGTCTTAGAAATTGTATACATACTACTCTATATATACAAGAATATTAAGTTGCTTAAACAAACATGTGAAAGTGTATTTATTAGTTGATCTAGGAGAAAAACATTTGTGATCATGTTGGTTTCTCTGTGTTGATAAGGAGTAAGTGAATCTGCATGTGCATTTTAGCAATAATATTAGTCCACAATAATCCTCCTTTACTTTTGGGAAGACCTGAAGGATGTGCATCTCAGGTATTATTGTAGAGGAAGTGTCATCTCAGCTTTCCATACAACTACAACACAGAGCTGTTCAAGCACAGGCCAAATTCTTCCCATCACCAGAGCATCAAGCAGAAGGCAGCCATGGTGACTTCCAAGGAGCACATGGATGTAATTCCTCCCTTCCCAACACTTCATTAGTTGCCACTGCACTCTTAGATGTGATGCTTTATCAACTGTATCAAGATCCCAGTAACAGGAGGACTGTCATGAAAAGGAGGTCTCTCTGTAACTTTTCTGTCCCACCTACAGGTGAATCAGTGCATATAGATCACATTGTTGACCTTTTCTCTCTTGGAATACTAGAAGGATGATTTTCATAGCTTCCTTTTGAGTCCCAGGGCCCAAGTCCCTGAAGGGATTTGAGAATCCTTTCAATCTCTGGACTATGTCCATTAAAATTGGTGGAAGATGACTTTTCCTTTATTTTCATTTAAGTTGCTTTTCCAGATGTCTGGCAGCCTTGGCAGCAGATGCAGGAATATCAGCTACTGCATGCATGCTGTACAGCTGCTCTGCAAAGGTCCACATGTGCACAGTGAGCCTGCACTAACTCACTTGATATGACAGCAGTGTGCTCATCACATATGCATGTCAGCTGGGCAAAACCACAGAAACCCTCGGACAGCATTGCTCAGTCCCTCTGACAGCCTCCTGCAGGATCTCTTGGCCACGTTTTTTCTAATCAAAGGCAAATTGCCTTTGGACCCAGTAGTTCAGCATGCCTTTTCATCCTCTTCAGGGACTTGTGTACTCGTACAAGTAGTTTTGCTGTAACTGCAATGCTGTGATGTACAGCCTCAAGAGGAACGAGGGCAATATCTGGCCGGGGCAGGTATTGATGATACTGTACAGAGGCCGCCTGGCTTACTCAGCCCCACCAAAGGTTGTCACCTTGTTGCAAAGGTGGCAGAAGCAAGTGCCCTTTAGCTCCTTCTCTTAGCAGCCTGGTGTTGTGGCTCAAGCCCATCTTTGTTGACAGTTTAAGGATTTGCTCTGGAGGAGTTGAAGTATGTGCATGTACTGCAGTCTGCCAACTCTTTTCTGAGGAAAATAGCCTCTGGCAGAAAAGAGACAGTTTTGAGACAGAGTTTATTGTAAAGTGCTTTGGCAGGACTCCCTACAGCTCTTCTGTTAAAGCCCTCTGTGGTACTGATGTGGAGGAGTCCTATGGACTTCTGTAGGAAGAAAAATAAAGTCCCATTTTATACACAATGACAATGTATCTTTCTGATGTAAAATCCACATTCCTAGGCATAGTGGGAAAACATAGTTATTGTGGACACTGGGTTTCAGTGATGAAAGTTACAGCTGAGTCATTATTTCATTATTTATCTCATTCTATGAATAATGAAAGCCATATTTAAGAGTCTAGGGAAAAAAAAAAGAAGGAATAACCTGGCTTATTTTACAGTTACAGAATGTTTCTATAATTCCTCAGAGAGATGAATGTAGCTTTGACCCTTTCATAGTTTCAAATAATTTATTCTTCCTTAATTACATAATTTACTAAAACTTAGATTGAAGTGATAAAGCTAATTTCATTTTTTTACTGATAGAGTGGAAGAGGTGAAAGTAATTTCCAGTTACTGCAGCAAAGCACCAGGATCTATTTAGAGAAATAAATTGATTTAGATGCCTTAAAAAGTGGCAGCACGAAGTCAAAACATGACTCATGCTGTTAAATAATTTAGCTAGTAATTTCTGTCTCATTTGAGTATATCTGACTTGCTGCACTTCAGGATTTATATTTGTAGGCCTTTGATCTCTCTGAGCTCACTACCTTTTACACCCCTCCCAAGAAATTCAAAAGGAACATCTTTGAAATGAAGACTATGCCTCCAAATGCTTGCTTCTTTTTCCTATTCACTTCAGATCCAAAGGGACAAGTCCATTCAAAAGTGTGAAACATTTTGTCACCAGCAATATTATTATTCTGGGCAGCTCTTCTGCTCCTGCAGGAAAGGCTGTTGTTTCTCCAAGTGAGATTTCCAACAGTTCTGCGAGTGTCTCACAGCAATCATGATATCTCGCAGTCAGCTTCTGTGAGAAAGCTTCGTTTGACTGTGGTGAAAGAGAAAGCTGGTCCCCTACCTACCCATTGTCTGTTTACAGGCAGTAGCTAATTTTAACTATGATGTAAGTGAAATCCAGTGTCTGATCCTATAGTCAGGATGAGTTACCTAATTTCTTAATGACATGTCTATTTTGAACTCCAGTTAATGGTAAATGAATAATCTCTGGACTTGTTGTTTACCTTGGGACCAGTGATGTTATTGTTATTATACTCATCGTGAATGAACTATGGGCAGTTCTATTCAGCATTATATATTCACTGCTTCAAATAGCAAATTAACTGCCAGAATTGAGAAAATTTCTGATTTAAACTAGGTTAAGACAAAAAAGAACCCTTAAATTTGTGAAATAAATTAATTACAGGATTGATTACACAGGCAAGAAGTCAAGTAAGTGTTATTTGACAGTTTCTTTTTGTTCATTGTTAAGTGAAGGAAGAAATTAAAGGAAAAATTGAGAAAGAAATTAAAGGAAGGAAAAAACTTAAAATGCCAATATTAGTAAGTATGAATTACAAATTAGAAAAAAGGAAATGTCAATAAGGAGAGATGAAGATATCAGAAAAAATGAGACTGGAATTTCTGAGGACAAAAATAGCACCTTCTCAAGGTTATTAAGGAGTACATAAACTGTAAGTGGTATCTGTTGCCACAAAGAGATGGAAATTTTTCAAGAACAAGAGAAAAGCTGTTTATTCAATAAATGTTTTTGTCTTCCATTTGAAAAGAAGCAGAGGAATCTAGTGATAACACATGAGGATGGAAAAGGTACTTTCCAGTCTGCTAGAGTGAAGGGAATCCCACTAACTCTTTTGTCCAGAGATCCAGCCCCTACTAGTTGACTGCTCATTCTCTACAGTCAAGGGCAGGTCCTCCAGAGGGGAGTTTTTTTCCACTCTCTGTACCTAGGACTGTAGCATCCTGTCCAGATGTGGGTGTTACACTGCCCTTTAATGACAGTAAAACAATTCCTGCAGTTGTAGCAGTACAGGCTACCACGGTGCTCAGCTCTGCACCCCCAGTTCTGTAGCCAGGTAGGGCGCACAGCTGGTGGGGTTTGCTGTAGTCCAAATGTGCTGTGGCCAGTGAGGAAGGAGAGGAGGAGGTACGCTGGAGCAGCCATTCCCCTCTGGCCCATGGTGAGGTGGCAGGCTGACCCCCTGCAGTAATTAGAGATCAACAGTGGAACAGAATCCTGCCTGCAGCACATGAAGGACCCCACACTGGAGCAGGGGACTGATTCTGAAGAAGGCTGTCACCCTGAGGGAAGCCTGTGCTGGAGCAGTCTGTTGCTGGGAGGATTACAGCCCAAGGAAGGGATCCACACTGGTAGGAGAAGTTTGAGGACTGTCTCCCATGGGAGGAGCACCACATTGCAGCAGGGGAGGACTGTGAGGAGTTTTCCTTCTGGGGAGGAGGGAGCAGCAGAAACAACATGGAATGAACAGGGACTGACTGCAACCCCCTGCACCACTGTGGGGAAGGAGGCAGCAGAGCTGGGGTGGGAGGAAGGGAGGGGTTGAAGGAAGGTGTATTTAAGAACCGGTTGAATTTATCACTGTTCTACTCTGATACAATTGGTAAATCAGTGGTAGTTTTGTTTAAATTTAATGGATTTTGTTTTCCCCAAGTCAAGTCGTTGGCCATAATTGGTGACTGTGCCCTCTCTGTCCTTTGTCTTGACCCTCCAGCCTTTTGTTGTATTTTCTCCTCCCCACCCCACCAGAGAGGGGTAGGAGTAAGCGAGTGAGTGTGTGGCGTTTAGTCCCACCTGGGTGGGCTTAAACCATGACACATGTATATAATGCTTTGTCACCTATGTGTTATTAATATCTGTGTGCTTACAGCAATGTTACTGTTATGTGCTCAAGTTTATTTGCTTCTCTTCAGGCTACAATAATTCTCTCTTTCATGGTGACCTGCTCAAATCACATTTTCCTTAAAAATGCAATTGGTCAAACTGTTCAGTTCCCAGTCTGTGCATAATCACCAGCCTCTTGAGGAAACATTTGGGGTTTGCCTCATAAAGTATTGATTTTTCAGTGCCTTGTTGAAAATAACCTTGGGAAAACATATGTAACAAATTACCACTATAGTACATAATACCATAACCTGCATTGCTAATAGTTCAATAATGGATTAAATAATACACGTAACAAACTAGCTGTTGTAGGGCTGTAGAACAGCCTGTCCCACCAAGGCTTACTAAACACTGTCTTAATCTCTGATGCCCAGATTGTGATTTCTTGCTGATTATATTCCATTTTCTTCTTGGTTTGTGGAGACTGTGTCACTGATTGGTTTCCTGTGGATTCATAATAAAAAGCTTTCTTCCATTCACCTCCTGTTGTTCCTGTTACAGTAGTAGATGTCATCCAGTGGGGAGTTTTATGTGTTGTTTTCAGTCATTCTGAGTGGACAATGATGTTTAGTTGTACACCTAAAACCTGGTAAGTAATGACCACAATATCCTTGTAAAATGTAGGTTACAATTTTAAAATATGGTCTTACTTTGAAAACACCATGTTATATGTTTTTTTGTTTGGACCCCACCAGTTGACTTTTGGATCAGAATAATTCTTTATGGTGAGTATTTTATTCCATTTCTCCACAGCAAGAATACATTTTAATACTCTTCTGAAATTACCCAGTAATCTCCCTCTTGAGGAATGCTTGAGTTCCACTAGGGATGGATTTTACCAGTTCAAGGGTCTTCAGTCTATGTGTGGTCCTTTCACATATCTGCAATATGGCTCCACACAGTAAAGTTTGAGAAAATTTCTAAGATAAACTGGATTTACAGTCATCTAACATACAGTTAAGATGGCGAAACTTTCTATATTTAATTAGATCAACTTTGCTTCTATTAATCCTTGCGATAATGTACTTTAGTATCAGCAAACCACATGGACCTGGTAATATTGCAATCACATTCATCTGCTATTAGTATAGCATTAAAAACTGAGAACACAGCTTTTTCAAGGAGCAATAATTCTACTTGCCTATGTACTGAAACCTGTAATCTTTAGTTTCTCTGTAGGAAGGCTTTAATCACATCATTGCCCATCAGTGATAATTTATCCCAAATGGATTCAAGGTCTACAGTATTCAGTGTTCCATTCATTACATCTAAATTTCCTAACAAAGTACTTAAAATGCTACCTCTCCCTTTCATTTTCAAATATTTCTCAATCCATTGCTTAAACAGGCTTTTCTCAGCATATATCCCAGTTGAATAATTAGGAAATTTAATGGAATTGTTACTTGAGTTAATTTGAACCATATGTGACTCGCTACTCCAGATTCGAAAGACCTTCTGACTTTCCATATTGCCTTTGGAAACTTAGGCTTCTGGAGACTTCGATTCCAACAGTAGTTGGTATTTGCCCAATAAAAGAAAGCAACAGTCGCAGATGGGAACAGTCTGTGAACATGGGTAGGTCCAGCACTGGTACAAAGCAATCTGACCTAATCTGTTCATGAATAAGCCTGTGCTGGCAAAGCTGAACCTTAGCTGAAGTTAGTACTGTGTGGTGGTTGTTGATGTAGAGCTACGGGTGCACAGCTGGCTAGCAGGACCAATTGTAAATGCTTCAATTCCTCAAAAACAAATCCAGCTGTGATATGTAGGAAGTTTTGGGGCCATAGGACTAACTCCATAGGACTCCTTCGGATCACCACCTGGGGAAAACAGCAATATTTAGTTATTTGTCACCCATTTACAAAGTGGATGGAAGACATTCCTGTGAGAAGAGCTATCACATGGTTGGCTGTGATGCAATTATATAATTTGGGATTTTGTCAATGAAGAATTTGCAAGGAAGCCATGTCAAGAGCAAATAATGAAAGACTTATGCACAACCTTATGAATCAAGCAAAAATAAGTCCCACATAGCTGGACAACCCCAAAGTTATGGACAAGTAGAATATTCCTGTAGAATGAGCAAGGAAACTTAGAAAATCAGTAAAAAGTAGTGATAAAAATTGGGCTGAAGAGCTGTCTACTGTACTCATGAGTAACTACCAAGAGCAACCACTATGGTTTGATTGGATTATGCTTCTTAAGACTTAGATTTGAAGAGAAACAAAACCAGCACAATACTGCTAGCTGTCACTAGAATTGCTTGTTGAATGGCAACTTTTGCTGAAATCTCGCAAAAGTTCAGCCTAACTATAAATTATTTGGCTTAGAATTTGAAGAATGAATCTTACATCTATGCCACTGGAATTATATCACACTGGTATCTTTTTATTTAGGTGATTTCCAATCAAAGTACCTGTGGAAATATCCTGAAGTATTTAAAGTTACAATCAGTTGGCTAACTGTACTATTAACAAAGGTATTGTACAAAGTCTAATTCAGTTTGAAAGTAAAAGGCGAGACTCAGATGGTCAATAATAACTTGTGTGGGCACATATAACCACCACACTAGTTTTCCTACTGAGATCCCTAATTCCTTTGTTATTGCTCTAAGCTCAGTGACATCTAATTCTACTTTAACCGGGATTTGCACCGTGTTGATTCAGTTGATTTTTTTAGATGAAGTAATTTTGATGTCTCCTTTTATTTCATAGTATAACCCAATCAGCAGCCTACACCTCACTTAACTTTTGGCTTAACTCACTTCCTCTTCTGGGAAGCGTCCACCCTGTTCCATACTGGTGCCCTTTTCCTGGAAATCTCATAACATAGCTGCTGTTCTTAATCCTTCTGTGATTGCATCATATTCTCAATTATGCTTGGGCTTGGATCCTGTTTTCAGCTTGCTTCCCAAACACTCCAATGCCCAAGCTGCTCATACAATAAGCTCTTTGGATACCCTCAATTTAGTTCTCATTAATATCCAAGCCTTCAAAAATATGTTCTGCATTTCCTAATTGGCCATGGAAAGCATCCTCTATCTGCAGATTAGGACCCCACTGAACCATGATTCTAATTGGCAAGGAATTTTTCCCCTAGAGATGGCAAGACAAAGGTGGTGATTCTTTCAGTTTGTTGCTTATTCTCCCCTCTTTCTATTACTGGACTGGTTACTGCTTCATTACATATTGGCTCGATGTCTACACGGAGATCAATGATAAGTGGTGTCCCTCAGGGATCTGTACTGGGACCAGTGCTATTTAATATCTTCATGAATAATATAGAGAGTGGGATCAAGTGCACCCTCAGCAAGTCTGCAGATGACATCAAGCTAAGTGGGGCAGTTGAAATGCCAGAGGGACGGGATGCCATCCAGAGGAGCCTGGACAAGCTTGGGAAGTGGGCCCATGTGAACCTCATGAGGGTTAATAAGGCCATGTGCAAGGTCCTATACCTAGGCTGGGGCAATCCTCAGTATCAAAACAGGCTGGGGGATGTTGTGATTTAGAGTAGCCCTGTGAAGAAAAACCTGGGGGTACTGGTGGAAGAAAAGCTGGGCATGAGCAACAACATGGGCCCACAGCCCAGAAGGCCAACTGTATTTTGGGCTGCATCAAAAGAAGTGTGGCCAGCAGGTCAAGGGAGGTGATTCTGCCCCTATACTTTGCTCTCTTTGCTCTGTACTATGTCCAGCTCTGGAGCCCTCAGAGCAAGAAGGACGTGAACCTGTTAAGGTAGGTCCAGAGGAGAACCACAAAAATTATCAAAGAGCTGGAACACCTTTCCTATGGAGAAAGGCTGAGAGAATTGGGATTGTTCAGCCTAGAGAAGTGAAGACTCTGGGAACACTTTATTGAAGCCTTTCAGTATTTAAAGGGCACCTATAAGAAAGATGGAGACAGTCTTTTTAGAAAGGCTCGTTGTGACAAGGTAAAGCATAATAGTTTTCAACTAAAAGAGGGTAGATTCAGACTAGATATAAGGAAGAATTTTTTTACAATGAGGGTGGTGAAACACTGGAACAAGTTGCCCAGAAAGGTGGTAGAAGCCCCATCCCTGGAAACATTCAAGGTCAGGTTGGATGGGGCTCCGAATAACCTTATCTAGTGGAAGGTGTCCCTGCTTACTGCAGAGGGGTTGGACTATATGACCTTTAAAAGTCCCTTCCAACCCCAACCATTCTATGACTCTATGATATTCAGCAATCTCCTACCGCAGAGCTTGTTTGGATATTTTGGTTTGGATTGCAGTCACAATAAGACAAAAGATATCTCTTTCCCTTCTCTCAGAGTTTCAGGAAAAGCTTCATTGACCATGCTGGCAACATTCTCCACCAAGAAGAGCAGCCAAACTACTACTGGACCTCAGATGGAAAACCAGGCCAGATGTGCATGTTACATTGCACTTTAATGATAGTAAACCAATCCCTGTGTTTGCAGCAGTGCAGGCTACTCCAGTGCTCAGCTCTGCATCCCCAGTTCTGCAGCAAGGGAGGGTGCACAGATGGTGGGGTTTGCTGCAGTGTATGGGGGCATGGTCTGATGATAGCTACACTTGTGCAGTTAGGGTTAGCTTCAACAGATCCTGCATGTTTGAAGTTACATGACCCCTTTACAACTCTCAGAGAAGATGCCTGTTTTTCTTTAGCAGTCATCAATAGTTCTTAATGGCATAAACAGTGTTTGCTTGACCACATACACATTCCTGGTTTAGAGTTCCTGAAAATTCCCTTTACATGGAACTGTATACAAGAATATAGGTTTGTATGTATGCAATGCTTTTTAACCTAGTGTTATGAAGTGCTGGGGCCGGGGCTGTGGGCCCTGAGTTGTTGACCTATGGATGAGTCATAACCCAGCAACAAGTTTTGTTCCCCAAAGCCCAGAGGCAGAACCTGGCCCACCTGTGTGAGGCTCTGCCTTCCCCAAGGTGATCGTGGTTGGGGTGGTGGATAAGGCTAGAGCTATATCAACCAGGAACCGGCCAGTTTGAGAGAAGAAATAAGGAGCTGATCAGTTTGAAGAGAGTTCCTGTTGGGGTCAGTTAGAAGAGGTCTTGTTGGGGCCGGTTGAAGTGAGTTCCTGTTTGGGGCAGCTTGCTGAGATTTCTCTCTCAGTAGTGTGTTCCCCTTTGATTGATTTGAGATGGAGAAGAGCAAACAGATAAAGAATAAAAGATGAAAAGATGCAGGCACGCTGAGGGGATGTTGCTGAGTTTTGTGTTGGCCTGAGGAAGAAGAGAGATAGCAGCACATGTTATTAATAACTGTTTTTACAGAGATGTTACTGATACATGTTCTGATTTATTTGATTCTCTTCAGGATAATTGGAATGAAATGGCTTTAAGGGGGATCTTATCTTTCTTTCTCTGTTGTGGAATCATAGGCAACTTAGCTAGTTTTAGATGAATTTAGTTGATATGAACCACAGACTTACAGACAATGTAGATCTTAAATGACACGTATTAGCAGAATATTTCACATTGGCAAACCTAGATAGTTTACACCCAGGATTCCTAAAAGCAATGACTTCTAGGATTGTCTCCTGCAAATTCAGGTTTGAATAAGTTGTTGTATGTGGATGATTCTGAAGATCAAAAATTAGTATTTTATGAGTATTCAAAATATTCAAGGTGAAATAGGAGGCAACAGGAAGCTTGCTAGATAACATCAGTTCTTGGCAAAATAATAGAAAAATGATAAAGATTCTGCTGATGAAAAATTACAAGAGAAGGGTTTACTAAGCTTGGTAACATGATTTTATGAAAAATAGGCTTTGACAAATATATTTAATTTCCTTCTTACAATTATAGTTGATAAAAGCAAGTACATAATGTACTTCTGTAAAGCATTTGATTTACTATAAATGACATGCTGATAAAAATATTAGGACTATGCAGTATCAATAAAGTACATCTTAAATGGATTAAGAACTGACTCACAGGACTCAAAGAGTACTTGCCAGCAGGGAGTTATTACTGATGATGACATTTTTAGGAAGGTTCTCTAGTGATTAGTCTTAGTTCTTAATTAGCTTTGTTTTCAACAGCTCTGTGTTCTTCATAATTTAAAATCGATTAGCATAAATAAGTAAAAAATACTATTGTGTTAACATTTGTGAATGGTCCAAAGTTGTGAAAACATGAAAAACAGGTCACCCAAACACAGTATTCTGGATTACAAGGGAGAAAGCCGAGCTCAATGAAACACACATTGTACTTTAACACAGACTGCTAGAAGGACATACAATAAGGAATAAGACTGTAGATCCTACTTAAGAGGACAGAGTCTGTGTCTTGGAAAACAAGGAGAGGTTTTAGTAGAGAGGCTGCATGGACTCCCTGCTTGATGTGCTATAGCAAAAGGTTTATGAAGCATAAACCCCAGAACTATAAGCAGGGAATATGGAGGTGATTTTACCTCCCTACATAAAATTCCTAGTGTATGCCATTGTGATATTGCCAAAAATATAGTTGAAAGAGCAGAAAAGGGCAGAGAAGAATCACAAAAATGACTCCAAGGTTGAAGAAAATATTTTACTGTAGCAGACATCTTTGTTGCATAGTTAATTCATCAGTGCCCCTAAACACTGCTCCTTAATAGTGTCGTTCTGTCAATCAAGTTTTTTTGTGCCCTCAGAAGAGATTTATATATATTTATGTAATCTCTTAAACAAGATTTTATATCAGTTTCCTTAAATGAGATTTTTAAAAAATATATCTGATATATATCTGATATATGTAAGTGTATATATATATATATTTCTGACCTATATAGGGTGAAGGACAGATATTTTTCTTTGGTTTGCTACTTTCACACTTCTCAGGAACACACTAACCACTGCAACACCTCTGTGTGTACCTGGATACAATGAGAGATTGTCTTACTTTACAGCCACACAAAGAACATGAAGTATATGTCCAGAAGACCTTATGCATTAAACCAGTGAGTTGAGCACTGAATGAAGACACACAACGTCTGGCAGAGTTTTGCAACATCATTGTTAACATGTGGCCAGTGCTAAATGAAATGCTGTTCATCAGAAGTAGCCCATCCACCAGAATACACTCTGAGATGCTGAAAAAGTTGGACTTCTTTAACTTAACAAATAGAAGCTGGCCTTGTAAGAATGTATAAGCACTTTCAAAGGAAAATGATACTAAACAATAAAGGCTTCTCAGTGGAACCAATCAAAACAATAATCTGTCCTTGGCTATTAAGGCCAAAAATAATCAAAGTACAAATTTGCACGTTATTATTTTGTTACTTTTTTTAACAAAAAGGCTGATAAACAACAAGAACAATTGTCAAAGGGGATTTTCACTGTTAATGTTAGAAAATCAGTGGTGGATATGTCTTGGAAGAAATAATAGAATATTTCATTAGGAGTTACAGGCCTCTGCAATAGTATTATGTAAAGTTTAACAGCCTGTGCTATAATGGAAATCAGACTATGAGATCTAATACTGTCAGCAAAGGAAATAATCTATGAATAAACTATAGTAAAAGTATTACATGAGAAATTGGATTGGAAAGCACCATTCAATTATCTTATAAATCAGACCAGCAGCTGTGATCCTTCCTTGAAATTCTAGGACAGAATCTTTTTTTAAATTTCCTACTAAGGCTCAAGTATTCATTCTTGAACTGCCATGAAACATATATCTCGCTCACATGTAGTGTCATATATCATGGTGATATTTAGAAAACTGAACTGACTGGGAGGATACAGGATGTGATTGTTAGAGCTGGAAGAAACCTTATTAAGATCAAAGAGGTTGAGTAGAACAGAAAAAAAGGACATGTATCCTTTATTAAATGTTACTTATAATAGAGAGAGGTAATGAAGAATGAATATTGTTGATTTCCTGATGCTTTAGATTAAAGCAGTATTACACTAAATTCACACAGTGTCTACTCTTGCAATGCTTACATGGTACTTCAAAATTAACTTGCATTGCTGCAAGCATGAAAGATATCTCTAAAATTGAAACTAAAGGATTGCTTTGCAAACTGCAATGATGTTAACTTACTAATTAATTTAAAGTGGTGATTTCATGATCACTGGCTGCCATTAAATTGTTTCTTGCAGGATTGTGCAATGTGTTTGTTTTGAACAGCTACACCAATTTGCTGTATAATTGCAAGATCTAAGTGGAATAAAGTTGAAACAAATTGCAGGAGACAAATTCAAGAGCTATATCTTACAGATATAACAGACCAATTCGTTTTGTGATTCCTAGTTGTTAACGAGTCAGTGGAATGAAATGTGCTTTCAGAAGCTGCGTTGCTGACATCATCCCATTCAGCACAGAAGCTGTCTCTGTATTCACGCCCTTAGAAAGTTCCAGTAGTTGATGCTGAACAAGCGAAAAATGGCTACAAATACAATAAAAGCATAAAGTATGGGAATCACAGGCTGAGTCACGGAGAGTAAAGAGAAGAAAAGATTAAAAATAAATGGGAATCAAATGAATCAAAAAGATGTTGCTCTGGGCAGGCCGTCATATGAAATAAATTGGCAAATGAAAAAGAAAACTCACAAAATAATGACAATCAGAAAGAATGATAGTAGGTGAATACAGAATAATGAATCAGAAAAATATTAAATCTTACAACTAAAAAAAAATTAAAAGGAAGAAATAAGATACAGAGTAACTCTGGCAAAAAGAAAACCAACTTAAAAAGTGGTTCTTTTAAAAAGTACTTTTAAAAAGTGATTCATAGAGGGACAGATCTAAAAGCAGTGAGCTTGCTGAAAATAGGTAAGAGATTCATAGCTAAAAGAGACATAACTAACAAAGACAGTTTTCATAGAGTCATACTGAGGATGAGATAATCAATTTTATTAAGTAAAAAAAGACAGAGTAAGGACAAGTAGAGGGAAGAATCATTGTACTCTGAGCTTCCATAGCTGTGAAACCCCAGCGTATGCTGCAGCTTCTGATTGTTGCATAGATAATGGCAGATGGCCTGAAAAAGAAAGGCAGACTTTAAAAAAAAATTTTTGGTAGGTCCATGCCTTTCTGAAACTGCTTTTCTCATTTGTCGATGAGTAAATTGAGATATCTGAGGGTTCTTTGTTTGCTTTTTGTTTGTAACATTTCCTTTCTAGGGAGTTACAAAGAAGCCTTTTGAAGTATGTGCTGTATTTAATAATTCAATTTTAAAATACAAACTCATGTTTTTTGCAAAATTGCTTATGTTTTTTCAGTATCTAGATTTCTAAGAAATAATGCCAATTCTATGACTCCCTTTCAGAATCTAGTGGGGAGAGATGTCACCTTTTCTTTTTAACTCATTGAAAAACTTCTACTGTTACTAAATGAGAGTCATGGGTTAGTCTAATCTACTGATCTAACCAGGATATAGTTGACATGAAAAAAACGCTGTCTTCAGAAGCTTATTGTGAAACAATGTGCATGATCACCCCTCCTAAAAATGACTCATTGAGAGCAAAGGCACAGAGCAGCTACAAAGAATTATCCCTATTTAGAGAGACTAAATAATTTAGGTAATCTTTTGTGTTTGAATGCAGGCCACCTGATCATGATAGAGAAGGCTGTGTGTAGCCCCTACATGTTTTTTGACAGGGGAAAAAGTATTATTGTAGCTTCTTTTCCTCTCCCTTTTAGTGGAATGTGGTAGTGTTTCTACAGTGTTACTCTTTTTGCTGTTTTACACAGCATTTGCATGAGTTGGGGTCTTGCTGCCTACAGGTGGCTGCTTCCCTGATTTCTAGTCACTCTAGTCTTTAAAAAGGGCAAGAAGGAGGACCCAGGAAATTACAGGCCAGTCAGCCTAACGTCCATCCCTGGCAAGGTGATGGAACAGCTCATTTTGGAGGTCATCTCTAAGCATGTGGAGGAAAAAGGTTATCAGGAGTAGTCAGCATGAATTCACCAAGCGGAAATCATGCTTAACCAATCTGATAGCCTCCTGTGATGACATGACTGGCTGGGTAGATGAGGGGTGAGCAGTGGATGTTGTCTACCTTGACTTCAGCAAGGCTTTTGGCACTGTCTCCCATAACATCCTCATAGGTAAGCTTAAGAAATGTGGGTTAGGTGAGTGGACAATGAAGTGGATTGAGAACTGGCTGAACAACAGAGCTCAGAGGGTTGTGATCAGTGGCACAGAGTCTAGTTGGAGGGCTGTAGTTAGTGGTGTTCCCCAGGGGTCAGTCAGCATTGGGTCCAGTCTTGTTCAATATCTGATAATCTGGATGAAGGGATGGATGTACCCTCAGCAAGTTTGCTGATGATACAAAACTGGGAGGAGTGGCTGACGCACTAGAAGGCTGTGCTGCCATTCAGAGAGACCTGGACAGGCTGCAGAGTTGGGCAGAGGTAAACCTAATGAAGGTGGTGCCACTATGAAATATAAGCAGCTAGGTCAAATATAGCAAATTGAAAATCAGTATTAAAATGTTGTTGTACTTCCTTAACCGATAATGCGATTGGGAAGATGAATATATTTTCAGAATGTGGCCAAAAATACAAAAATATAGCCATAATAGAATTCAGCAGTATAAATTGCTGTGCTACATCTGACCACTCTTGGCAACAGAGAAAAGAAGAGCACTGTCATAAACATAGTAGCTTTCTTGATCTCTGCTACTTAGTGCACAGCTGGTCTCAGTGCTGGGAGGCCTGCAAGGGAAGACAAATGAGAAATGTCATGCATATAAATTCCTAGTGCATTACCATTCTTGTGGTTGATGGACTCAGCTAAGTGCCTCCTCTTAGGACCAGTGGAGATGGAGATGATCTGCTAGCACTGATTTGTGCAAAATAAAAGACAAATCCTGAAACAAGGATCATTAACACTTGAGAGTGGGGAATAGCATTAAAACACTCTCCTCAAATACTCTGCTTGCTTTGAAAATTTGAGACCCTGAAAAGTGTATCAAGAAAACTGTGCAGAAAGTGTGTATGGTAACTGCTTTGGCTCTTATACAGATCATTTCTGAGAACACGTGGAGACATAAGAAACAAACACTGCTATACTTAATGTTTTATTTTAAAAGATACAAATATTAGAAGGTCACACCACAGTAGCTCATAGTGTACATGGACAAGCGCTTGGCTGCGTGTCCAGTAGGAACAGAATCCTATGTCTCCCCCTTCCCTCCTCCTTCTTTCCCTTCACTCCCTCTCCTGCATATGCATATTGCAAAATTGTTAAGTACAAACACAGTTTTATTATGGCTTGCTCCATTAATATTTTGGGTGTGATTTAGCGGCTAAGACAGCATTTGGGTACCGAGAAGTTAACCACCAAGGGCTGCTTCTGGAAAGAAGAGTCCCTCTCTCCAGGTGCCCTTCCCAGCCAGGGTGGTTTAAGCACCACCTGCTGCGCTGGGATAAAATGGTGGCACTCTCTGCTGCTGGGCTGCAGGCATGTCAGCACACAGCCAATGCTAAAGCATAAAGCTTTTTTCATGACCAGGCAAAGAATTTCTGATGTTTTTCTACTATTCTGCCTTATACGGTACTTAGACTGTGTCACTTAGCTTTCTTTCCCACTCAATTTTCTGAGAATCTTTAGCAAGATAGGAAGGTAGTAGTTGTTACAGTGGGTAATAAATGCTGTTGCAGTGGTGGAAGCTTGCCATGGAGAGGACCCTGTCGCATATAAGACACATGAACTTATGCCAGCTATGAATTAATCGAGGATATTTTGCAACAATTTCTGTAATTTCAGGAATGTGGATCCCTCTTTAGCTAATAGAATATAATACATACTGAAGAAATGAGATTCAGCTCTCAATAGTTCCCCAAACTATTAGCTCTGTGTGAATAGCCTTCAAGACTGGTAATACTGGTGACCTCTGTTCCCACTGGATAATTGCTTTTATTATGCATTGCTTTTTTCTGTTCTTGTCTTACAGCACTGATGGATGTAATTTTGTTGTATACTATATAGGTGCTTAATGAAATTGCTGAAAGAAAGGTTATTACTGAGTTAAAAAAATGTCAACTCTTGAATCTCAATGAGTGTCTTACCTGCAAGCCTGCCTTTCTCTGCCCTCCCCTCTTCTCCCTCTCCCCGTACATTAAATATTTTTCACTATGGCTAGGGAAAATTAGAAAGTGCAAAATGCCCATCATATATAGCCTAAAATACAAACAGACCTAATACTACCATAATGAATAGACATGCTATATATGTAGCTGATAAATTAGGCCACATGATGGCAGGTGAAATGAAGTGTAGCTAAGGCGAAAGTGCTGCATGTTGAAAGGAGGATCTGAAGACATGTAGAACCTCTATGCTGACAAGACTAGTCAGAAAGAGAAATGGATGTCAGTGAGGACATCCATTTAATGTCTGCTTTATGCAAAATATAAATACAGACAAGATATTAAACTGCTTTAAGAAAAGTATCTACAGATAGATTTGCAGGTAGACCACAGCATTTAAAAATAGTGAATGACTAGAAGAGGTAAAACAAATAGCATGGAGAAACCCTCAATTGAAGAAAAAAGTACATAAACACAAGATTAAGTTGAGCAAGAAATATTAGGATAGAGATATATAAAATAATGAATGGAATAGTGAAGGTCAATTGAATGTCCACGTTTCTTTTTGCCTAGTGTGGGACAAAATGTTAAAATAGCAATCAAAAAAAATTTGTGTAAAATTCATGAAAGAAAAATTTTGTTGACATAATGCATCATAACCTACTGAGTACCATCAATTCCCCACATTCTGTATCTTCTACACCCTGCAAGATATATTCTATCCTAATTCCCATTTAATGCAATTTTGAAGCTTTGCTATTGATCTTCAAGGCCATTATTGGATAAGGACCCAGCTAAATTGAGTACTATTCTTTCATCTGTAACTTGTGAAGACAAATGGGTTCTCCTAGTGTAATGCAACAAGCTATGATGATGTTCATGAGAACCAGGGATAGTATTTTCAGGCAAAGTGGATTGATAATGCAACGAGTAACCATAGAAGATTATACTGAACCACACTCTGCATTTAAAATTGATATATCTATTTGGCAATGGCTTCTAACTGTAATTGAAGTCAAGGAAATAAAAACATCCATCAGCTTAAAAGGCTGATTACCTAAAAAGCTGATAATCAGGGAGTATTCCAGACAATCACAATGCAAATCTAATTTATCTTACTAAGCACTTGGACTCTAAGGAACTAAGTTGTATAAATTGCATACAAAAAATGTAAAAGATACACATATAATAAAAATGCACATAATTTTACCACAAAATGATTAGGCAGTAATTTTCAGCCTTTAGGCAAAAGCAAACAAATTCACTCCTTAATAATTTTATAATTATGCCTTAGAAAAAGATTGCTGAAATTGTTTAAGTAACTACATAGCAGGAGACATGCATAAGGTGAATGTTATATATATAATTCTATTTTCAATACCTATGTAAGGGGAGGGGAATAGTCATCCTCTGGAGGTACTTATCTCACTCCTAACCATAGCGGAAGCTTAGACCAGACATTGATTTTATATCAGTGAGACGTGGCATGATGAATCCCACCATTAGTAACTTTAGAAAATCGCATCTTAGTTGTGTATAGTGGAAATTTAATATTGATTCATTGATGCCAATAGCTGTTGATATCTTGATATCAGCCTGGGAAGTCTACTGCTCTGGTTCAACATGGTAAATACAATGACTTCATGGGAGTCTTTAAAAGCCACAGACAGCTGTTAAAGAACCCCTGATTTATATGAGAGATTTTCAGAACTATCCCTTATCGGAATTTCCTATTACCTCTATATATGCAGTTTCTCCATAGTTGTGTTCTGTTTTGATCAGGGGTGATCTGTCCAGCTCAGAAACATACTTCTTCATCATGTGTCTCAGTGTGGTTCAATGATTTTTCTTTCTACCCAGCAATTTTTCTATTTGTCTAATACAAGAAATCTGTGAGTGGATACAGATGCTTTTAGAGTTACTAAATTTTTCATGAACAAGGATGTTTTCACACATTGCATCTGGTATCTCTTTTAGGCACAAAAAGCATTTCCATTGGAGCTGACTGCAGAAACAAAGGGCACATTTGTACTTTGGTGCTGAAATCTTTGGACTAACTGCTGTGAGCTTGTAAGATCAAAGCATTGAGCTCAGCACTGGGTGCTGGCACTGACCTTGGTCTCCAAATCAGTATTGTCATGTTACTTCCCTGCTAGTCAGGATATTTAGCTAAACTGAAGGGTTACACTGATAAAATCCCTCCGCTTCTGCTCTATAGATACATATAATAGCTCAGTGTGTGGCTCTTGGTGCCCTAATCTATATTGCTCAATAATGGAGACAGTATGTATTTGTGATATAGGTTTTTCATTTACCAATTTCTACAGTCACTCTACAAAGAAAAAAAAGGAAAGGCATTTGTGATTGGCTTGTCTAACTGACAATCTCTCTGTCATTCACCTTTTTTTCAATAATTTTAGTCCTGCTCCTTTCAACCCAATCTGAGAAGGAAGGACATCTCAGAGATCAGCAATTCTTACATGTTTTGTGAAGACTGATGGTTTCATTGAGCAAAAAACCCCAATAAAATCTTCATTAGTTCTGCTTCTAGCAGAATGCTTTGTTTAGTGAAGAGACCTTTAGAGAAAATTAGAGCCCAAATCTGTCATTTTGAGCATTTTCATTTTCCACTAAGCAGAGCAATTTGCAAGATTAAATGCAAAGGAATAGATATTAGTCGTCATTATTTGGACTTTGTCTGTTTCTGACTCCTAAGAGCTGATATAAAAAGACACACACTTTATTTGTTTTACCAGTTAAGTGGCCCTATTTCTTTCTAGTATATTCTAAACATATTTATTCCTCCTGAAGTAAATAGGTCAGCATTCACAGTTCAAATCACAGTTCCTCCGGATTCAGATTCCAGCAATGAAGTGCAGTATGAGTGGCAGTTTGTTCAAATTAGTTTATCTCAGGTATCACTGTCATTTCTTGTTGCTGAATTACTGTCAAATAAACCACCCTTATGAAAATTTTGACTGTTCCTTTTCTAACCTCTGGAATACTTTCTGAAGGTATTTATCTGTGTTTTTAGAGGTTCCTGGAGCTACTTCTGATCTAATAAATGACTCAGGCACAAGTATCTTTGACCTGTGTTTAGAACATGGGCAGATAGGACCAGCGTCTTGGGTCTCATTGTTTTCTAGTACATGGTTTTTAATGACTGGTGATGGCTTTCTGATTCTGCAGCTCATTTTACACTGGCCATGGTCCCAGGATAGATCTGTAGAAGCTTGGGGCTATTTCATTTTAAAAAAAAAGTTATCCTGGTTTATTAAATGGAAAGAACTAACGATGAAATTCTGGTTTTCTGCCTGGAACCTTTGGAGTATAGTCATATCAGCAGACGGTCAAACAAGTTTTAGGTTTGGCTTATAAAAGTTGGAAGTGATTCGGGTGTTGAGATGTGGTGGAGATTTATATAAGGTTATACTCTTCACTCTGATGACTGTAATACAATTTTGAGAAGTTTGCTGTGAGGCTTTATTATTCATCATCTGATACTGCTAAGGTGAATGCAATGTGAATTGTACAGCTTACTGCACTGTAAAATAGCATGAATTTCTGTAGAAGTAAAATCACTTTTAATGTGGTCATATGATTTAGTGATAAAGGAGAAAGAATATGCATAATCCATACCCTGGCACAGTTATAAAGGACTCTCATCAAAACAAAGTATGCCTGTTCCTTTACAACAGTTTTCACTTTGGGGATGATTATTAGGTGCCTAATATATTTTTTTTATGATGGCAGCATAAGTTGAGGAAAGGAAGGAACAAAGTCCATTATCTGATGTTGTTTCATAATGAGATATCATAATGATGGCAATAGCAAGCATTTGGAAATAGTCATCTGCAGAAGAGGAAGAAAGCCTAGCCAAACTCTTTCAGAGTTCCAGAGTCTTTTAATGCAGAACTTGGCTCCTTTATACACCAGCTAAATAACAGTTAAAAGTAGTCTCTGAAAAATTTAGTTAAATTGATAAAAATATTGTATGGCTATATCTACATCGAATCAAGTGAAAATAAGACAGTGTTCTTTGCTACTACTTCTTTTATGACCTAATTGATTTTTAAACATTTTTTGTCTCTGCTGCTTGCTCCAGCCCCACTCAGAAAGTTACCACCCTCTCAATAGTGCTGCTTCAACTGTTTATGACAGAGTGTTGTAAAGTGAAGCTGAGAAATTATCTTGCTTAAAGGCAACCATCTTCCAACGACACTAAAAATGAGATGCATGTATGAGTGCTTTTAACCTGGATGTTTCCACAGTTCAGATTTATTATACAGCCCCACATGGAGCTCAGTTAGCAGAATGAAGGCTAGTGGCCTGTTCTGAAGGCAGATGGGAATGCAGGACACCAGGAAGGTCAGAAAGAGTAGAGAAAGCAGGGATCTTCCAAGGATCCTCTTATACTCCAGCAAGTTCTGAACTCAAATGAAAAATCATGAGCAATTTTTGTTTAAAATAATTTTGCTAAAAATATTAAATGTTTGTATTTGGTTTGTGTGGCAAGGATTTGGTAGTGGGGGTGCTACAGGGGTGGCTTCTGTGTGAAGCTGCTAAAAGATTCTCCCATGTCTGATAAAGCCAATGCCAGCTGCCTCCAAGACAGAACTGCCAGTGGCCAAGGCTGAGCCCATCAGAAATGGTGGATGCGCCTCTGTAACAACATATTTAAGAAGGTGAAAAAAAGAGGAGTGAGAATATGTGAGAGACAACACTGCAGCCACCAAGGTCAGTGAAGAAGGAGGGGAAGGAGGTGCTCCAGGCGCTGGAGCAGAAATTCCCCTGTAGTTCACGGTGAAGACTATGGTGAGCCAGGGTGTTCCTTGCAGCCCATGGAGGTTAATGACGGAGCAAATATCTACGTGCAGCCCCGGGAAAAGCCCACACTGGAGCAGATAGATACACCCGAATGATGCTGTGACTGTGTGTGAAGAACTGACTCCTGGCAGGATCTGTGGACCCATGGAGAGGGAAGCCCATGCTGGAGCTGATTTGCTGGCAGGACTTGTGACCCTGTGGGGGACCCATGCTGGAGCAGTCTGTTCCTGAAGGACTACACCCTGTGGAAGGGACACATGCTGGAGGATTTTGTGAAGAACTACAGCCTGTGAAAAGGACTCACTGCAGAAGTTTGTGGAAGACTGTCTCCTGTGGGAGGGACACCACGCTGGAGCAGGGTAAGAGTGTGAAGAGTCCTCCCAAGGAGGAAGGAGTGGAAGAAACAACATGTGATGAACTGACCATAACCTCCATACCCTCCCACCCTGTGCTGCTGTGGGGGAAGGAAGTAGCAAATTTGGAAGCAAAGTTGAGCCTAGAAGAAGGGAGGGGTGAGGAGAAGGTGTTTTAAGATTTGGTTTTATTTCTCATTACCCTACTCTGATTTGATTGATAATAAATTAAACTAATTTCCCCAAGTCAAGTCTGTTTTGCCTGTGATGGCAACTGGTGAATGATCTCTCCCTGTCCTTGTCTCAACCCATGAGCTTTTCTTCATATTTTCTCTCCCCTGTCCAGTGAAGGAGGGGCATCCAGCCAGTATCAACCCACCACAATGTTCCTACAGCTCTCAGTGGTATGCAAAAATAAGTTTGTGACTGACTTCTTGGCTGTGAAATAGTATATAACAAGTCACATATTCGATGTTTTCTCTGAACAAGTTAGTTATTCACTTTTGAGTTTGATTATTTCCAAGTACTAGAATGTTTCCATGTTACTTTAATGTTAAAACTAAGGAATAACCTGAAGTAAGATAAACTAATGATCTCGTGACTTTTTGGCACCATCATGATGTCTGTATAAAGTCTAAAAGGTTTCTCTTTTTTCAGATCAGCTTTTTCTTGGGTCTGATTTTATGTCCCTTAGCTTTCTTCAAGAATTCATTCAAGGATGAGAGAAACTACGTAGGAGTGTTCTCTGTTCTCTAGTGAAAAAGCAGAAGGAGTTTAATTCTTTGATAAGGTAATCTTCCCTTTTAATTTTTTTTTTCATGTGTCAGTTAAGTACAGTCATGTTACCATAAACCAGATTAAAGTAGTTCTTCCCAAAGAACCTCGTTCAGATGCCTAGATTTTACCCATAGTGCATGCAATGTCATATTCCTGCTCATTCTCAAATAATCTACAGATGGGTAGCTATCACTTCAATTTTTAAGAGGGATGAAATGATCTGTTAGTGTCCTTCCCCAGCAACAGAAACAAAGGCCCTCCTCTCTCCTTGCTCCCTCTAGGTTTCCTGACACATTAAAAATAGGCTTTTTGCCCTTTTTGTAGTTCTTCCGATCTGTGGCATCCATGTTTACAGCTTCTCACATTTGATTTAAAATATAACTGAGTTCTCATGCACTTTCAAGAGATGATGTAATCCAAGGCAAAACATTTTGGGTTAATCAAAACTGACGTTTGAGTTTCTGTGTGCATGCTGCGTGTGCTGTTCCTGCTCCTTGCTTCTGCTGCTCTGAAGCAAAGCACAACGTGGCCCATTATCCTTCAAGTGCTGGATTCTTGTAAACTTCATTTTACCACTTAAATTGCAGCACAGGAAGGCACAGGGACGCAGAACAGGAACTCATCTTTTACCACTCAGTAAGTGCATGTAATGAATTATTAGTGTAGTTGCTGGTGCTGCAGACACTGAGCTTCCCACTGACAATCAGGTGCGTTAGTGCCCTGCCCTGGTTCCATGCAGACCCTGACTGTGATTAACATGTGTGTCCAGAAGAGAAATTAGGACACTTTTAGAATCATATAATCATAGAATCATTTAGGTTGGAAAAGACCTCTAGGATCATCAAGTCCAACCTTCATCCCAACATCTCCCTGACCACTAGACCATGTCCTGAAGCACCACATTTACTTGTTTTTTGAACCCCTCCAGGGATGGTGACTCCACCACTTCCCTGGGCAGCCTGTTCTATTGCCTGACCACTCTTTCAGTAAAGAACTTCTTCCTCATACCCAATCTAAACCTCCCCTGGCACAAGGGGAATTATTCCAACTTAATCCATCATGAAGAAACTCAAGTCAGGAATAGCATCCATGTATTGCCCTTCACTGCCCCGGGCTGCTGTTGGAGAGGGTCTCACAGCAGGAAAACACCTCAGATGAACAAGAAGGACCATGCTGGACACGCCTGTGTCTCTTTACTGCTAAAGCAGGTCTATGGGACATGGCCATTTTGCTTCACCTTCCCAAAACCAGCGGGTCTGAGGGTTTTATTTCTTTCCAGCTCTTGCCTGACCTGGTGCCCATGAAAAGGCGGCCCTCCACATAACCCAACAGCCCTGTCCACCGCGGCCACGCACCTGCCGAAGCGGCAGCGTGGGAGGGCAGAGAAGGGTGGATTCAGGCTGCGAGCCTGGGGACAGCACAAAGGAACGCCATAATGCGGAGCTAAACATCAAGGGATCCCTTTGGACAACCATATCGCTAGGCCGGGGACACGCGCACACTTCCGGACCCGCTGGGCCGAGCCTCTCGCCCCGCCTTTACCCGTTTTCTCTCTTCTGATTGGTGAGTTCGGAAGAGCCGCTCTTTTGCTTCCAATCAGTGCCCTGCGTCCGTTGCTAAGCGATCGTGTCCAGGTCGTGCCGGCCGCCGAGGGGAGGCAGCGGCCATGGCGGGTGGGTGGCGGGACGCGGCCGGGGTGCGCATCGCTCCGGCCGAGCTGTGCTTTAGGGACGTGGTGCCGGGCGGCCGCTACTGCGCCTCACTCAGCGTCCAGAACCGGCGAGTGGAGAGCTGTCGTCTCCAGCTCCTGCCGCCGCGCCGGCCCCAGGTGAGGGGTGGCCGGGAGGGAAGCGGCGGGGGTTGTCTGCCCCCACGGCCCCTGGCCCGGGCTGGCGAGTATAAACTCGTCGAGACCTGCCTCTCTCTGCAAGTCGTCTGTGCGTTCCCTGCTTGGTTGTACAGCACCTCGCACCTCTCCAGTCTGAGTGAATAACGGTAGTGCCCTGTGAGAACACCCAGCCCCGGGCTCCGCAGATCCATGTCCTCCACTCCCGGGCTTGCTCTGAGGAACTGGTAGGAAGCCCGCTCTCCTTGCGATTGCCAGGCCCTCCTTGGGATGCAGGGCATTGCCAGAGGAAAAGTGCATCTCCTCCTTGAGGTGCAGAACATTGCCAGGGGAAAACGTGCACCTCGAGGCCTAGCTTTTATTCTCCACAGTTTTGCAGGGAGGACGTCTGCCCACAGGGTTGGTCGGCCCAGCACGTCCTGTGTAAGAGGCTGCTTGGGCAGGTGTAAATGTGGTCTGCATTCAGCTGCTGCAAACAGGCTGATGGGGTCACCATCCCTGGAGGTGTTCAAAGAAGCGAGTAGGTTTGGTGCTTCGGGACATGGTCTAGTGGTCAGGGAGATGTTGGGATGAAGTTTGGACTTGATGAGCCTAGAGGTCTTTTCCAACCTGAATGGTTCTATAATTCTATGAAATGGAAAATGCTACCATGGTTACCTTAGCAGCTTATGAGACTGTCTGGAATTTGCCAGTGAATTGGAAATGAATTTAAAGTAGTTGAGTAACTGAATAAACTGGAAAGAATAAGAGGCAATTCTTAGAGCCATAGTCATCTGAATTGTTTTTTGTGTGGCCGTCTGGTGATCCAGTCCTGGTTTATTGTTTTCTTGTAAGAATGTGCAGATCTCTTTTCTATGATACTTGAAAAATGTTCTCATATACGGCTTCAAATGAGGCTGCTCATTTGAGGTTGTAAGTTAGAATGAAATGAACTCCAACCTTCCCAGTTCTGTATTTTCCTGAGGTCATGAGCAATCTGAAGAAAGCTTCCTTGTTTATTAAATCCATAGTTTCAGTAGAAGTACATTAGCTTTCTTGTATGTATTACTATATCAAGTCCCTTGTTGGTAACAAGTCCTGCTTAGCTTTACTGTCTGGCTTTGCACTCTTCAGAAATTTTATCCCTGAAGAAGCCCATGAGGTCCTCATTGCATCAGGGGGTGTTATGTAGAAATGGATTACCTTGCTATGGTGTGAACACCAAATTTGTAAAGTGTTTCAGATCAGCTGGAGGGCACAACTTTTGAAATTGTTTTTGCTTAAATTTCCATAAGGCTGATTGATAGCTCTATTAACTCATTTCTGATTGCAATGAAAGTTTTTTGAGTGGAGTAGTCCATTTGTGGTGCTTGCTTGTGGGGAGCTTTCTCAAAAAAGGGGGTTTTACAATATTGTCTCAAGATAATATGATTACTGTTAATAGCATCTGATTAGTTCCAGAAGAATCATTGCATAGCCAGACTTTTTAAAGGTAAATACGTCTTTATAATTCTAACCAGTTTAGCCCTTGACTTGTAAACTATATGACTCCAGCAAAATCCAGCTGTGATTAGTGGTTTTATATTGGTCTTTCATCATGCTAATCATCTGTTAATTATGTCAAAATTAGGATCAAATGGTTGAACTGGCATTGGAGGTTGAACAAAAGATGACATTGCTTTGTGTTCACAGCAACTTGAACTATGAATAAGTATATTCCAGGGTAGTTATCAAAATGATTGTCAGACAACTGAAGAACCTTGGATAATTTTGCTGGGTATTCAGCCTTTCTTTTTGAGGGCAAAAATGGCCAAGATTGTGTATGTTTTTTTTCCACTCGCCTAAAATTTGCTAATTTGCATGATGTAGACAGCTTGATTTTTATTACACTGTAACTGAAGACTTTTGGAACAAGCTGGAAACTGTTGAGAGTGCTTGATTTGTCTGGGTTGTGCTTATTCTGTTTTGCTAGTTTTTATCAGCCTTATTAATTTTTCATGTGCTTCAGAAGTGGAAAGGCAGACAATTTTAGAAAAAATAAAAGGCCACTCAATCATAACTTACTAGTGTTTACCTCTGTGAGTATCTTGAGCTTTTTGTTGAGTATTTGATGCTGTTGTGCTGACCAATATGATAGTTAGGTGACAAGATTCCACTTCACATGCTCAGTTCCTGAAAGGTTTGTTTTGCTACCCTTTCTCATTCCCAGACCTTATCCTGTTATCTGTGATTACATGGCTCTGAAGTGTATGACTCATCTATAAATCTTCTGAGGCATTACATTCATAGAGTGTAAGAACTGAAAAATAACCTTCCTTGAGCTGTCATAGCACATGGCCAAGAAATGCTTTTCAAGTAATTTAGCTCACAAAGTGGTTTTCCATAGGTTTCATTAAAAGTCCATGGTACAATATATTAATTTTCCCTTGCATAGAATGAGTGTGCTTGGCTGTTTAATTCTCTATAGAGAAGAAATAAATTTTTGTAGAGTCATGGAATGGTTTGGGTTGGAAGGGAACTTAAAGATCATCTAGTCCCAACTCCCCTGCCATGGGCTGGGACACCTCCCACTAGACCAAGCTGCTTGAAGCCCCGTCCAGCCTGGCCTTGAACACCTCCATGGATGGAGCATCCACAACCCCCCTGGGCAACCTGTTCCGCTGTCTCACCACCCACAGAGTGAAGAACTTCTTCCTAATTTCTCATCTAAATCTACTGTCTTAAACCCTTTACCCCTTGTCCTTTTACTACAAGCCCTTGTAAAAAGCCCCTCCCCAGCTTTCTTGTAGGCCCGGTTCAGGCACTGGGAGGCCACAATAAGGGCTTCCCGGCGCATTTTCTTCTCCAGGCTGAACAACCCCAACGTTCTCAACCTCTCCTTGTAGGAGAGGTGTTCCAGCCCCCTAATCATCTTTGTAGCCCTTCTCTGGACCCTCTCCAACAGCTCCATGTTCTTCTTGTGCTGGGGGCTCCAGAGCTGGACAGAGTACTCCAGGTGTGCTCTCAAGAGAGTGGAGTAGAGAGAGAGAACCACCTCCCTCAATCTGCTGGCCACACACAATTTTACAGAGTTCAAAATTAAAACATGGCTATGCTTTCAAAATCAAGCCTGTAATCGTGATGCATATTGCATAACAATTTTCCTTTAGCTGAGTGTTTATCCTGCTAGGAAAATTTTAAAGGAATAGAAGGAGATGCTCAGACAATAGAATCAACAAGTAGTAAATTATATGTTTGCATATTTCAACCAGAAATTAGAACAGAAAACTTAAAGAATACCGGGATGACTCTCTTTCCAAAGTAAATATTAATTAAACTGACCATGTAGAGCAGAAGCTTATTGTGCTTAGTGATGTGAATTGTAAGGAGACGGAAAAACCAGAGAATCTCTGGACCTTGCTGTAAGGCTTTCTTAGGGAACTGCTTTCAACAGGGAGCTGCTGGATTTCCCACTACGAGCTAGTAGGTTAGTCATATATTCTCTTCAAGGAAAGATATGCAAGGAGTGTTGGATATAAGCAGATGCTTACAGACAACAAGAAGTACGAAATTATTTTTTCAGAGAGGAAAAAAGGGCTTTCTGTCAACTGCTTCTGTTTTTTTCTCTTTAATTTGACCCCAAAATTGCAGTTGCCATGGGCTTTTGAAGCAGATTTTCCATGTACAGTAAGACTTTCTGTTGATGTCATCAGCATGTCAGTCAAACCTAGAGAAAACTCTTATGCAATCTCTTTTTGTTACTGCTGAGACTTAAGCCTTGTTACTTTCTCAGGTACTAAAAAGATGTGACATTGAATAGTAGCTAACTTAATTTTGTATTGCTTCAGGTTTATTGCAACAGTAGGAAAAGGTAGAGCTCTCTTGGAAAGACTAGAAATTATATTTTGCTAAACAAACTCTCCTGTGTAATTTAATGGGTTAGCATTCGTTCTTTTTTTCTGTAAAAACTCTGGACTTCAGTAAATTTGAAGAAAAAATTTTGTAAAATCCTTCATATTTTAAAGTTGGTTGTGAATTTTAAATGTTCTTCTGAAAATGAACCACATGTATGTGTTTTTTAATCTAGAAATGTTCAACAACTAAAACCCCCCCCTTTTTTTTTTTAAATTACAGTTTAGATTGATTGTGGAAAATCCAGAAAAACCTGTTGCATCTGGACTTCAGGTTACAGCTTTTGTGGAATATTATCCCGAGAGTGCAGAAGATCTTCAAGATAGGCTACTTCTTTTAATAGAAGATGACATAGTTGATATCCCCCTGCTTGGGTATGATGGTCAAAAGTTCATATGCTGCTGTTACTATATGCAGTTTAATCTTGTGGAAAGTTTTGCTAATACATTGCACATATGACTGTGTAATTAATCTGTCAGTTGCATTGAAAACGAATAGTTTCTTTACAAAAGTATGATTATTTTCTTTTCAGAGCAGCGCACAGGTAAGAAGTTTATGCGATGATGTCCCTTGAAGATCCTAGAGAGAGTTTGGGGTTTTGGTTTTGCTTGTTGTGATAATGTTGATAATTTCTAATTCTGTGTCAACATTAGAGAAGTTAACATCTACTCTTAATGTCTTTCCTCCTTACATGAAATATTTTATAGTAATTGTCCCTATTTTCAAAACTGGATTATAGTGAAATATGTGTTGCCTAATTCTAAAAATAGTGTGTGCATTAGAATAAGGTCACACATTCAAGGATCACTCACTTTCATCAATCTGTGTGTGATTGTGTGTGCCTATCTATGTGTGTGTATATGGATATATGTCTTATGTATTGTATATAACATATATTCGTTGGAAAAAGTAAGCTTCTAAATAAGTCTTATCAAACTTAGGTAAGGTGGTTATCTGAGGATGAGGGGGAATTACCCCCCCCTCCTCTGTGTTATTTAATGATGTGGGGTGGGGTTTTTTTCATTTCCCATTTAAAAATTTACACATTTTTAGATTTTTAATACCATTATATTATTTCTACTGATGTATCAATAATAATGTAGTAAACACTAATGCTACTTTTCCTAAAGTATCAAGAATTGAAATACATGATTAAAAAAATTATTTATGCTATACTTAGATTTACATCAAATTTCTATATATTTTTGTGACACAGAACAAAATTTCTTATCAGTGACAAGTTCTGATTTTTGGCCAACTCAAGTATATGGCTTTTTTTTTTTAATTAAGGGTTTTTTTTTCCATTTTCTGGTGAATGTCACTCAGATTGTGTGCTGGTAGTGCCTTTGAAAAGTACCTTTTGCAGTACATCTGCAAAACAGAATTAAGTTTAAAAGCATGTGAGATCAAGTTCAGAAAATTCATAAATATAATTCAAGATAATGTGTTATTGCATAAGAAATATTTTGAAATTGCTGATATTATTCAGACTGGTCTCTTTAAACTAGTCTGAACTCCCTAACTTCTCTCTTACCTATTAGCATATTTGTTATTTGTAGTCGTCTTTCTTAGAAGTTATATTGTTTTTCAACTTTTGTTTCTGTATTGGCTATAGAATTGTCCATAGAATTTTATTGAAAGAAAGGTTCACTGATGATTTAGGAAAAAAGTGTGAAAAGATTTAACCTTTTTACCAACAATTTCTGTGATTCCTTCAGTCACGCCTACTGTTCATTTTAAGATAAACTTTAGTCTGGGATGAGATTCACTGAGAATGTAGGAAAGGTTAGTTTCCTATACTGCATTAAACTGCATTAACACTGCACTTAATTTATGCAATCATTTATTTGGTAAAAAATACTACCAAGAGAATTTTATTTCTCTTGTTCTTTAGTGACATTAATATCACAGGTTTTTGGTTTGCAAGTAAAATAGCTGTTATGTATTTGCCTGGCTCATGAGACTAGATCCAGTGGTTAGTCATACTGACTTGTGGCTCATGTATTTTATGCAAGTTTTGGAGACCAAACAACATTTGTAGCTTAATCTCTACAGCACTGTGGATTTGTGAGTGCTCAGTAATACAAGTATAATGATTTAATTATGTAAATATTTGATCGCCATAAAAAATACTTACACTTAGTGTTTGGGATTGTGTGTCAAGCCAGTTGCGGTTGGATTTTTTTTTCTTGTTTGCGCTTTTTTTAATGATTAATTGAAACTCTGACTCCAAAATGTTTATTTTGAAATATAATAATTAAAAATTAATTTTTGTTTCTTTAAAAAAAAATTAGGAAAATATTTGAAATTAGTTATTTCCTGAGGTAAATTCCACCTTCATAAAAGAACCCAATCAAAACCAAACCAGGAAACCAAACACATTCTACCCTGTATTAAAAAAACAAATCCCAAACATTTAACTTGACTTTTTGCCCAGGTCCATATATATCTGTTAGAAAATCTCGTTGCTGTTGGAATTTATACTTATTCCTGTCTACTTGGGAAGTTATATATTTGGATCTTGAGAGGAGAGATACTTGTGTTTAATTTATCTAACAAAGCTTCTTGGAAGAATGTCTGAATACTTGGAACATGTGATGTTTTTCCAGTCTTTTCAAGTGTACTCTAATCTTGATAGCTGTTTCCTGTTTTTTTTTTTTTTNTTTTTTCCCCCGCTACATCCTACTGGTCTAGACAATCTCTTTCAAGATTTATACTAATTTTTTTTTTGCATTACAGTAAATTATTAAAGAGAACTAAAACCAGTGTATTAACATTTCCAAGAGAAGCTTCTTCTGCTGCATTTCCTGATTCAATTGCCCTTCCTACCCTTCCTTTCCTTCCTCCTCCCCTCTCTGTTTTCGCTTCTGCAATAGATTATACGGGCAGGGTCTACCTAGCTTGGCCAAGGAGATTTGTCTTCCTTCTCCATTTAGTCTTCTGTATTGCATGTAATGCGGATCATCAGATGCAGTTGTTCCTGCATGTTCCTACTTGTGGTGAAGAGGAGACAGACTCCTGTGTTGGCGTAAAATTCCAGTTGATTTCAAGCACAGTTTTATGTGAGATCAGAAGTGTGATTGTATTAAAAATTGAGGCTTTTAAAATACAAGGTTCCTGAAGTGAGTATGATCTTCTAAGCAGTATCTAATACAGTCATGTCATCATGCTGGTTGAGACATTATTTAAGAATAAATTCTAGAAATGTGTCATTGTCCACTTCAGTCTGTTATAATAAATACTGCTGAAGCCACATAAAGCATCTCTAAAACAAGAAGGCTGAAAATTGAAACTGGCTTCTCTCTGCTTCTAGTTCAGGCAACTGATAATAAAATCAGAATATTAACTTTGGTCTTATTTTGTGATATAACTAATTCAGGATAGTTTTATTTAAAGTTCTTTGTACTATAGGAAAGTATTTGAAATTAAATTGACATGTATACATTTCATTTGGACCAATTGTTTAAAGCTAAATCATTTTCAAGTTACAGTATTTAGTCATTAAACAGCTTAATAGACAACTAGATTGCTTTAATACCTCCTCTGTGGACACTAGACTGCTGAAATAAGTTGCATAAACATTGGTAGGAGAACCAGGAGAAAAGGAGAACTCTCTCCCACTGGAGTGCATAATCAAATTTCTTTAAAAATGCAAAGGTATTTTCAACTTTTGGGAAAATATAACGATGTCTTTTCTCTGCAGATTAATTCCATGCTGTTATTTGGAAATTGAGTCAGAGATTACTTTTGGTGCAGTGATTGCAAACAGTAAAATAATTAGTAAAGAGATTAGTATTGCTAACCACGGATCATCTTCAGGTAAATATTTAGTGTGTATTAAATTATACAAATACTTTATTTTATTGGAAAATGTAATTTTATGCAAGTTAACACTTCTGTGGGCAAATAGAAATTAACTGAAGTTCTCAATTATGCAGAGTACTGTAGCTAAGGGTGCTATAAATGGCACATAGCTTCTGTAGGCAGTACTGTGTTTCTGCTTTAGGGGAGAAAATTTAATTTTAGGAGTATTCTACTTCTGAGTCCCATCTGAAAGATGTGAAAATAACAGTTGTTCATTGGCTTACTATGCCCAACATAAATAGTGCTAAATCATGTCTGCTCCTGCTTTGTAGTCTGTGATTCTGTGATCCCAATAGCTGTCTATTAAATAAACAGCTACAAGCTCCCTATACTTTCAGAGCTGAGGTCCTCTAGGATGGGAGTTGAACCATATTAGTTACCAGAAGATAATGAGAGGTCTTTTATCTTGTTGCTATAGCTTTTGAAATCATACAGCTTTCAAAACATGCACATCCTTCAACTTTTTGGGAGGACCCTTCCAAGGAGTACAAGAAACATGGAAAACAGAGCATAAGAATGCTTATATGATTTAAGCAACTTATTTGACTGCCTTTTCATTGGACAAAGCTGCAGACACCTTTCATCAGAAGTAGAGTGTTACCTATGCTGAGTTTCAAAAAACAAATTTAAGGCAGTTAATTATTTTTGTTCCTCATTTCTATAGATACACAAGATATCGTTATTTGCATTAGGCGAAGGTTATGTGAACACTTGCTTCAAAGATTTCCACAAGACATATTGTACCAAGAGAAAATGCATGATTGTAGAAACACAGAGATGGGTTGCAGTATTAAAAAAAGGCCAATAAAATAAAGTGACTATCCAGTTAGAACAGAATTTTATTTTATTCTTTCATTTTTTTCCAAAAATTGAAGGATATTTTTAATCTAGCCAACTGAACTTAAAGATGTAGTATGTAGTTTATATAACCAGCTGTTACTCACATACTGACTTCTTACTTTGAGGAATTATGATTAGATAAAGAAAATTAGATAACTTACATTACATACACATTAGCAACTAACTTGCATGATGTGGAATTTCTCATGTGTAGGAACTGTTTCTAGTTAAACTCTGTTATGTGATACAAGCAGGCTGTGTGAGTTTTGCAGGATTGGACACAGACAAAATTAGAAGGAAAGCTGTGGTTAGTGAAGAATGTACTGAGGACAGACAAAGGAAGAGCTGCTGAATCTGTGTTTCTGTAGGCTCTGTAAATTATAATACAGCAGGTCGTATTAGCAGACAGCACATAAACTTTATCAACAGGAAGTGCTGTGTGCTGGCCTGTGACTCAAGGGTTGCATTTCACATGTCATCCCATGCACAGAATGAGTCCTTTGTTCCCACTTCTGATCTCATATCAGAGATTATCTATTGTCTGAGGTCAAACAGTGCATTTTTCCTACAACATTTGAAATAATTTCTTGCTATTTGTGGTATGATGACAGATAATTAATGCTGCTGGTTAAATACACATTTAATAATTTTTTTACATATAAAAAAATATTTTTATAACCTAGAAGTATTCACTGTTCTCTTAAGCATTAAATTGTGGTGTGTACATACCAGAAACTATTGTTAACTGCAATATGTGCTTAACTTTCTGGCTGTGGTAGTTGCCTAGAGCTGTGTATAAAATAGCCCACAACTTACAGTTACTTACAGCTGCTTTATGATATAATCACTTCTATTTGAAATGTGAGTACCTTTTCTGTTACAACTTTCAAAGTGACATAGGGCACGTGAGTGTACTCTTTGAGTACTATGTCCAGTTTTGG
>VYZX01023474.1:6471-55531 GCA_013401335.1 Brachypteracias leptosomus
GGCTCACTCACTCTCACCGACTGTTCTGCAGTTGACAGCATTTTGTTTCAGACCTTCTGTGCCTGATGGGCCACACTGAGGTGGACAGCAAACTAAGTCTAACCAGAGAATATTTTCTGAACTAGAATTTGATTTGTAGAAATTTGAGAAAAGGTGTGCAGGGGAGATCTGAAACAGTTTGACCTGTCATAAGAATGTGAGAGAGAAAAGCCTGAAACTGAATCCTGAAGACCAAATTGCCTCAAATCCTAAGAAATTCTCACCATTCTACTACCTGTCTCTTTGTGCCTTCTTCCTTCTGCTCAGTGGAAAGCAGACAGCAATCGTCCTTTCTTAAAGGAAGCATCACATTGTCGGAGTACCATGAACACAACCTGCCCAGCACCACATTGCCAGTCTTTAAAGTGCGACTCTCCTCAGAGAAATAGCAGTTTAAAGGTACTTTGTCACCACACACACATCTGCTCCCCGAGGGGCTTCATTATCCCTTTAATGTGTAGTGAACAAATACCAGATCTTTCCCCCTCCCTATCCCTCCCAAGTGTCTTTCAGTCATGCCTGCTTAAGTTTGCTGATAAAAACACATATTTGCATGGTCATTAGCAGAGGAGTTGGAAGGAGGGAGCTTTATAAGCTCAGTTTATGCCTCAAAATGGAAACGACCAAATGAGCTCCCTTTTTGGAAACTATACTTAGAAAAGCAACTGGGTTTCATGCTTCAGGGTTTCAACTGTTCACCTGCAAAAAGTACAATAGCTGCACTTTTCTTTTCACTGCTCATTAATATCCGTGCTCAGTTCTCTACAGTGCTCTGCCATACAGTTCCAGGAGTGATGGAGGTCTCCACAGCCTGCTGCCCATTTCTGTACCTTGTACCAGTTACACTGGCAGCACCAGTGCTGGGATTTGGCCGGCTTTTCACATTCCCCAGAATTCAACTTCATGCACTGGAAGTGGTTGTACTCACAGCTCCCTGGGTGCTACAGCACTGAAGATGCTTATTGGGTTCACTGGCTCCACCACAGTAGCTAATGCAACTGGAACCTACATCAAAACAGCAGCTCTTCTGAGAGAGCTTCTTAAACAACACTCTGTATCCAAACAAAGCAGGGTGGTGATGGCTGTACTTGAGACCTTCACAAACTCAGTCAAGGACTCCCCAACAGAGTTGAGCAGCCCATCACAACCTACTCAGAGAAGGCAAGAGAAGAAGGCAGATTTCACCACATCCTCTAGGAAAACCTCAGTTGGAGCTCTTCTTGTCACTATATTCTGCCACCTCAAACACATGCATGTGCATGCATGGAGAGTACCATCTCCCAGAACACACTTCCTCAAGTCCTCTCAGCTCCTTCTTCAGTGATTCTGCTTCTCCCTGTCACCTGAAGTACACTTAGCCACACCTGACAGTGTCACCTACTCAACCATCAACATATGCACAAAAACATCACCCATAAAACAGAGAATTAGTATGGAACTTATCTCCCTTTAAAGAGCTAGCCCAAGCTGTGACCAGTGATATACACAAATAAGGGATCTGCAAATGCTTCAGTATAATAATGAAGAAAAGATCTGCTTTCCCCCCCTGTGTTTTACCAATAGCAATCCCTGCCTCTCAGAGCACATCCTTCCCCAAAGATGCCAAAGCTGGCATTTCCTAGTCTAAACTCTACAGAATAATCATACCATTTAGAAAATAACTTGTGTCTCTGGAGTTCTCGCTTTCCCTATTTGTCAGGAGAAAACGAGACGTTTCCTCAAAATATACAATAAAATAGCCTCTAGCAATAGCCTGCAAGGCTTCTCTGTACAATAGTTTTATGAGTGTGTGTGCAGTCTCCTGGGAGTGCTTTCATAATCATTTATACAAATGACAGAAACTTAGGACAATGAGAAGCAGAAAGGGAAATACAGCCATCATGCTTGCAGTTGCTTTGAATAGTCTGCAGAAAAAGTGGTTTGCTCTCTGGCAAAGGGATATTCTGCTCATTTGCAGACCTAAATCAGGAGATTACAACCTCTCCTAAGGAGGGGCAGCGTGCTGTACACTTGTTCCCAAGCAACCCAGTACAGCCCATTGCTCAAACTCCTCCTGGCCTCTCTGACTGCTCCAGAGCAGTTCTCTGAACTAGGCTTGCATTCTACATAAGTTACAATATCACATAGTTAAAGAGCTAATACTCAGAAAGAAATCCTGGGAGAGGGATGGGTATCCAGCTTTCAACCAACTCCCCACCCCTCCTTCACAGCACAGTTTGTCCCAGCCCAGTGAAATTTGCAGTGCTCTGCAAGAGATGTAGCTTGCATTTGGATGTAAAGGAGCCTCTTTCATTTCTGCTACTCCAGGAGGCTGTCACCTACTCCCAGCTTGTTGACATTAGGTAAGAGTAATGATGGTCTTCAAAAACACATCATGAAATTTCTATGAAAACTTGTTTCTTCTGTGGATATTCAAAATTTCTACCTGTGTGGGGATGGAGAAGGGACTGTTAAATCCTATATGCACAAACAGTGCAGCAAGAAGGTGCTGAAAGAAAATCCATTTACTCAAAGGCTCCCCCCTCCCCAACCTTTTCCTTTTCTTTGCAATACAAATTAATTCAACCCTCTGTATAAAAGGAGGGGTGGACTGGTTCAGCACGATGTAAAGGAGCAGTTTCATTTAGCCGCGACACTCCAGAGGGCAGAGTTCTTGTGAGACTAAAACCTATAATGCTTGGAAGCACAGGCTTTACAATCTGTTCCCTGTGCCAACAGAAACACATTTCCTCATTCCCCTCACCCAGCCTCCAGGAAAAATAAATAAATAAATGAACTTATGGAGCAACATGTCCAAGAAGCAGCGAGCAGAAATGCATCCCAGAGGGGTGCTAAAGCATGTAATAGCTGTATTTGTCTTCCTGGAAATGCCCTGGTACAAGACAACAAAAAAGAAGGTAGGATCATTTGTTGTGCTCAGGTTTTAAGAGATTTCTGAGTAGATCTGTTAAGCTTGCATGATGTTAACAAAACCTACCTGAATGCAACAGCTTTTTCCTCTCTGTGACAAGGGTCTTTTTTAGCCAGAATAGCAGAGAGGCACTTAGGAGACAGGTGTGCAAGTGAGTATGGGTTTTACTTTGGAATGAATTCTAGGTCTGAGCAATTTACTCACTGGTCTCCCTTCCCTGCCCAGCCACATGCAACACAAATGGGTTCTTCTTTATTTCAGAATAGATTATTGGGATTTGCTTATTCAATGTTCATGACCTGTTACTACTCCTTCAGGCAGTTGGGCCAGCACTAAGTTCAGACATAAAGTCATAGAATGGTTTGGGTTGGAAGGGACCTTAAAGATCATCTAGTCAGGGAGGGACCCAAAACTCACTGGGCTCAGTAATAGGGATCACAAGACTAACAGGGAGATTTCCAGCCAGGATAAGTGATAACAGCACCACAAGGCTGCCATGTGTAGATTGGAAGATGTTTGCTGGAAGCAACACATCTTCCCTAAGAAAGCTTGGATGGATGAGGGGAGTGCTGTGGAAATTAGAAGAACAGATGGAGTATGTTGATAGCAGGAAAACAAAAGAAAATGTAGGTAGATTAAAACCTTTTCATTGGTTGCTCAGTTTTAGATATCCAGGCCAAAAAAGCCAAACCAACCAAACAAAAAACCAACAACAACAATACTAGAGAAAATAATTGCATATCTGAATTTTCTCATATAGCTGAGACAGTTATAGACTCAAAAGTATGTTTTAGGTCACAGCGTTATGGCACTGGGGTTAACAACACATTTCCCTAAAGGGGGTGGGTTGTTGTTCAGATACCTCACTGTTGAGTGTGCAGTGTGGTATACAACACAGGGAATTGTTGACAAGAAATCAGGCTGGCATTTTGTAGACCTGGGGTTTATTCTACAATTTCCTCAAGCAAGTCACTTCTCCCCCACTCTCTGCCTCTTTCTCAGCATGAATGGAAACACTTGGAATTGTGAACTTTCTCAGTAGTTACCCAATGCCCATCACAATGAGACCTCAAGTTTTTATCAGGGTCTTTGGCTAACCATGACATATAAAGAATGACAAACAGTATTTCTAAGGAAGGTGTTTTGCTAAGAGGTTGGATACAAGAAAATGAAATGAGAACTCAAAGGTATCCCCAGTACCACCAGTTCAGAGTTCAAAGGAAAAAAAACCCAACAACATGAAGCCAAGTACCACTGGCCAGTCTTTTTCTTTCAACTGCAAAGAAAAGCAGTCTTTGCAAAGTGTTAAAGCCATCCAAGAATGGCTGCGGTTGTTTCTTTTAAATGAACCAGAGAGAACAGATGGTCTCCTCTCATACTGTCACAAAGGTCAAAATTAGCCACCCTGAAGACTAGCAGGTTCTTGAAATGCTCAAGTGCTTGTGTCTGGTCATTATGACTAATCCACTCTCCAGAACAAGAAAGGTCAAATGAAGAACACCCCTTCAAATACTGCAACAACTCCTAGCCATGGCTGATGTGTAAGGCACGCAGACATGGTGTCAACAGCTGCTCCTAAAGCGCAATGAGTCAGCCTTTCAAAAGAGCTTGTCAGCTCTCACTGTTGGAGCTTTCCTATGAATTATATTTACTCCTCAATGTTTTAAAATAGCCTTTTTAAACCTTGAAAATATAGAATGTTTTCCTTACAGAATTTGTCCTTGCTGCCCAAGAATGTCTCATGTATTTGGGAGCAAAACTTCCTAGCTGTTCTTTCACCTTCCTCTTCACATGCCGACAGCTAAAGCAAAGGCAAGCCTCTGTTTCTGAAGTCATGTACAAATGAACAATTTCTGGTCCCTTTCACAACTTCTACCTGCAAACCACAGTCAGCCTTCCAGAGCACCATGAGGTTAAGTGTGCTCAACAGATCGGGTACCGAGACGCTGGGCCACTTGCCTTTGGTCGTACAACAGGCATGCAGGCGCAAATCCCTTATCCATCCCCTACCCTAATCACCAATCTCCCTTGGATGCTGTCATTTAAATAAAAAGGCCTGTTGGAAATGACAGGTGAAGAAAGCAGTCCGGGCATGAAATGCACTCTAAAGTATATTAATAGAAGGTTGCCAGACAAAATGGCACAAGGCATTTGATCGCATCATCTTAGGCTTGTTGTTCATGCTCCTTTGCATCTGGCTGCGTGATTTCTGCCAGATTCTCGGCTGGAGGAGCAGGGTAGGATTTGCCTGCTTTCCCCAACCCGTGCCGGGCTCAGCTGCAATCATGCGGAGCACTGAAAGAAATCCCTTTGAGTCGGGATTCATTCCGAACATGTAAAACCCAGACAAATGACTGCTTCTCCAAAGTGAATCCCATTTCACAGCAAGTAGGTTATTAGTGTGGAACTCCATACAAGTAGCCTGCATTCAAAAGCCCTCTGCATTATTAATAGAAGATGAGCTTTTGACATCAAAGGAGAACCATTATGTATGCTAAACGGTGGCAAAAATTGTACCAGCACTTCAAACCTTTTCAGTTCTTTGTCCCTTGTAAATCAATCAAGGTTGACAGATGCTTTAAGGAGAGTAATCTTTTCAATGATACTGTCAATGGATAACATAATGGAACATTGTCTCTGTGCTGTGTGAAGACATGGAGCTAGTCAATTATGGACAACACTTCATGCAGCCGCCAGTTTTCACTTGAAGTGCTGCTGTTGAAGTATTATAATCCCAACAAATGGCCGCAGCAGCATACAATGTAAATGAGACCTCCTGAAGCTTTGGAAAATTAATTAGTAACAACAGTGGTCCATTCCCACACTTTCAAACACCAGCCTGGTAATGTTAACGATTCACTTCCCCCCCTTCCCTTTGAGCAGTCAATAGGGCATATTTACATACACTATTTTTAATCTTCAACACTTTTCCCCCCCTTTTAAATGCAGGAAGCTCTGGATTCCTTTCCTCTCTTTAAGCAGCAAACTTCCCCCCTAATATTTCCAATCAGTCACATAACCCACATGGCTGGAGCTGAAAACAAGAGAGCAGAGACTTTCTCACTTGGAAACAGTGGTAATATTTACTCCCCTTGCTTCACATATTGGACCCTGTGGCTGTTTCTTTTTCCAACCCTTCTATCTCCTCAGCTACCCTGAGAAGAATGGCATGGATGGATGGCAGGGGAAAAGCTACTGGTCTCAAGAGACCAGTAGGATGTGAGTTGAAAGCCCAATGTATTGAGTGGCAGCAGCACCCAGGTCACACTGCAGCGCACTCGATGCCAACACATATATCCAATTGCCCACTTTTACGGAAAGGAGATTGAGAGTCAAAGGGGAGAGACTGTGCTGTTTATTTAGCTATTGGCTTCTTTTCCCTACATCATTTTCTCAAAGATTTTCCCTTTGTCAACTGAGGCTTGCGCTAAGAGGAACACTTAATCTCCCACAGTAACAGAGAGAAATCCCACACTTAAGCACAAAATTTCTAAACTCCTATCAATTGCAGGTTTTCATTGCTGTGATCTGTGAATGCCCCCTTATCTATAATGTGTTTTTGAAACAACCAGGTGCAGATAAGAAACTCAGTTACTGAGATCTTCTCGGACAAGAACAGGCTTTTCCTTGAACCCGACTCCATCTTCCCAAGGCTTCAAACAGCTGAGAACAGATGCAGCTGCTGCCCTTCCTCATTTAGTATGGATTTGGTCGTCAGCACTCTGGACAGTTTTCTGAGGAGCCCTTGCAGTGGTCGACTACAGAAAGCTTCACACTGCAGCAGTCCTCCGACCCCCAAAACACACAGACAATGGTTAAACAATCCAGACAATGGTTAAACAATACTATGAGGCAACAGAGGAAGCAACAGCAGCCACACACCCTCCCAGGCATTACTCAACCAGCTGCCACTGCTGATCCCAAGAAGAAAAGGGAAATGTTTGGTCTACTAGAGGCCCCCCTCCTGGGAATAGAAAAGGCAGAGGAAAGGATATCTTTTGCCTATCCTTAGAAAAGCCAGAGACTGATCCAAACTTTTTCCTACTCTTGCAAAAAACCCAACTACCACAGAATAGAGAAACAGAGAATCAGGAGGTTTCAATTCCTCCTTCCTTTCATTGGAACAGATCTGTCAAGAAGACAGTGACACAACTCCATTTCTATACTCACTTCCCATTCAAACTTCACAGTACAATACGCACAGACATAAGAAAAAAAAATTCTCAATTGCATCTTAATGAGAAAGCTTTAGGCTAGCATTCTTACCATGATGAAAATGGACTTTTTTTCCAATTACAGTTTCTTTTGCTGTGCAAACTCATCTGCTTTTGTCTCTGCTTTTAGATTTTGTTTCTCTAGAGCTAAACACGTGGTATGCTGCAGGGTCCCTATCCTCCTCCACCCACCACTCCTGCCACAAGCTGCTTGGGATGGCACTGAAGAGGAGGCAAGCACCATGCCCCTGCTGTCCCCCTCTTTGAGAGGAGACCCAGGTTTATCTCTCAGTACCAAGAGGAAGAAGTATAAGCAAAAAGGGGACAGCAAAGACTGGGAAAACATATGTTGACTAGCAAAGAGGGTTAAGAACATAACAGACACAAAACCAGGGCCCAAACAGTAGGCTTTTCTGCTCCTCTCTGCTTGGTGCAGGATTCCAAGATAACTTTTAAATGAGTCTGTTCCCATTATATAGCTGTTAAATGTCATCCACTGCCTTCCCTCCTCACAGCTCATGTCTGTAATTTCCCACTGCCTTGGCTGAAATCTGTTTCTGAATATTCCTTATCCCAGTCACAGTAAAATGGGACACCAAACACCTCTTACATGAAAGACTGTCCGCTTAAGCAAACTTGGAGTGCACAGATTGAAACAGAAAAAGGGATAGCTGTATAGCAGAAGCTTAGCTACTTCCATGGGAGTGTAAGGTGGGCCAGGAGAAGTGGGCAGGCTTGGGTGTTGTGTCTTCTACTTGCACAGCTTTCAAGGAAAAGTGATGCACAAAAGATGCTATGGAAAGGGCTGAGATGTCATTCTTGCCCAAGTTGCAACACACTGGACCAGAGTCTCAATCTACTAATTTCTGCAGAGCTATTGTAACCAAGGTGTGTTAAGGATTGGTTCTACTCTATTTGAAACTTGCTTTAAAAACATATGCCCCTTTCCAACTTGTTTATAGGAGTACACCATTTATTTCCAATATCCAGAGGTACCTACACACACTTTCTTCCAAGTTACATGTATTGAGCAATTGCAGATTTTCTTACTGAACAGTTTTCCGTGGTAATATCAAAGAATATCAAAAGGATACATTGCTTTTGTCACAACTTTCAACAGAAAATTAACTAACCTTTTCTTTCAAGTTTATTATCTTTATTTTTACTTGTTATTATATTCTTGTTTAAAGCATACAAGTAAAAAAAATGCCAATAGAATATAATATAAACAATGCAACTACAAAGCTGATCCAGTTAATCAAAAGAAAGAAGATCCGCTGATAAAAACTAGGTGTTCTAATATTTCAGAACCAAAGGTTATAATACAGAAGATGAAGAACTGTTCTGTTCGTGTGTGTAATGAAAATACGCGAGGTCACAACTTGCCACTTTTGAATAAGGTAAGTATAAGAAGGAAGATGCTAGCTAATCATGACAAAAATTTTAAGTAGCCTTCTATTCCTATTAAAATAAAATTCACAGAATCCAATTAACCCAGAGATTTATCATTAAAAAATAAATTAGGAAAAAATCAATTAAGAAAAACATTGCTTACATAAGAGAAGTCTTCGGCATTCTGACAGAGTAGCTTGGGAAAAACAGCCTGCCGCTGAAACCTTTCCTCGTCCTCAAAGATGTTCCCATACATGAAGCCATTCATCATGGTGGAGTGGGCATGGATGTCAATATAGAACTCCAGGTTAATCTTCTGTTGAGGGAAAACAACAACAGCAACAAAACATTCAGCATGAGATATATCATCACTGTATTCAGTAGGTGAAGCCTCCCATAAATCCAGTACTGCCATTCTTGAATCTAACCATGGTGCCAGCATCAGAGAGGTGTTGCTTTGACGCATCCAACCATTCGTACCTCTCTTGGGTGCGTGCAAGATGCAACACAGGACCATCACAGACATTTTTTCACCTGTTCTGAGGAGGCTGGAACATTTATGCAGCACAGGACACTCTGCAAAAAGTATCATCCTTTGTTTTGATACAGGGCATAGTGCCACTAATAAAAATATACATCTTCCAGTTCTCGACCATGATTGTTCAGGCATAGCTTTGCCATCTCTGCACAGTTCTGCATCACAATATGCAAATGTACCCTTCTGCCAGGAAAGACAAGCTCAAAATTGTGTGAAAAAGACTTCAGTGTTTCCTGTACAGTTTATTTTGGTTTATAAGGAAAAATATTGCGAAAGTTTTTGTCTTGCTCTCCTTTGTAGCAGTAATCAACGGAACAACTCTCAAAAGCAAGTGCCTTGAATGACTCTCTGCTTGTAGCTTCCCATGTGATTCTGCATCAACTTTTGCTTCCAAAGAAGACACTAGGACTCACTAAAACAGAAGTGTTTCCTCTCCCCATACTCCTCCTAGATTGGCAATTCAGTGTCAAAAGGCTCTGTAAGGAAATGCTGTGCAAATCTCCAGTCTGGGGACACATCTTTTTCCTCACATCATGTAGAAGTGATCCTACTTCCCCTGCCATCATTTATCAAAGAGCGAATGTTCACCTTGATCAGCGTGTACAGTGCCATTGACAGCAGCGAGATGCAACATCCAGTACTAAAAAGTGCTACCAGAGCAGATGCCACTGGATTACCCAGAGTTTCCTCAAACTCTTGCGACTTCTGGTCCTGAACAAATGGTTCTCTGTGGCTAGACAGTGACAAACCCACCCCTGTTGCCTGGCCACCACAGAGCCAGTAAGAACCTTCCTGGTGACCAGCAGGTTACGGTTCAGATCTCCCTACCTCAAAAGGGGGATGGAGAAGAGCTCTGTTAGCAGGATGGGAATTAAGATGCTTAGCCCTGTACCCCTCAGCAGCAAATAGGGACCCTGGCCAGTAAAATGCAGCATGTAGCTCTCTGGCCACATGTCTCATCTGCACCCAAAGCTTGCTCAGGCTACTGGAGAATACTGAGCTACAAGACAGTCCAATGTAATACAAACACAGTTTGCATTAAGCAGTTCATGTGACAGCAGTGTCAGCTCTTCTAGAGAGTCTCTGATGGGGGGAGAACATCATTTGGTATGTGAAACTAATATGATGCAGATTTACTTTCCCTTGGCAGAAAAGCAATGTACAATACACAGTGACTGTTTAGTTTAATTAAACAGCCTTGAGAGAGTAATACTGTATCTTATTAAGCCCTCTTCTATGTTAAAATGTGAGCTAATGCAATATGAATATCCAACCATGCTTCATAGGAAAAGGAACATTTGATTGTATTTGACTCTAATACAATAAATTGTTTGCTGCTGCCAAAACATTGTGCTGTGCTATAGAGGACCAAGGCTGCAATAAAGCACACATCTGCTATTTGGAGATATAGCACTGAGGAGAAAGATTAGCACTGACAGGATGAAATACCACATAGGATTTTCTTCCTCTCCAAGCATACAGAAATTAAAACCAAGATTGAGTAATACTCTTTTTTGTAAGATAATTTCCCCATCAGAAGCAGAATTTGATGAGATCAGATGCACCCTGGCATATCACCATAAAACAGAACATGTTGTAGAGTCTCAAAACAGTGATTTGATGATGAAGTGAGGAGATAATCTAGTTAAACTGAGTATTTGTAAAGCATGAATGTCCTTCACAGAGAAGTCAGTGACCTAAGTCATACTTATTTTAGAACAGCTAGACAGAATTCTTTATAGAGACATATTTACTAATATAATTCAGAAGCACAGTGAGATCTATAACAATAGATTAGTACCATTTGTGTCAAACACCACAAATAATGGTGCTGGCATAAGCTGTGTGATCTGTGCTGTGTCATACTATACTTATTCATGCATAGTTATCAAACTGTCTCCAAAAGAAGGTGTCTACAAACAGGGACACAGAGGCACAGATTACTAGGATAGCTTCCCATAGGCTATCCAGCAAGAAATTCACCTGCAGAACATGGGTGACCAGAGCCTTAGCTTACTATTCAATAAATCAAATTATCCAGACTAACACAGTATCACTAGAGGATATGTTCTAAATTCTCCTAGGATTCTGACTAAAAAAAATGGCTGATAAAAGTGTTCCAGAGAATTTTAGAGAATCTCTTAGGGTGTTAAAATTTCTTTGAAGATCTTTCTTGATCATCAAAACCACTTCCAAATACTCTGGCTACAATGGTTGTTTGTGAGGGAACAGTGTCCTTCACAGATATCACCTTCACCTAAAGATTAAGCTTCCAGATCACTTATTTGAAAACCATGATATTCAGCTCATCACCCAGACAAATGTTTAAAAACATCTATCCAGTCATTCATTTCAAAAGTCACTTCCTAGGTCATCCCTCAATAGCCATTCAACTGGGTTTTTTTTCTGGTCTTTGTTTCTTACCCTCCTACTGAACATACGAAAAACCTCTTATTTCATATATTACTGCACACTTAATATAGTCCAAATTTGCAATTGTCTGTCCTATTCACTAAGTTGTTAAACATTGCTAAAGTAATTGCCAGCTAGATGTACTGCTCCCAGACACTGCTGTATATGAGCAGAACAGTATTCCACTGTTTCACAGTTCTTTTCTTCTCATCATATTCATTATTTTATCAAAGAGAAACATCTTGAGCATTCTCCATTACAGAAAAAACTAATTCAGTGCATTGCTAATGCAACACATCAGTTCCTAATGGAAAAATTCTCTGTATTCACAGACACAAAGATGTTGTGGCCTTAAAACAGCCCAGTCACTGGAACATTAAATGCAAAGTTTGCCACCATGTGCCACAAGTAGTAGACAATTTGTTTGCAGACAAGTTTTGCAGAATAATTAAGTTATGTTCCTGAACAATAACGGTATTTCTTCTCTCTCTTTAGAGTCATACATATTCAGAAGTACTTTATGTGTAGGAACAGTTTCACCCACTGTCAAACTCCAAATTTAAGCTAGGGAATAAAGTTTCATGTTTCAGTTGAGGTTCTCTGAAAGATTTTGACATAATTACTGATCTCCTGCAATTTAGGCAGGATCACAGAATTAACATTTTATTAAATATATAATGTCACCTACTGATGGGAATTTGAGAAAAATCAGCAGAGTGCTGATCTTCTGAAATTTTTTCCTTTTTGAGATAGGGAGAATTTTAATGGGAGAATGAAATTAAAAAATATATGCGTGCATTTACATGAGCACATACAAACACACTTAAACAGTAAACTAATCCTATCTGCTGTAAACCACAGGGGTATCTGTCAGTATCTACACAGCAGAACCCACCCCAGTTATAGCTTCTAATGCAGTAACATCTACAAGTAAGAATGGGAATAAATTCAGAGATGGCTCAGGGTCTCATAGTCACATTTGCTTCAGCCTTTAAGCAGAAAATAATGAATAACCAGGCTCAAACATCTCTGGATACCATAGCTGCCTTCTGAGAGACTTACAAGTTACATCCTACAATATGATATTAAACTCATCATTTTCTGCTTTAGAGGTGGAATGTAAAATGATTCAGATGCCTTATAAAAATCATCATGCAATTTAATTCCCTCAAGTGTCTTTTCTTTGTGCTTACAAGCAGCAGCAGAGATTTTCTCTCTCACACTCTCTTTCTTAAGTAAAGCTGTAATTACCTGGATGACCCAGCTTACAGAGTTGGAGAAAACAAAGGCAGACTTGGTCTTTCTTTTCTCTGTGTGTCAAAACAGAGATTGCTCACCAGACTGACAGACACAATGATTGAATCCCACTTCCTAGAAAACAACAGTTAACATTCTCTCCTTTGAAAAGAATGGTCTTTGCCTCTTCTTGCCACTTACCACATAAAACCAGAATAAATAAATAAGCAAACGAATTTCTGCTCTAAAGTTCATTTGAATCCCTGCCTTTGTGACACAGACTTTCCACTGTTCTCCTGAGCCAGTCTAAAGTTTCTGTCAGCTTGACAAATATACTTATAAATTAGCGAGGGGGGAAAAATGAAAGAAATAATGGATAAAGAATAAGAGCTCACATACATTGTCAAGATATGAAACAGTCAAAGTAGCACAGAAACTGGAAACTGGTTCATGATGTCATGTAAAGTTTTGAGAAAATATATTCTCACTTGTCTGCATTTTTATTTCCTTAGCTGAATGCCTTTGGAAGGTCAGTAATTAAAGAGCTAAAAAAGAAAAAAATGATGTTAATAGCTAGTACTGATATGACTTGAAGTTAGATCTTGAACAGTGCAATTATAATTCTTACGGAAATAGAGATTTGGAGAAAAAAAAAATCAATAAATGTTGTAATAAAAGGATAAATGTGCATTGAGCCCAGAACATGAGCCACTAGAGAGACAAGTGATGCAGGAAGAAGCCAGTTCTGTCCACCAGCTGTCACTTCAATATGGATTTTATTAATTCCTGGGCATAGCAATTGGTTTAGAGACAGAGTGTCCAAAAACCTTCTTCACTCTAATATTTCATACAGGGTATAGGATAAACTTCTTGCACTGTTTTACACAAGCCACTAAAACCATGGCTTGTCATTGGTGGTAGAGACTATAACAGCCTCCAGGCAGGCTTTGCACCCTTACTGCTAAGCCACCATTTGAAGCAAATGGTCATACAACATTGAGCACAGCAAAAGGAGTTTGGTCTTTTTAGTTCAGAAAAGATTCATAAATTCCCAGAAGACTCTCTTTGAAGCCTCCTCTGGTCCAGAATCTCTCAAAAGAAAATTCTGCATAGGTCTTAAATATGTCTGTTTTGACATACACACTGTACCTCATGCTTAGTATTCTGGCTACGCCTACTTTGGTGACACCAGACAACACAAACACTAAGTGCTATTAAGCAAGTTAAACGAAAACTGGCCATTGAGCATCTCATGCTAAGCAGTCTACATTCAGCTAGAAAGCACTGGTCCTGGCCCTTTCAGCTCCAGGGAACTCTGCCCAATGCCCTGAATCACTCTTTAGGGATGCACAGCAACATGTCTTCTTCTGACTGTACAAGGGAAAATGAGCTGGAATTCAAACTGTCTGGATATGGCTCACATTTTCAAGTTTCCCTTGAGATACCTAGATTTAGATTCCTGGTAAGCTGAAATTTACCCAAATCACTTTTCTTACATCTACCTTCTCCCAATATTTTTTGCCAAAATTTGAAAGATTCAAACCCTTACAAAAAAATCCCTCAAACTCAAGTACTTCCAAGGACATTCTCCTCTGCCATTCTTTTTAACCTCTGAAAAGTCAGTTCCACAGTGTCACCTCATTTTGCAGATGGCATAAAGCCACACCTCATTACAGACACTATTTCAGGCGTATGCCACTACCCCTGTGTGGCCATAGGGACAACATCTTTCTCCTTCCATTCATCATCTCATGGACCACCTGCTCCATTCACCTTTGTAAACACCATGGCAACAACAGCAACTACTTTCATAAGAAATTAATAGTAGAAAAGTGGTTTACTATTTTTAAAAACCTTCTAAAGGTTAAAAACCTTTCAAAAAAAAAAAAGTTTCCTCATCTAGCTTCCAGAGAAAGGAAAATGCCAGTTTAGAACCACTCTTATTCTCACTGATAATGAAGCACAAACCCCAATTTCTCCTTGCTCCTGTAGACAACTTTACACAATCTGACGTCTTTTAAGTGTTCCTGCAGAAGCAACTTGCAAACACTGATGTACCACTAACTCTGCATGACCTTCTAGCAATTCTTCATAACACTTCATGCTTTTTTTCAGATTATTTCAGTGACATTACAAGAGCTGTTGTCTTTTGGAATGAACCACTCTAACCCAGTTGCCATTCAAAAGCAATTATTTACCGATCTGTTTACACAGCAAGTTCTCAATCTAAATAATGACAACTCTTAATGACGGGCATTATCTAACATGACTCATTAGTGCCTGAAAGAGGATGGAGAAGACACTTCTGTTGGTTCCATGGATTCATACAGCAAAAGGATGGCATGCCTATCAATGCTGCTTTCCTGTCTTAAAAATTAAGGGATGCTTTTATCCATAGAAGAACATGGCACACCCTTCAATGAGCTTGAACCCTGCTCTGGTGTGCCCTGAAAGGAGATAAACTCATAGTTTTGGCCTCAGAATGGGAGGTCAGTAACATGCATATTTTGATCCTGGTTCTTTATCTGCTTGTTTCTCTCACCTGCCAGTGCAGATAACAACACCTCCTGAGGATTAGCTGACGTTTGTAAAGCATTTTGAAGGTATAAAGCATCACAGTGTGTACAAGTTAAGTATTAATTCATCTGCCAGGCTGATTCACTCTTTGACCCCTCTGCAGAGATGTCCAGTTAGTGTCAGCTCTGGCAGTTTTTGCAATTCAGGCACCTGTCCACCAGTTACTGGACTGAAGCCAACAATTCACACAGGACGCAGAAGAGCTGTCAGATGGTGGTAACATTTGGTCACGACAGGCCTGAATTGGATTTGAAAGGGTGACCTGGAGGTGAAAGGCTCTATCAAGAATCCACTTCTGTTCAAATGCATATTAAATTAGAGAGTGGCCAAAGAGATAATGTTAAGACTCAGATCAAGTTTAGACAAGACTTGTGGGTCAGCTGCATGGATAATTCTTGTGTAATTTCTATTCTAGGTGAACAGGAACCAGGAAATACACTCTTCTGGATTTTGGGCATGACCCCAAGCCAAAACTAGAAGGGTGGGGCTGAACAAGGACAGTCATTGTTCTGTCCCATCCTTCCTCTCCCTCTAATACAGAAGCAAATACGCACAGACACACAGCAACATGGGGTTTGACCTTTGCAAGCTCTAAAGTCTTTAGTTGCCTGAATCAGTAGAATAAAGCATTGGAATTGAATTGGGTTTTGGGGTACTACCTCACCCTAAATTTCGCTGCTCTCACTTGGCTCTGCCTATCTCAGACCTTACTTGCACATCCTCGCCATATGTCACACAGAACAAACTCTGTAAGTCCCACCTTGCTCACTTGTCGCTACTGAACAGCATTGGCTCTACAGAAAGAAGGCTTTGCTGAAAAAGTAGGGAGAAATATGGCAAAAGAATCAACAGCTTTTTGGAAGACAAAAGGAAAACTACCACTACTACTAAAAAAAAAAAGGAAGATAAATAAGAGAAAGAAGGGAAAGAAGAAGGAGGAAGAAAAAAAGCTGAGGCAGTAACTGCTCCTTATTTAGATAATTAAAGGAAGAAAATGGGGTTACGAAACAGAAATATCTAAATGACCACATTTTCACTGGATAATTTGATTTGGCTTTGGTCTGGTTCTGAAAGTTTGCTCAGCTGAAATGCTCCCAGTAGCTGTATTGAGGGTTTCAGTACTCTATGGTACTGTTCCTCAGACAGCCACTTGCTTGCTGTGTAACCATATGCAAAGTCATTTAATGTCTTCAGGCATCATTAATTGCTGCTTATACACCTGAAACTATGTTGAGCTCAAGACGCTCAACTATTGACTTCAAAGATCTATTAATAGTTTTGTGTTTTACCAATAACTTCTAATTATACCTCTGCAGAACCTTCTGACCAAGGTATACAGTCTTTGCAAGTACATAAATAATGCCCAAAGACGTTGCCTGCCTCTCCTCCAATTACAAAGGCAAAGAACAGCAAAACAATGGCTAGGAATTATGACTCCCTGTTCCCTAATTTCCTAGGAACTATTCCAGTTGGAAAAATTGCACGTAGTCAAATGAAACTCTATAACAACCTGTTTCTCTAGTCTCTCAAATAATATATGGCATTATTCACTATTTCTTACTAAATAAGTAACAGCTGGCAGAATATAAAGTCATCAGGCAGAAGACCTAAGGCAAACAAAATAGAGTGCTTTTTAAATTAGCTTATACTTATACTGCAGAACTCACTGCCACCAGATTGTGGCCAAAACACAGATGAACTCAAAGATGAGTTAGATAAATTCAAAGAAAAGGATTCCATTATGTTATCATACACAAAGCAGTGGGCATAAGTTCTCGATCAGAAAATACCCAAATTACACATTGCCAGAAGCTTTGCCCTGTTCTTAGTCTATCTCATAGCATCTGCAATAGATCATTGGATACTGAGCCAAACAGATCCTGGGTTTGATGCAGCATCATTGTTCTTATTTTCCAATTAGACTTCAATTTATGGTGTAGAATGAGACTTTTGTAGTCCCTAAAAAGTTCAGATGTGGATTGGTGGTGAAAACTATGCATATTTCTATGGTTTAAAAAACTGTCTGCTTTAAAAAGAGATTGACAATTTACTGTAAGGTGGGTCCTGGTCTCTATAAAACTTCAACTCAAGAAGTTCCTGACTTCAAGCTAACCACAAGCTGGACATCAAAGGTAAAGGTTCATTCTACACATGTAAAATTTCTTGTACAGGCCCCTGTGTGTCTTTTTCCACCTACTAACAAGATACTCTGAAAATATGATTAGTTGGACGTATGAAAGGACCTATAGTGGTTATTCTTATTTTACATAAACCCACGTGGAGTAAGAAAGAAACATATCCATACGTAACCTGCAAACCTGCCCAGTCAGGTGGAAGGTAATAACACTCAATGAATGTGTCATACAAGGGTTATGTGGCCTTCTGCTTGCTTGGGAAGATAGGAAGGCTATGGATGGACATTTTGCATGTGCTTTACTAGGGACTGACAGATGAAAAGCAAACTAACTCTTTCTCTCTTCATCTTTCTAACACAACCTTGCCACAAGCAGAAGTTGTCCATGGTCATTAGTCTTATTCTGTTCCTTTGCAAGTTGCATCTTTTTTTCCCTTCCTCGTACTCAGTGCAGGCAACAAGCACATCCAAGTAAGAGATAAAAGTGAAAGTCGATAAACAGGAACACAAGGACACCAAAAGAGGTTGCGGACTATACATCAGACATAGCTACTGAAGATAGGGACAGAGTGCTAATGAATAAAAAAACATTGTCCCTGATACTCTCTTGTTGACCCAAGATTCATCCACAACTGGATGAATAGGTTTTTTTGGGTATGACCTACTCAGGGACACATCAGCATAGCATTTTGCACCAAACTGCAGAATGTTTTCTCTGTGCTTTGCTTCTAGCAGTATTTATTATCTGTACAGCGTTATAAAAGCCAAAATGTAATGGTCACTTTGGAAGGATCTGTTTTTACACTGAAAGCACAACATATCAAGTTGTAGGCACTTATTAGCATCGGTTGTATCTGAAACTTTTTTTCTCCAATATTCCCCAACCCACACTGGCCAATAGGTAAATATATTGTTGTGTTCCAAGGTGTACCCAAATAACAGGGCACCTAACTGTGACTATAAGTCAAGTCACAAGACCTCAAAGATAATGTATCCCTGCAAGAACATATTGGAGACCACTATTTTTTAAAAATTTTTTTACCACTTCCTACAGAAAGAATATTCAGGTCTTGTAGAACATCAGAGAAACAAGATTCACCACAATGGTATAAGAAATAATCAGAGAGTGATGATCTCAAGAGAATTCACCAGAACATAACTAAACAAAGGTATGGTAGGACCCTGAAGAAGGATATTTCTCACCACAGATCCACACTGCCAACGGTTGACTTCTAGGCAGTTTTTGTCCGCTTTTTTTCCTATGTGTGTCTATATACACCTTTCTAAGTGTGTGTGTGTATAAAAATGCATCTTTAAATACAAAGAAATATTTTAAACTTGTTTTCATCCTTCCCCTCTAGAACTGTTACAGCTTTTTATAATGATCAGCAAAGCAATTCACTCTGGATTGTAAGTATATCAGATCAACATTTGGTCATTGCTCCCCTAATCGCTGCATCAATACTGATGCTCCACATGCTGTTTCCAGGTTGAGTCACCAAATACTAGAATGACTAACCAATTCTAGGATGCAAGTTACTGACTTCTTCAGGAGAATGGTCCTACAACAGGATTGCATTGCAAAGCAATATTGTGGTGATTTAACCCCAGTAGGCAGCTCAGTCCCAGTCACTCACTCACTCCCTCTGCAGTGGAATGGGGAGAAAATTGAAAGAGTAAAAGTGAGAAAACGTTTACCCTCTTATTTCAGCACCAGACCACACAGCAAGACAGAACCCAAATCCATACAATAGCAGTGTAGCAAAAGTTCTCTGGTGGCAGAAAGTGATCGCACAAAACTTCAGCAGACAACTCATGGGAAAACCAAACTTTCAGTGAATTCACTTTGTTTCTTCATAGTTTCTCTGACTGTTTCCTCCCCTCTGCACTCCCACACACCGCATTGTGAGTCAAAGAAAGTCCAGAAGTATACTTTAATAAAGCTCCCAGCTTTCCCAACCACTTCCCTTTAACTTTAGATTTCTCTGGAGGGAGGAGGTTTCTGCTATCTCTGATGGTTGGAACCTGATCCTGTCATCATTAGCTTTCTCAGAGACTCTTCATTTGTTGAATGTTGGTCTGTAATAAGAGGCAGGAAGGATAGTCATTTTTATAGCAACTACCTGCCAACAGATTTCAATTCTTTATCCCTTCAAAATCCCACATCTGTCCATGTCTGCAGGCACTAGTGGAAAAAGCTCTGCATTAGTTATTTTTATTATCAACATAAAAATCTTTCCATTTATTTATTTCTTAAGAAAAAAAGCAGCTATCTACAAAACTCAGTTCGTTTTGTCCTTAGGCAGACATTTAAAGCTGTCTGCCAACTTCTTTTCTTAATAAAAAAATAAGCTAAAGTCTTTATTACACACAGTGTAACAAAATACGACCAGCTACATTTACCCAACTGAGAGATGCACCATCTATTTATCAGGCAAGAATTCTGTGACTGAAAGATGAAATATCTGACAAAGAAGGCAGCCCCATTTCTGAAACCTGGCCACTGACAGGTCCTGATCACAGCAGTGAGCCCCAAAACATGCCCCATCCCTGCAGGGAGCTGAGTCCACGCTGCACAGTGGAGCAGGAACAGATGCTGAGCTCATTCTGACCCACCTCCAGACAGACAGTATAGACCTCCCAGTTCAGAGCAAGGAGGGCTCCACTGCCTGACTATTCTGCTTTTGGGACTCAAGTGCATGTCTCTGATGCTAAGCCAAATGGCTTCTCCAGCTCTCCCCAGCACAGCAGAGAAGGTTGAAGTTTGTACTGTGTGGTTGCCACTGAGGAGATATCACCACCAGCCTCTCAGGGCCACCAGCCAGATCTCTTTGAAATAACCTACTTTCAGGCTGGGTCTTTGCTTTTGCATCTTATCAGTGAGATATTGTGAAAACTAAAAATCTATCCCAAACCACTTCAGTTCCTGGCACAAATGCCTCTCAGACTCTAATGCGAGGACACAGTAGGTGATGAGAACTGCCCTTCTGCCCAAAATTTTGTGGCCTGTTTCATAGTGAGCATAGTCTCTGAAAAGCAGAAAGGATTTGGAGCACTAGCCAGGATATGTGTCAGAGCTGCTGCCTGCACTCTTTCTAAGCTAGTGACTGGCATGTTAAGCCCAAACAACACATCTTAGACTGACACAAGATGAAACACATTAGGCAGATGGCATGTTTACTCTGCACAAGCCAGCGCCAGAATATTTCCTCCTAACGATCTCCTGTTCTTGTTCTTACAGCAAAATTAGTCTTAAAGTAAAAAGAAACAGGAAAATACGCAACATGATGAGAGCAAAGATTACTCTGTGGAAAATATATCAACAAGAGAGGGGTTTTGTTCTTTCAATTCCCTGGGTTTTATTTATATATATATATTGTTTATAAAAACAAACACCCTACTTTGTCAGACGTGAAAAGTCAAAATTTACATTTAAATAGATACATTTAGGTGTTTTTTTTCCCCTCTCATCTTTTGAATGCAGTGTACAAAAGACTAAAACCTCTCAATTTTCCTAAATGGAAGGATAACAGGTGAAGTTTGCATTCTGAGAGCTATTCATTTAGGGAACAATGTTCAACTCAGCAATGACCAAAGCCCAGCTGATCAAGGGGAAAAGAGCACTGGCTATTAGGCCTGACAGGGATTTGCTCAACAGCTGAGACCAGGAGAAGCTGTGATCTCATTGTGCCCTGTTCCCAAGGAGGAAATTATGCCAAATACAGCTCCCTGAGGGCAACACCTACGTTTCCAGATGTACAGTGGATCACTATCCAACTGAAAATCACTGCAATTTTAGAGACTTCAATGCTCCAATAGCCTTGGTTTCATTGCTGGAACTACTGCAGATGTTTAACACGTGAGGTGGTCTGCTTGTGAGAGAAAATGAAAAGACTTTAAAGAATTCCATGATTACACAGTATTAAAAGCCATCGTAAGAGAATGGAAGTGGAAGCAAATACTGTGATGACCCTTAAATCTTGCCTCAATTATCTTCCTGGGGTTTTTTTCTTTTTCTTATTTTCTTTTTGGCAAGAAAATGAGTAGTGATTGTAACCAGGGAGGCTATCAAACAAGTAGACTTGCAAGCAATGTGCCCAGAGAATGCCACCCTAGTCCGTGGAAAGGTATAGCAACACTTTTAACCGCTTTGTCTTGCTGGAGCACACTAGAAGTAACAGATGATGTACCATAGGAGCTCATTCAATTCTGGGCTGGATTGCCTCTCTCCGGCTTTTCCTGACAGAGCTGATCCACAGTGTTAAAAGGACACAGGTAAAAAGTAACCTCATATTTTTTAAAACAAGGGTTAACCACAGATCCAGACAGCACTTTATAGGGTTTCATGTTGACTGGTTTTAACTGTCTCTCATGTGTTACATCGAGTGAAACCCATACAAAAAAAAAACAAAAAACAAAACAACCCACCCCCCAGCAAAATAGTCTGGCTGTATTTTAAAAACAGAGGAAATAGTAATAAATGTTTGGAAAAGGCATAAACACAAAATCTAAATGCCTGGGAGGTAAGAACACTATCACTATGTACCCAGCACTAAGAAATTACTGATGATTTCTTTTATGAGTTGCAAACAGACAGTGTTTCTAGTCTCCCAGGAGTAGAAGCTATCCCAGTCACTACATTACTATCAGAAAGTATATTCTAATGTTCACCCATCGTCGCATTGGTCCTTCTGTCCATTTTTTGCCATCCTCACAAACATCAAACAGAGTCTGCAACAAACGGTGCTAGTTTTTCTAGCCCTTCCTAACTTAAAAACATTACCTATATTAGTTAATTCCAATGCGGTCACCCCCACTGCCAGTCCTTTCATTCAGAAGGTGTCACAGACCCATTATGGACTGATACTTGTTTTCAAAAGCATGTTTCTGGCAACAAAGACAGCCTCAAAAACTCCTTTCTGCTCACTTCTCCCACAGATGGGCCACCATTCATTGCCAGGACCGTGTGGACACCATAAGCTGGCACAGTTTGCTGGGAGTCCATGTCATGATCTAGGGAACCAATCCAGCTAGGCAAAGAAATTCTAAATGTTTGGAAGTTTGTCTTTCTTCCAGCCTAATCAGCTGTTTGAGCTGTTCCTATATTGTCCCCTTACCCAAAGAAACAATTGTATAATCCATACAGAATTACTATGTGCAGGCGTGGGGGCAAAGGAAAAGAAAACCAGAAAAGAATGAGAATATTTAAAGCAATTGATTCTGAATTTAAACCTCATCCTGAGATAAAATGGGACTCTGCCATTTTTGAGTTACAGATCTAGCATGTGAAGCCAAGGTGAGTGGTTTCCTCCCATGCTCCCTGGCTTCCATGGGTAGGACACCCAGGCAGATGATCAGAGACTCCAGATGAACCTCCCATCTGGGCACAGGCCTGCCCTGCAAAGCACAGCCTGCACAGAGGTTTTGTTTCTTCGCACCCACAGCACTTTGTTTTTGCTTGTTTCTGTCCTTAAAAAGGCAGCTCTTCAAATCCGTCCAGTTGCCTGCAATCTTCGAAAGCAAACAAGACCTGTTGACACGATGTGGCAGGTTTCCCAGAAGCACTGTCCCTTCAATTTTATGGATGAGCTCCAGTCTACCAGATATGCTGTCTTTCAAGATATGCTGGCAATTAAAGCCTACCTGGTCCTTTACCCCAAATATGAAGTATGAGACTAAGAAAATGTTGGGATCACTATGCATTACTACAGCTCCTGTAATGAATGTTTTAACACACCATGGGGAAACAGATGTTGAACATGGACACAGACATATCTCAGAAAAAAAAAGCAGGAGGTTTTTACTACAGATAACCCTCAGGATAAGATTTTAGCTTCCAAAGTGATATCAGCTCTTCCAAAAATCCACCAACAAAATATTACACAGTCCTGTGAAACATTCCGTTTCTCTACCATCTCTTACCATGAACTGTTCTAACAATACTACACTAGGGTTGGTTTATTTACACACATTTCTTGTGGTATCCATGTCCATAATGTCCAAATCTGACATCTGTTCATTCCACACAAGTGAACTCAGCTGGACAAGAGGGTATAAAGTAATATAAAATGTCAGTTTTCATGCTATACAGATGAAGCCAGCCATGTAATCAGGCACTCTTTACGACGGGCATATCATGGGTAAGCAGTGAAGACAGAGTTTATCAGATACCAAAAGCCAGTAATACTTATGCCTGATTTTGTCTCTGTAGGAATTTTTCAATCAGTATTGGAAATGTTAAACCTTCTGGGTTACCTTCAAGCCCCAGCAAGGTTTAACATGCCCTTGAATTAACCTTAAATCTTATCCAAGGGAATAGCTATGCGAAAGATTGAAACAGGCAGTGCTAACTGGCTGCAAATGTGTAAGCACTGGGACAGAACGGGGCTAGTGGAAACCCACAATAAAGCTAAGGTACTGCCCCCTTCCTTCTGCTTGTCTGAATATTAGACAACTTGGCTCGGCAGTCTGCTGAGTTCCTCCAGGTAATGGCAACTGAACCCCAAAGCACCAGCTAAAAGTGAACTACATTTCATGCCGAAAATGTAACTTCTCTAGAATGGTTTCTCTGCTGGTACTGCGCTGACCTAGTGTGAAGAAACATCTTCCAGGGTTTGGCCAGATGGTCACTGGGCCCTGCAACAGAGATTCCCTCTATACATTCAGCTACTCTATTTCCAGATATAAGAGAAAAGCTACGTGACACTTCTCTGTTACCCGAGACCTTCTTCTTGTCCCTGAAGTAGGTATTTCTACTTTTTTTTTGTGTTTGCTTCAACAGATAACATCCTTACATTCTTTTCAATAGCCAAGTTATGGGGAAAGGGACTTTTTTTTGAAAAATTTTTCAAAGCAAAACAAACCTGGCACACAACTGCAGTCAGGTGCCTCACAGCAACTGGTCTAGCTTAAAGATACACAGTCCTTAGCACTGTCCCAGCTTTTCAGCATGGTGCTCCATGCCATTGTATCCACAAATTTCCTGGTACAGGAGAGAGCCTCTTCACATAACTCTTCGTCCTCCTCCCTCCCTCCCCCAAAATAACTGTACAAGCCAACAACCTACAACTTTATGCACAGTCATTTCATAGGACTATAATCTTAAACTGCAGATGGGAAGCAAAGACACAAAGCACAGTAACAGCAAAGGGATGCAGAGGACAAGCAGCATCCAAAACTGAGTCCACCATGCTGAATTTGGACTGAAAACTACTATATCTGAAACTGTGCTGGGCTGCTTGCCTTCTTGAGAAAAACAAAACATACCATCACACCATGCTAGGGGACAGTTTGGGGGTGGGGGTTTTTGGTGGAATTTTTTTGTTTTGATTTGTTTTGGGTTTTTTTTGTGGGGAGGGAGTTGATTGCTTTGGGTTTTTTAAAGGTTTCCAGGTTCCTGTAAATGTCACTGAGTTGTGTATAAGGCTGTGGCATTTTGCTCCCTGTTATACCAGGAAATTCATATACACACATATTCAGGTGTTTATCTTGTGAATACAAAGACTGAATCAAGCATCACAAGAAAAGAAAGTGGCTTGTTTTCTTCCCTAACTTTTTTGGGACTCAATAATATTGTCAGTTTCTCTTTCTCTCCCACTTCTATTTTGTCTTAAGGCTCTGCATCTTGGAAGACTGTGAAGCTGCTGTGTGATTTTTATCTCCATGATTAAAGTGTTACACTTTATTGAGCTCTTTGCATCAGCACCAAAATCTGCAATGCAGGATTTTACATAACACTTCATTTTCTCCTCGCACCATTACTGTTATTAACCTGGTGGCAATAAACAGAAAATACAGCTCGGCTCATGATGTACTTCTGAGTTTTTTGTGCGAGTGCATAACAGAAAAGGAAAAAGAAGAAAAAGAATGGAAATGAAAGAGCCTCCACCTTGTGAGATTAGGAATGGCTGTGTAAACTTGCATTTTCCTCAAAGAATAATCACAGCCTTTTAGAGTTAAAAAGAGAAATACTGTGCTCTAGCTTCTGCATGTAAGGATTTCTTCTAAAACAAGAGATCAGAAAAGAGAGAACATCCAAACGACTTCAGAATTCTCTAACTCATTATTATTCTTCATTAGACTTCCCAGATGGAAGATTTGATTGATACCCTACTTTGGGATGTTACACTTTTCTTTGTTTAATTGTTTGTTTAAATGACAAAGTTTGAAGAGCATGAGATCTGCCAACAGGATACCAATACAGGCCTGAAAAGAAGTTGAAAGAGCTGTATGTGCATGCCAACGCAGATGACCTTCACATTCCATCAATGGATGGAAACAGCATGTTTCACAGACATGAGACCTCTGAGTATCCAGGAAAACAGTGGGAGTTAAATATCTGAATGTCTGTAGGGATCTGGGTTACTAACAGAGATTCTTTTTTTGCTGAAGTGATAGAAACTTGCAGGTTCTAGAGCAGAGGTATTTAGATCCAAAAGCAGGACTACAAGTGCCATGCAGAAAGAGATGGGTCATCCCTGAACAGATGGTCACCAAACTTTGACTGAAGCCTAATGGAAGGGGGGAGAGAGAGAGAAAGAGACTTTATGCCAGTATGGGGAATTACCTAACTTGGCAAGTCACAGAGAGAACGTTCAGAAGCAAAGTCAGTTTTGGTATGAACAAACAGTGATGCATCAGGTGCTTAGGTATCATCATCATAAATGAAAAAAAATTGGAGGGCAGGCTTCGTAGTCTTGCTCTGCTTCTCTTCCCTTTAGATCATATAAGCACTGCTTTTACTGTCCCAAAGTGTTGGGGGTGAGGAGTTTGGGGATATCCTAAAAGCCTGTTTCTAACCTGTCCTCAGCTGGGTCCTGTAGCTCTCAACGAACCACACTATGCTGCCCCCTCCACCAAAGCATCTCCTCACAGGCCTGGTTGGGAAAGTCAATGCAAATTGGCCTGAGTGGTATTGCTGTAGCTTCCATCCAACAGCTTGCTCACTCTGAAATGTTCTGGTTATTTTTGAAGGATTGTTTTGGATTTTAACCCAAGAGAAAGCTTTTAGAAAGCTCTTCAAGCTTCTGCCCCCTACTTATGTGGGTTCCTGCTCTTTACACTTGCTATTTATTTTGCACTTGCTCTTTACTCATAAATGCTGCAGTTTGAAATATAGCAGAACATTTTTCAGTTCGTCAGTGTGTTGTTTGCTGTCAAGGAGACGAAATGTTACTACTTTCCTCTGGAGAAGCTTAGGACATGATGGATGAAATGTCACAAATAATTAGACTTTTCTTATGAATTACATTTTTTTAAACTTCTGTTTTCATGTCAACAGGTATGTTACAGATAGGCTGCATGAAAGGACCTGGGGAAATTTTACTTCTCTGGGAACAGCAGTAATGTAATATCTGATAAGCCAGTGCACAGCTCCAGCTGAGACAACCTTTAAACAACTTCCACTATGAAAATTCAGGGCTATGAAAATCTGAGACCAGTGGCAGAAGTAGAGAGGTCCAGTTCAGTTCCTGAACAGCATGGACAAGGTTAAGCATTTAAAGATCGCTCGATATAGTCTGACCTAAAGTCCATCCAATACAGTGTCCTGTTTCTGACTGTGATAATTTGCGGCACTGTTAAGTCCTAGACAATCAACATCCAGTGATAATCTAAATAACTATGAGGGCTTAGAGGAAATAAAAAGTGCAGTTCACTTTCACACTTTGAGCAGAGATGTACTGCAAATAGGCAGATATTCAGACTGCATAAAATTATCTGGGAGAGAGACATGAACAAACCCTCCAACTCTGAACTGTCTCTGGCTTGATCAAGTATGATAGCTGATCTGCACTGCATGGATTGGGCACACATTTGTGAACATCCCCAATATCTGCCAAATACCTGAGCATGCTGAGGAGAACTGCAGAAAAAAACCCACAGGCATTCACACACTACTTCTTCATTATTGTTATATGAGTTTCTAAAGCTCTCATCATTTTAATCTCTAAGTTTATAAACTGCCAGTTGTTGTAGTAGGTAGGCAGTAAATGCTGGATCAAACATAACACTGCAGCTGAATTACTGCTTTGAAATCTTGTATCACATGCAATGACTTTAAATTGCTTGCTTTGCTAGAAATGCTGGAAGGATGTGAAGCCATGACACTCTAAATCGCACTAATCAATGATGTAAATCTTAACTGACAGAATGTATCAATAATCAGGAATGCTCCAGGGGAACAAATCATGGGAATTACACACTTTTTAGATCTCCCTTCCATAACAAACTTATTGTCATTTATTGTAGAATCATCAAGAAAATGCAAGGATTAGTAATGATGCGGCAAAATTTACTTACCCTTTGACATGGAAATAAATTCTTATTTTTTACCTATAGGAAAAAAAAACTTTCCCACGTGTATTTGCTAAGCAATCTCAGCTGCTTAGAAATTACTGAGCTAAAATGGAAGTGTTGCATTGAGTGATCTGAAAGGAACACTGAACTTTTTTCAGGAGAGTTAAAATGTTACTTTTAATGCTAAATATTTACTGTACGCACATATACATGTGTGGAGCAGAAAGGGATATATAAGGTTCCAGTGTTTCAAAACAGAACACAGTTTGTGTAGGACTTCCTGATATTTCAGATACATATTAAAGATACTGGTATTATTAAAACAGGGTCTGGGAAAATAGTTTTCAAATACCAGGAATGGGGGGAAAAAACATCCTCAAAACCTTTTTTCCTTGTTCAGACAGTACGGTTGTGGTCATCAGCTCTTCTGTAAGGATCACAAAACGGCAAAAGAAAATTGCTTCCCAATGGCTAACACGATAAGAAAGAAAAGAGAGAGGTTGAGTAGCTTCTTGACTGTGTCACTTCCTTCCAGCAACACCTAATGAGACTCCCTGTCAAAGCGGAACCTGCTAGACATCCTCTACATCAAGGGGGATCTGAAGGCTATTTTATTGCCTTAGACTATAATGCTGCCTTGTATGGTAGATAGTCACTTCTGAAAGTCCCCATGACTCCTGAAAGTCACCTAATGCTCTATAAGGAGCTTGGCAGTTGATAAAAGCCACCATCAGGCACTTGTTTCACTGCTTCACAACTGTTTATATTCTAACAGCTGTGTGCAGATTTATCAAAGAGTTAAGTGGTTGCATTCTGTCTCCTCCTTAGTCAGGCCCATCATAACTTACACTCTATAATAGCTGTGCATCCTTCCTCTTCCTTCACGCTGCAGCTAGATAAAGCTCAGGAACACTGTCAAATTTCCTGTAGTGAAATCATAGAGATGGTCCCATGATAGATTCCCAATCTATTCATCTACCATTTCATGTGCTACAGCCACCACTGCCGCGTTCCTAATGGAACAAGTCTCAATAAGCATCACAGATAACTGTGGCTGCTGTTCAATATGCATGTGCTCCCTATGGTACTCTTAATCTTTAGCAGGTCTTAAAACACTTCACCAATTAACTTAAAGTTATCGGTGTCACACTGCAGCTTGGCCAACTGAAGCCCTGAGGTAAAACAACTTGCCCAAGGTCATGCAGGATGTTAGTAAAAGTCAACCACCACTTTCAATTCCTGCCCATTACGCTGCTGCTCTTACCTGTTTTGGAGCAGTAGGTAGAGGCTCCAGGTACTGAACTGACATCTTTTTTGTTAGACCTCATTTTCAAGCAGAGCAAAGGTAGGGTCGTAACTGTAAAAATAACATGGAGACGGGAGGCTACTAATCTCTTTCTCTCCTAGTTCTTCTGCATAAGTACTTAACTTCGGGGAGACAGGCAGTTGAGTCCAGCTTCTACCACTAACGAATGTGGGTAAAGAAGATGGAAAGTAGCTAGTTTTCAGGTAAACTGTTACACATCCTTGCTATTTTCTGCACTTTTACACTGTAAACCTCGTTTCCTTCATTTTGGGGTAGAGATCTAAAGAAATATTCCAATATGAACACAAAAGTTTGGGTCTGTTCCACTCGACTGGAGATAGGGATGTAGTGTCAGCTACCTGGGAGCATAACTCTCAGTGCTCTGATGTGTTGTGGATTTCTGTGGTTGGTTCTCAAGTCACTGTGCTCATTTATCACACAACGAAGATTGTAGTTTCCCTAATACTCCTGCTACAATGCTAACTTCAGGAGACCTTGTCTCCACTGTTCCCAAGCCAGCAGAAATGGAAGGGGAAGGAAGTGGTATGTGCATTGATTCCTCCATTCTGCCACAGGTTTTGCGTTTGACCTTCAACAAGTCTTTCAGTTCCTCTCAGCTCTCATTCTTATAGTGGGGACTGCAGGATGCCAGTCTGTCTAATCTCCATAAATCATCCCCTCCTTGTGAAACACTTTCTCGTGGTGTGCAGCAGTGCAAATTCAATGGGATGCTGATCAGAACAGGAGCTCCCAGGAGCTGCTGTACTACAAATAACCTGTTATTTTGCAAACCTAAAACACAACTCCCTTTCATTGTGCTTCAGGATGGAAGCAGAAGAGTTACTGTAACAGGGACATGCAGATAACCTGTTATTTGAAAAGGTGCTGTTTACATAAGAAACTACCCTTACTTTGTATTTAATGTTTTGTACCTCAGGTTAAATCAGTGCAGGAAATATTCCTTTTATTCCCATATCTCAAAAATAATGATGCAAAAGGTCATACAATATATCATCAATAAAATACTGTCTCTTGAAAATCAGTTTTACCCTGCAGTTTTCATATAGTCAAATTATTTTTGAAAGAGAAGTGTCATTCTTTAACCCTGTCAGGAGGCTATAGGCACAACATTCAGTTTCCATTTAAAAATCAAAGTGTAAAAGAGTAGGGGAAATAACCAACAAAAATCACTAACACAAATGTCAGTCAGGCCTGACAAAAAAGAACACAGAGATTAAATGTTACGCTTTATAGTTTGCAACCCAAACAGAAGATCACTGAGCTAGAGTATGACAATAAAATCTACTGCACATATGCAGACAAACCAACTACTCAAGTCTCTAGCTCTCTCCAAGCTGAAAATAATGACCAAAGGAAAAAAAAACCTCAACAAACCAACAACAAAGTATTAGGGCAACTGAAAGAATAAATAACACTTAAAAAAAAAAAAAATCTTTGTTTCAACCACATATAATAAGCTGTTCTTGATACCAGGAGAAAAGTCTTAGGGTTTTTTTCTCCCCTGTAAACATGGGATTTTTACTCTGATAATTTCTTTTTAACGTTACTTGAACACAGGTTACTCTAGCTGTACATCAAAATATACTGGCTTGGAGTTTAATTTTGGGACACTTAACATTACATTTTCCCACAAAATGGCTGTTCTTTTCCTGAATATGATGGCTCATTGAGCTTTCAGGTAAGAGATGGTTTTACAGGGATATGTCTCTGTACATTCTTTACAGTCCTTATAAAACCACCTGGCCAGCAGATTGCCTGGGGAACATTTGGTAGGGGTAGGTTAATCTATGTGACCTCCATAGTTCATCTGAAACTGCTGCACAACTTTCTAAACAGCCATCTTTATTTCCTCCTCATCCGCTCTTCAGTTTCTGAGTGATTCCCAGGCACACATTTTCTCAAGGATAACTGGAAACAAATAAAGGTGAACACAAACACATTTCTTCCTATAAAAACAGGCACAGTGGTGTAGATAAAGACTCAGGCCTACCCACAAACAGACAGTCCCTTGTGTACCAATCCAAGTCCAAACCCACATATATGTAGAAACATAATAATTATGCTCTAGCAGAAGTATTTCTATACTGACAAAAACCACAGTTCAGCTGCTGGGAGGGGTGTGTTATCAATAGGGAACTGTCCTTTCCAGTAATGAAAATAATTTGTCTGCTTTCTAAGAAGAGAGGACACGCAGATACGATTCCTTCCAGGTTACAGTCTTTTTCCTATCCGCTAATGTATTTGAATTTTAAGCTGATGATGGGTTATCTATCAAAATGATTCTGACTTAGAGCAAAGGGGCAGCTCTATGCTGCTTGGAAGCCTTTCATTCCCCATCCTCCGAAGCAGCATTATTCAGAAGTGCTGCCGAAGCCATGAAGCGTTTTGTGGCTTTACCCAGCCTTCTTCCCACCCCTTAACACCTCCTCTCCTCTTTCCTCCCACCCCATCAGCGCTGTCCCCCCAGCACAAATTGCCACACATCTGTACAAAGGACAAGCAGAAGAATAAGGTGACAGTTCTTTAAGGAAAGAATAAAAATGCAAATTAACAAACACCAAATTTGCTGTAAACATTAAATACTTCAGACATGAAACCTTCTGTGCTACAAGAGTGCTTTCAGCATTATCTATTCACAGCAGTTCCTCTGCTCCTGAGGGTCATAAACACTGAGAGATGGAGCCAGCAAAAAAGCTCTAGTTGAAATTCAGCTCACAGCAAAAGCAATTTCCGAGTGTGCAAAGTGCTGTCAGCAGGCCTGATGTTTGTGTATGAAATATAGACAATATGACTGGCCCATCGGCAGTCACTGTCAGCCTGATGGATGGTGCCTGAAAAGAAGTAAAGCGGCTGCCGTTAGGGCCCAGTCTATCAGACGCTTGATGGAGATTCGGGGGCTTAATAGAGGTAAAAGTTTCTTCTAATCGGACAAAATTTCCAGCGGTGATCACAAAGAAAATAAAAGGGATAGCAGCATGATACGAGGGCAAAAACAAGCCATCTCAGCCACAATACAAAACAGAAGAGGAAAGCAATGCACTCTCAATATCCAGGACAATGGTATCTTTGTCCTTGGACCTCGACTGTCCCAGCACAGACAGGGCAGTGCTACAGTTCACTGCGTGCACAAGTATCTTGAGGGGTTCCCCACAGCCCAGACCCCTTGCAAAATGAAAATATCACCTTTGCAATTGTTTGGTGCTCTTTGCAGCATGCCTGTTGCCATGACCAGAGAGTGACGGGACATGGCAGAAATATTTATGAAATAACCATTTCAAGCATCCTCTCTCCTTTTACCATTTGGAAGCTAGAGTCCTGACTTTCCATATTTTTCTTCTTCTTCTCCTTCTTTCCCCAAGGTTGTTATGTGGATAAAACTTCATGCGTGGTATGTATGGTCCATCTCCAGTGAAAATACAGAAGGCTCAACTCCACATCATACTTCATGCTGTAGGTCCCTTACCTCATGATGTCAATCAAAGACCCTCAGGCAGAAAAAGAAAAGCCTGTGTAGCAAAGGCACAGCATGGGTCAGAGAGCACACATGGTAGTTCAGTTACTAACATGCGTGCCAAGAAACCATGAAAATCAAAAGGCTCTGACAAAATAACAACGACTACCTCAATAAAGCTGGAGTGGTTTGCAATTAGAAGTGAGCTTGAGCCTCAAAGTTCAGGTTCCAAACTGTATATATTTTGAAACTAAATTAACCCCTCAGCTTTGATCCATCCCTATTTGCAAAGGCAAAGAAGGGCTGACAGCTAGCTGGGTTTGCCCCCCTTCAGGTATGTGAGAAGGCAAAAGGCAAGGAGCAAGGAAAAACTATTGCAGGTTCTCACTCCAAAACAGGACTGTCAAGCAGAAGACATTTCAACAAATGCTTAAATTTCTTAAGCAAAACCACAACATGAATTAAAGCAAAATACGGAACAGGAAATTAAAAGTGTGCACAAATAGGAAACCTCCTCAGGTCTAGCAGTCTATCTAATGCTTTGGAAGATGCAATATATTTCAGCAAGAAACTGTAGCCTAAAAATATCCTGCTTTTCACTGGGAGTTTATACTTTTCACCCCATCATTACAAGCTCTTCCCTGATGAGAAATAGAGCTGAGAGTGGCTGCTGGGGCATTCAGGAAATGTAAAAGCAGTCATTTCTTTGCAGAAGGGTTTAAAGAGATCATACTCTATAACAAGAAATAGCAAATGTTTCAATACCTTAAATGGCTGTGGCACAGGACACAATACTCAACTCAGGCTCAGAAGGACTCGGTATGCTTGGTTAGTTCCTACCTGACCTTCCAAACATACAGCCTCTGGGTTTCTACTGCTTCTCTCACTTCCTGCACGCTCTCTAAAAATGGAGATTTTTCTCCTCAGAACAACCTTTCCCCAAAGAGATACAGCCAGGAACAAACATGACCGTGCTCTCAGGCTGGCACCTGGGCTTCACACACTGAGCCCTTTGGTGTTTCTACAACACTCAGTGGGGTTTTTCTCCTGCGGCCCAGTTTATTCTGCCCCAGACTCAGCTGCAAATTCTTCATCCCAAAGCTCCACTCAGGGTTTGTCGCAAGGGCTGGCAATTTCCTACTTACCAAATGTACACAAGAGCTCGCAGAACTCAGCTTGAGCCTCTGGTAGCAGAGCAACTCCTGACATTAATATCCTTTAGCACAGGCTCCAGAAGAGCTGCTAACAGTGAGCTTTTAAAAAAGATTGCTGCATCTTTAACAGGTTTTAAACCAAGCTCCTTTACCCTATTACTAGCACCTGATGAAAACGACTACCCTATTGAACTCACCAGCGGGCCATTAGAAGTGTGTCAGATTATATTAACTAGGCAATTAAAAAAAAACACCCAACCAGCAACAACAAGGAGCAGGCAACTCAGCACACAAGGAGAGCCTGTCTGTCGTTTTGTAAATCCCCAAATTAGTTTTGAAAGGCCACTTTCAGCCTGGAGTTAAGGCCAGATTTACCCTCTGTGTGTCTGCAATTGGCGAATCTCTGCAGTAACCTGATGAAACTGATTATTCATGATAAGTGACTGACACTGGACTGCTGCCCAAAAGGCAAAGGAAAGAAAGCGGCTGTGACCCCAAATGAGAAGATTTTCTTTGATCAGCTATACAAACTTCTAAAAAAATTATGACTTTTGGTTTCCTTGCAGGAGATCAAATAATTAAACAAACAGATGTGCAGATATTAATAACAAAAGGTGTCGTGTGGGGGAAGCATTGAACCACAAACAAGCCATTTATTTTAAGACTTAAGTGTTGCTGAAATTCCCAGTCAGAAGAAGAAAGAATGATTTTTAAGCGTGGTGTGGGAGGCATTTTGGGGAACTGGGGGTAATTTAAAGCAGAATATGCTTTTTTGATGAGACTGCCAAAACCGAGATGCTTCTGGATAAAAAATAAAGCAAAAAAAAAAGTTAATTTACATACAGACAGAGCTGTCAGGCGAGTCATCAGAAGAGAGAGGGATAACAAGTCTTTGGGTAACAACTCCCTTGTTAGGAAAATGGCAGCAAGAAGCAGGATCAAGGGAAAAGGAAAGTCACTGTACAGATGTTTTAAAGGAATAGTTAGCATTTTCTGTGGGTTGGGGGGCTGAGCATTGCAGCTGACTGCTCAGTGCAAGCACAGAAACCACCTGCATGAAGGATATGTGTGTACTGGGGAAATAATTAAATAACATCTCGTATTTCTATAGAGCAAAACAAGGGGCTGAGCAAGGAGTTGGGATCTAGACTCCAACCTCAACTCCTCTCAGCTTTTTACTGTTGGGGAAGGAGCAGGAAGGATATTATTTTGGGGGTTGAGTCAGGTTCTCCCTCTACAGGATCATCAGAAGTGATTTAAGGAGGCAACAGGGAGAGAGTCACAGGCCAAGAAACCTCAGGGAGTAACTCCTTGAGCACAGATGGATGAAAATCTCATAATAATAAAAATAAATGAAAAGCTCAGGCAGCTCCCCCATAAGAGCGTCAGAGAGCAGATTCCAGAGCCTCATCAAGATGGCAGCTGCTCCCTGTCCCCCACTACATGCCTGCAGTGCCGCTAGCAGCAGCAGGACCACTGACATTCAAGGTAAGGAGGGATGCCAGAGGCATGTCTAGGGTTGGGCCACCTGTCCTTCTTTACGATGAATATTAGTGGTCTTTATCCTCTCCCACTTCTTCCATCTCTGGATACAGCAAGCACAAATTGTAAGCACAGATCAAAGGGGTGGGATTTATCTGCTGGGGTGTTGCCTAATCCCAGGAGGATGAAAGCCGAGAAGATGGAATGATCTTGCTAGCCAAGTCCAGCCATCAGCTGAACTGGACTCAACTGGTTCGTTTGAACACAATCCTCCACTTACTCTCTATGACTATGGATCTGTGGCATGAGAAAGGGGCTAGCTTGTTTTGCTGGACTTAAATGTTCTTACATTCCTGAAAATAAACCATGGACTATCCCTTACTACAGGGGATATCTCGCAGTGATGATGAGAGAAAATGGAGACCCCAAGAAACCCCATAGAGTGATCCATAAAACCAAGCCACTGGCTGTAATGATCATATGCTTTTCGTGGAACTCAGCAGCATACTGATCACATTGCAAAATCAATCATTTTTATCAATCAGTTCATTATTCTGACTCACTGAATTGGTGGCTCACCAGCCCAACTGACATTTTAGTGGCGTGTTCAATGGTATATAAGTGCCTCTGCCCACCCACATGGGAAGCCTAGCAGAAAACAAGATATTCATCACATTTTCACTGGAACCAACTGGAATTCTGCCTCTGACAGAGGGAGTAGGTGCAAGCAGCCCGTATCCTCCAAAAGAAGAGAGCGGAGCTGTCTGCGGTGTTACTGCCTGAGCCCTTCCAGCTAAAAAAGAATTATGACAAAGCATATAGTTTATCAGGAAAAACAAAGCGACAAATAAAAATAAAACTTTCTGTATAGAAGGGACTGCTTTGCACAAAAATATTTTTTTCTGTTCTTATGCCCCACCAAAATAAATCCTTTACTGTGTTTAAGCTAAATATCACAAAGAGAATTAATCTTAATAAAAACTAAAGTATGCATGTCACAAGCATTACCAAGAACAAAAATACTAGGACCAGAACTCTCCTAATATTGCTTTAACATGGCCATTCTCATGTAAGTAGTACAAAGCATCCTACACGCTGCATATCCCTTTGTGATCATTGTGTCTTTGAGTAAATGCAACTGCAATGTGAGAGTAGGTTTCTTCATAAGAGTTAGAACAGAGCAAAGTGTTTTTTTAAAAACACAGTAGGGTAAGAAACAACTTGGCTGGCTGTGGGGGTGGACTGGCTAATCTAACAGATTGTTCCTGTCTCTGTCTTCCAAGTTGCTACAGAAATGACAAATCTACCAGAAAGCCAGTACAGGTGACTCACAATTATCTGCATTTCACAAGCGTGCCCCCTGATTGTGATGATGTGATTGAAGATCGGATGGGGTCTAGTTCCAGAAAGCAATGTTTACCCACAACTCACACTGACATTATCTTCCTGAAAGTACATGGAGCTCAATGCATTTGGTCTTACAGATACATAGCAAACCATCAGCAAATTTTTCAACTAGATATCCATTCACTGTTTCCGTTGAAATATTAGCCAGACCGTGTGTATTTGCACATAATTTCAGTGAGGTGAGATGAGAGAGACAGAAAATCTCTAAAAATCTAAATTATTTCATTTAGCCAATTTTGTAAATATATTCAGGATAAGAAAAAAAAAAAAAATCAAAGTATTCTAGTATTATGTATGCGGTGCTATATTTTTGTTTGAGATGGTGCTTTCAGCTATCACCACCTTTTTTTCAGCTTTTTAGTCCACCCTTGGAGTTTGTAAATTTCCCCTGTATTTGGATTGCATTTTTCTCATGCCTGCTCACATGCCAGAGAAGATATTTTAAAGCAAAGCACAACCCAAAACTCAAAGAACACCAGTTTTAACTCCACTGAGCAGAGCACAAAGAATATGGGGTGGGGTGGGGGGGGGAGAATCATAGTTTTCAGTCCTAATACATTTATTCAGATATTTCCTCTCCCCTATTTTTCACAGTTCGAAATAAGTTCTAATTACAGAAATTTATGAGGTAACCCAGTCCTCAGCAAACAGAGATGCTCAGCCAGAAGAGTCTTCCTGGCTGCAAGAGTCTACATATATCCAAGACTCGCCTTTGACTGACTGACACAGACAGATAACAGATCAGCTCTTTATGGCACATGATCTCTACTTCCTTCCTAGCAGACATCATGTCCTTCCCCAGCACAAAGCCTAAACATCTATTTGGACTCTCTGGCTTTTTTTCTTCTTTTCAAAGTTCCTTCTCATATCTGCAAAGTTAGCTTTGCTCCTCAAATAACATTCAAGGAAAATCATTGTCTCTTGTTCACATTCTGAAACAGGAATGGAAAAGGTGGGACAGGGTCCATTTTTCTCCCTAACCTTGGCATAAAGGCTTTCATTCGACATGTAACAGCCAGCAAACAGTGTGTAACACAATTAACATATGTCTTCCCTTACTGTATATATCTCAATATGCCCTTCCCAGGACACAGGATTTGGAATTCAAGGTCAACTGCATGCCATAGACAACATCATGATTCGAGTCCATAACCAAGTTATTAGGAACAGGGATTGTTGGGGGGACGCAGGGAGACGATGGTGGATCACAGGAGCTGAAACGTATGGCCTGGCACACACACTCTTCCCTGTTCATGCCATCATGTCCCAGTGCAAACAGAGGCTCCATCCCCGTGCAACTTCCTTCTCTTTATTGAGGTTGTATATTCTCCACTAAAAATTATTCTCAACATCTTCTTTGCTCTGGTCTCATAGTACAAGAAAACAGCAGCACCAACAGCAGTAGCAAAATGTGTCCTTTAGTTTCAGGAGTCTGCCTTCCATTTAAGCTGTGAGAACAGAAAGCAGCAGCTGCTGATAGCTGCATAAACATAACTGTCCACAGTGCATAACTGGTACTTTGCTGAACTCATCTTTGCAAAATAATAGGTGTTGCTGTTCTGATGTGATAATACTTGATTGATTTATCCACATGGTGCTTAAAATGCAGCTGATGTGACCCTTCTGCTCTAGTCTACCCACGAACCACAGATTTAAAATCCCCATATTAAGTGGATTTCTTGGAAAGGTGGAATTCCCAAATCAAAGAGGCTCCTAAGGTTCAATTATGTGGTTACACGATGAATGCAACTCTAAAGCCAGGGCCCATCGCATGCTAAGCATGTTGGATAAAAAGGCATCTCAACTCTATCTTAGTGTGATTCTCATTCTTTCCTACATCATGACCCATACTGAAGTTTTCCAAAGCTGTAAAGCCCATATTTTCAGACATATCAGTACAACGAGCAAGAGTAAATCAAATTTGTTCTGAATAAGCATCCAAATGTTTGATTGTTTATTCAGATTCCACCTGAACTTCAAACCTTGCCAGGCTTAAGCTGTTATTAACAACTGTGACTCCAATTCAACATCACCCAGTAACTATGCTTGACAGCCATCAGTGCTTAGTAAGTCTGTAGTTCTTTATATCTTGAAGTAGTACATCATTTAATTTGTCCATATAGCTAAAACACTTGCTTTGATATACAACTGAAAATGATGAAAGGAATTGCTCATGACTGTTATTCAGTAAGGCACCTACCGACATGTTTCCGAGAACTACAGGCAATTTAGAGGGAGGTTGTGGTGGGAATTATGGGTAAGCAGTAATAAATTTTAAAATGAAATAAAGGGAAACAAGCTTTGCTACTACATCAAGAAGATGCGATTCCAGGCTTTGAAATCTGACCAGATCAAAACTTGTTTCCACTGAGCAAAACTGAAAGAAAACCTAAATATTATCAGTAAGAAAACTACCAATTGGAAGTATTTGTTGATTCCTGCTTTGTGAGTTACAAAACAAAACATTATCAAGGGAAAAACTAAGTATTTGCTTGTTTTTACCCTTGACAATCATAAAATCACATCTCCAGACCTGATAAACATTTTCACTAAAGAAAACCTTTCTTCTTTCCATGTGTTTCCTGTATGTATACTTTTTATTACTCACCATTTTCTACCAATAACTTCCAGCACTTGGAATTTATGTGCAGTATTTAATAAGAGCTGGTGTGAATGTCAAAAGTATCTTGGTAAGATGTTATGTGTCAAAAAGCGATCATGTTACAGCGTGATGGATTAATATGAAGAAACAGCTTGAAGGCAAGGTATTCATCTTTTTTTTTTTTTTTTTTTTAAATGACAACACTAATACATTTGTTTCAGTTCTGGAATTAATTTCCTAATAGTAAGAAAGGTCAAAATGAATGAGAGGCATATGAGCCTTTTTGTCATCTTTAACAAATTACCCAAAACAAGCCTGTCAGATCAAAAGGGATAACATTTTGAGTAATAAATGTTAGTACTGATTAACTGGTCAAAGTGAATTCATTTCAGGAATTACTATATGCAAAAGGTAGAAACCCATTCATTTGATTAAGAAAAAATAATTTCTCCTATCAAGTTTTCAATAAAGTTTTTTTTTTTTGAAATAGGCCAACCAAGTGTCTTCTGTGAATCATGCAAGAAACTGAAGATGGTATTTCCAGCAGTGCTCAGATGGGAATCTACTTCAACTGTTGAACAAGTCAAATGAACATTACAAGTATATCCTCCAATATATGCAACACTCTTGAATTTAGGTTCAAATTCAAGAAACACAAAAGCTTCTGTATTGCAAGTGCTCTCCCAAATTTGAGCTTTGAAATGCAGGTATTTTTGAAGTAATTTGAAACATAAATGGGAAATTAATAAAAAGGGCTGGTTCTGCTACTCTCACTGGTTTTCAGATACTTGCTTTTCAGTAGGATTATGGTGGGGGTTTCTCCTGAAAGATCTGTTCTCCTAAGTATGCAATGATTTAACAACGAGTTACAGAATCCTGAACTCTAAATAAAAAAAAAGAAAGATTTTCATTATGACCCACACAAAATCAGTAAGGGTAGGCTTATTGGTAGGGCTGGTTTGCTCTTCTAAGTATTTTTAGTAGGTTCAGAAGCTTTGAATGATTAGAAACTCCTCAGAGTGAGACTGGGGCAGAGAAAACACAGTTCTCAGGTGAATCAGGATCACTCTGAGGACAAGAGCCAACAATGTCTAGGTACATGTTACAGGCTCCTTTCCTTTGCCACCTATGGGACTTTGTCAAGAAAATAAAAATGGTCCCTCCATCCTTATTTCGCAAAGACCACACTGTGTGGGAAAGCTGCAATTTATACCCAGTAGGCCCTCAAACTATTGAGCAAATTGTTATGAACACCTGGTTGTAAAGTCAGCATACACATAATTTAAATAGAATTTTAAGACCCTCTATTTCCCAGATGAAAATTCAGCCTGTGTCTTGTAGAACCAGGCGTGATTCATAAGATGCAACTTGCTGGCAGAGCGTCTGCATCACAAAACAATGACACATTTGTCCTCCTTGTCCGACAATACCAGCTGGGCTAAGAAAAATTACTGCCTCTGCTCCTAAAAGCCTTGCTGCTTTTCTATTCTGAAGCCATGGTGGCCACAATAACATTACACCTCATTCCACAAGAATACCCTCACAGAAGTCTCCACTCTGTAGTCTAACAAATCCTCTTCACATTTTGTTAAGGCAATTTCATAGAAACTGCAGGAGAGGAACACAGACAGCACTGTGCAATAGTAAGCAGAGCAGAAGACAGTTGGTTTCTGCACCATACTGCATCACTTATTGGCCTGAGAAAGGGCTGCTCTTAATTCAACCCACACAATTACAGTCATTTTCTCGGGCAAGCAACATTTTCAGCTTAATGTTACTTTCTGTCCTCTCCTGGTGACTTCAACTGCTGCTGTATATCCATTTTCAGAGGATCCAGTGCAGTTTCTAAGTCTCTCTGTAATTCAGCTTCCTAATTAGAAATACTGACATAACATTACTCATCCAGCTCACAGTGGATACCCTTGCAGCCATGGGCCCACCAGCGCCTCCAGAAGTATCTGAGTAGCTCCAATATCACATCCTCCACCAGTGTATATCCTCCTATTTAGGGTCGTGTACCCCCTTAGTGATTTCCACAGAACTACTAGATATCGGGTCATGGTCCCGACAGAGCAAATATCCAAAGATTTCCTCTGTGCCAGTTTTCAATCACTTAGAAAATGAGTCCCTTTTTCTGTTTTAATTGGGAGACTGCTCCAGTAGTCTAATAGAATCCATAGTAAGGGAAGTTTTCCCCTTAAATTATTACTGTTAAATTATACTGCTAAATCTTTGGTCAACACTAAATAAATCCTTTTCTCTTTGGGGCTTATGCAAGTCCAAAAATATAGAAGAGAGCACAAAGTTTGGTGACAGGGAGGGGGAGAAATATGCTGGATTCTGATAATTGCTCTTCTCAGAAAAAAGGGTTTCCAATTTATTACAGTTGGAAGGATTTCTGCAGCATAGGGAAGGCTATATCAGTCCATACATATTAACACAAGATTGGGCTCTCTATTATATCAACATTTACCCAAAACAGACAGCAGCATGACTAATCTCAAAGCTCCAAAAAAGAAAGCATCTCCTCTGTGTTTGGCCTCTGAAATCTTCCAAATATTGTTAAAAAAGCATTCCCTTCTCTTCACCTCCTCCTGATACTAAAAAAAACCCCAAACTTAAAACCCACAAACCCCAAACAAAATAAGAAAAAAAAACACACACACACAAAAAAAAACCCTGAGAAGAATTTAAAGTGAAAGAGCTTATTCAAAAATAAAACAAAGTTAAAACCTCCAGTGGTAGATTCCTTCTAACCGGTGAATGTATTCTAAACTCAGCAAGGAGAACTGAGTAAAATAAAGGTCAGACCCTGTGCTGGGAATTCCCCTGACCTTTCAGGCTGCATCCATCATTGGTATTACACGGAATGTGCCATTTATCACACCAAACAGAAAGCAAATCTTTAACTCCTTTTCTCTTCCCAACAGTACAGACACAACAATTATTCAGATTTTAAAACACAATTGATGTTTATCCAGCTTCTTTTTACAGTTCTGCTTCTTTGGGCTCCTCACTTCTCCAACAACTGGATGTACATTAGGCACCTGATAAAGCAGGGAGCAGATGAGAACCCATGTGTCTTGGAGAGATGAGCATGAAGGGGTTGATAAAAAATTCACTTCAAAAGGCCTTTTAAAAAGGGTCTGCTTTCCTACTGACACCTACCCCATTCAAATGATATTTGTGACGATCCTCTCCTAAATTCTGGATCATATCCAGGGTGGTCTGTCATTATTGAGGAAGAGGATTCTTTAAAAGTTTCAGGTCGTTAGAAGCATTAGGTAAATGTTCTGCTGTGCTTTCTACCAAAGTTTAGCACCTGCTTACAACAGGTTTGGCTAGTTTTTAAGGAACTCTCCAGCTGTGGAAATCACTGTGGAATGGGGTGCTGCAAGCTGCACAGAGCAGCCCAGTCCATCAGCACACAGCCCTGCTCATCACCATGGTTGAACTTTTCTCTGACACAGAAGTGACTCATTTTCTTCTTAGCCCTTCTGATATCAAAGCATGATCAGTCCAGGAGCAGAGATCAGAAGAAGAAAGAGAATACGGAGAGAAGCTATTACCGTATGGGGATTTAGCATCCTCAAAGCCACAGTGATCAAACTAGCACTATCCCTCCTCCAAGTGTCTCCAGTACTTGTTCTAGAGAAGAAAATTAACAAGTGAGGGTGATAGGATCTAACACAACCACACTGGGAGAGGTGGAAGAGAAGCCTGGAACAATCTGATCTCCTGTGTTTACAGCTGCATTCCTGCCCCAAAAATACAGGGATCTCCTAAGTGACCTGTTCTCTGGGAAGCTTGGCTTTCCAGTCTCAGGCAGTACATGACAAGATCCAGAGCAAGCCCCTTCCACCCCAGCATAGGGGTCTCTTCCTTCCCCTAAAAGCTAGCAGTATTTTTAAGCCACATAGTGCTCTGGTGCCATTCAGTGTCGCCTGCTTGCATTTGATACACGCATTACTGGCACTAAGGACCAATTTGGGAGCTCCCAAGCTTCCCGCTCACAGAGAATGAAGGAAGACAGAGCAGTTGCCAGGATATTTATAAAAGGGTGCACGGGGCAACTATATTTGCCGAAGGTTAAACAGCCTAATGTGCGATATGAGCATCTGTGTCATGAATCAACGATTAAAGTAAAGTCTCTTTCATCAAAATTCAGCTATCTCAACCATGGTAAATAATAGGCTAATTAGGCATCTGCTCATTCAATGTCCAAAGGGACAGGCCAGTTCCTGGCACAAAGTGAAACATTTGTTGCACCAGTAAAAAGTCATTTTCAAGGCTGCGAAACACCTACAGCAAGAGGGATCAACTCCTCCTTTTACCAAATGCACCCCACAGGGAGGAAAATGAGAGTGCCTCCACCTTCGTCTTCCTGCTGGCAGGGCTTACTAACTGACCCTGGGGGGGTTAACCTGGTGCCTGATCCAGTGAGAGATGGACATGGAATTTAAGATTGAAATTTTAAAATGTCAATTGCTTAGAAAGGAAAATGTAGGAAACTGTAATGATCTCTCTGCCCAAATGTGTCAACTACAAGGTCTCAAGTTTAAACACAGTCACAAGAGGTCAGAATTTGACCAGATAACAAAATAGGCAGGTTTGGTAACAATAGTGATTAGTTTTCCTCGCATGGAATCAGTCAACCAGGACATGGTTATGGCCCAGTAACTTCTAGCAAAGATACATGCTTCATTTGATTCCTGACTGCTTCCTTCTCCTTCTCCCTCAAATTAGGCTCACCTTCCTGTTCTAGTTTCCTGTGGCTCTGTAGGTGCAGCTTAACACAAAAATCAATGCAACACCTTGTTGTGGTGGGGATAGCAGCATGATCCACAGCTGGTTGTGGCTGTGGTACAGCTGCAATGGGCAAATCCATTTGAGTGACAGCTAGATTTAAGAGGTGGTCTTCTAAGGTTGATTGAAATAACCTCAGAACTGCAAGGATTATATTCCAGTGGGGAGGCTACAGACGCATCTTTATTCAGAATAAATGCCATTTCTTTCCAAGCACTCTTATCTATCCCTCACACATAGCTCTAAGATTTCTTCAAGCGGTGAAGTGCTGCTGCCAGGTGACTGGATACCTGAAGGCCACTTGGCACCAGGCAGCCCCTCAAGCAAAATTTGTAAATAATTTTCCTTTCTGACACACCTTTAAAAATAGCCAGGTGAAGTTTTTTGTATAAAGTTTCCTCATTTGGCTGGTCATTTGGATAGGAGGACAAGTCTTCAAAGGAGACAAGTTGGTCACCTCCTCCTGTAATACTATAAGAATAGTCAGCAGCTCCCCTGAGAAGTCTAATGTACTGTTTCTTAGAAGGTTTTCTTCTCTTAGCATACCACCTTATTGCATCAGCAAAGATCTGTATGCTCTGAAACAAACTAGCCATGTGCCTGCTATGGCATTCCCTGGACTCCTGCATTGCTCTCCTGGGACAGACTAGATTTTCCATGGCAGCTTGCAACAGATTTAAGAATGGAAAATTTTGCTGAATGCAATATGGTCATGAATAATACGGGAAGTTTAATAACCTGTATGTTATTTATTTTGCTACTAAATTCAATCCATTCACTTTATTACATCCAAGGGTGTCACCTCGCAAAATATGTCAAGCCTGCTCAGTTATTGCCCAATGTACAGTAAAGCTGTTTCCCTTCTATTCCATGAGGTTATTCAAAATTACTTTAAAATGCCTAGTACTACAAGAAGTTCAGGAGAAAGCTAACATCCTCTCTCTGCCCTTCTGTCTCCATTTGTCTGGCTGACTATTTGTCCTTTTGCACCTTCAGCGAAATATCAGCAAGGTTTTTCATACATATCCTGTCTGAGAATTGTTTCTGAAAGCTACAATCCTCAAGGCCATTACCAGATGCGTTTTTAAAGATACTCTGAGAGGGGAGAAAAAGAGCAGATGATTTTAAAAATATCCTCCTTTTGCAAATACAATTTCTGATGTCAAACTGTTACAACCGAATTGGCCCTTTCCATATTCTTAGTTTTTAAACACAAGACGTTTTACCTTCTGAATTTTTGTGTCTTACCTTTCTTGTCTCATTTAATTTTAATGCATAAGGACTGAGTAGCACCATGATAAGAGTATGGAAGGTTAAAATAAATGGAATTTACTGATACTGAAATAATAAAGCTCAGAGAAAACTGCAACAGCATTCACGTGCTTGCATACCAGAACTAGCTATTTTGTTTATGAAAGTGACAGTCAAAGCAGCCTAATTTTCAGAGGTTCAGAAATGAACCGTAGCTTCCCATGCCCAGCACTGATGGAAATCATGTTGTTTGTCTTTCAAAGCTTCAGTATGGTTGCAGAGATGCTTTCTAGGGAGGCAGATCAGAGAAATTTGACCCAAACATACATACACATAAATAAGAAAGTCTGTATTTATGGTTGGCTTTGAAAAGAATTTTCCTCCCAGTCTGTTGTTCCCCATTTACATCTCAATTTACAGGACACAACAGAAGCCACCTACAGACCACATTGTTTCTCAAGCAGACTTCTCCTAGAAGCCTTCCTAGGGAGTTTCACCCCTTCCATGGTCATTCCATGGCTGGGAATTTGGGTGCAGAAGGCATGAAAAGGCCATTTTGAGGAACAGGGAGACTACATCATGCATTGGAAGATCCCATGTGCATGCCTCTCCTATCTGGGAACCAAAGGGTTAAAGTCTCCTATATCAGAGCTGGGAACTGATTCTCCAGACAAGCCCCTGCCTTGAAGACTGAGGGAAAGTGGGAAAGCTGCAGGGCTGAGGGCTGAATAAAGGCTTGCGACTGAGAAGCACTCTCATGCTCAGTTCTAAACAGCTGCCAAGCACTAGTCTAAGGGGTTTTCAGAGCACATAAGGAGCAAGTACTGATTTCAGGATGACCTTAAACATTTGCATACCCTGAAGTAAACCAGTGTCACTCTGCCCGCTCTGTGAAATGTAGCAATTCCCTAAGCAAACTTTGTGAGCTTCACCTGTGCATTATTACAACTACTCTACAAGGCTGAAGAAAACAACGGCCAAGTGAAAACTGTACTAAGGGAGTGATAACTCAATCTGTTCTGTCTGCAGTCTGTTCTGTCAATTCCAGTCCAAAGGATAAAAAAACCTAAAATACCTAAAATCCAGACCCAGTGTGATTCAAGAGGGCTTCGGCTTTGTTATGAACAAAGTTAGCCAGGGTACAGAGCCAGTTAGCCAAAGTTCAGCTTTATTCTCTCCACAGGGTCCTGCAAGAGGGTGGCAGCTGGCAGTGCACTCCAGCCAACTCTCCATCACACAAGTTAGAGAAAGAAAATTCCTGTCAGGTCATCCGGCTGGTCTCCGAGTTCCTGCAGGATGGCTCCCTACAGCTAACTGAGGGGCTGTGCTCCAATTAGCACGGACCCTTTTGATGCTGGCCAGCCTGCAAAGCCAGATGGCAGCTTCTTCTTGGCATTTTGGGCCTGGGTACCCGGTGCAGGCCACAGTTTTTGTAATGGTCTAGTAAATGTCTCCCAAGCTTTGTTCCAAATGCTCCAGTCTCTCCCTGAAATGCAGCATAACTAGATCAAATCATACTTCTGAACTCCACAAGGAAGAGATGCAGATAAATACCTTTGCAAAATACATAATGAACAGAAAAACAATGCGTAAAACGTACTATAGGTGTAATGTATGTATAGACACATACACTTTTCCTAGTGCTTTCTGTGCACACATATTAATGGATTCAGATGATAAATCAATCTGAATGGCTAAAAGCAGCCACAGTAATCACATACAGCTTCCACTCACTTCAGTAAAGATACTGATACTCTCAGAACAAGACTGAAAGCTAAAATAATATTTCACTTGGATGAATTTCTGTGTTTCAGACCTAGCTAACTGCATTTGAAGCTATTTTCACTAATAACAAAATCACAATGTCTGTTATGATATAAATTTTCATTGCCTTTTGCTATTACAATACTGCAGAAATCAACAAAGTCATTTGCAAACACTCCGTACAGAATACCACCTGATTATACAACAGTGGTATATACCAGTTTGACTCTCACAGGCAATAATTGCTAAATATTTGTTTTTGCAGAGAACAATCCACTATTGTGACAGATGTAAAATCCTTGCAATAATATGCTAGGTTGGACTGGCCTCTTTGCAGTACTTCTCTAGCCAACCCACTCCAAATCACACTTTCCAAGGGTCTCTAGAGTGCAACTGAGCAGTTCACTGCCTTTCTCCCTCTAATCTTGTTAGAAGGTAACCATGCCACTTGGAGAATGATCTTTGGAATTAACAGACTAGAACCAGGACGAGATGGGATCAAGCAATCAACATTTTCCAGCTCTCAAGGAGAAGAAAAAAAATGAAAACAGTTTGCCCTTTAAATCATCTAATCTCTCTTCCACCATGGGCTCTGGAAAAAAAACCCCAACAACCTCATAATCTAATAGCGAGTTGTGTTCTTCCTCCCCTCCACCCCCCTTCCCAACTATAGGCTCAGGCCTCTTGCTTTTAAAAATAGTCTAAGCCCCATCAAATTATTCTGTCATGATGAGACAATTGTAGAACTAGAAAAATTCTTATTTCAAAGGACAACTGGGATTTTGTGCTAGAAAAATCAGGTAAACAGATTGAAAGTGTTTTCTAAACAAAGAGCCAAATCCCCCAAGCAGTATTAGGAGATGCAGCCGTTCTCACTCTTACAGCTCTACTTTGAGTTGCTGCAAGTAAGAATTTAGGCTCAAAACCTTTTCTCTTTGCTTTCACATTCCAGTTGAACTGAACAAGCAAGGAGATAATTAAGTCATTTGCCTGGAGCTGTCAGTCTGGCCAATAGCCCACCTTTCTTACTGGGCTGGCTCAGGTCAGTTTGAGCAACTTTTAGATTTTTTAGAGGAAAGGAATGCTCAGCTTATTTGAAAACAAAATTCATAGGTGTTCTCGCACAGCCCTGTCATTGTGGCTTTCATTTCCAAACAACTGAAAATTAGGCTAACCTTTAAACATTCCTGCATTGCTAGGCAGACAAAACAACCACCAAAAAAAAATCCACTCTTTCTAATTTTAGAAGCATCCAAGTCTGACATATGCCAGATACTGACACATGCCATTTTCCTGAGTCACCAACGTGTGGCATCCTGCTGCTCTGGCTTTCACAGGGAGGTTGAGGGATGATGGAATGTGTCTGCTTGTGGCAGTAATAGTCTGGTACCCTTAGCAACATTTGGCGAACTGTGAACCTTTGCTTACATCAGGCCAGATCAATACAGCCATTACCAAGGGACATAAACAGAATAAAAAGCTGTCTCTATTGCATGAGTTAACTGCAGCAAGAAGAGAACATCCAGCTCCTGAAGGGCAGACTCACCAACCAAGCACAGGCAATAATGTTTCCATAGACTACAAGTCATCTGGGAGGATTAAATCTACTCCTGCTGAGATTTAATTCTATAGTGAGCACCCTTTTTGGGAGAAGTCATAAACCACCACCAATTCCCTAGCAGAAGACCAATACTAAGATGAAGGCAGTTTATTTTCAAAAAATACAAAACAATAGATGAGCTGAACTCAGAGCAGAAAAAGGTTTTTCTTGATGTACATCTAAGTAAACAGCCTCCAAATAGCACTCCGCCGATGGGGTCTTTTCCAGAGGTAACTACATTTCAATAAAGCATAAACTGATTCCTAACTTGCATTTAAACTCTGGAATTTTGAATTTAACATATAATAAGACAGGACAAGATCCTATTTTAGCAGGTGCTTTTGAAAATCTAAACCTAAACGCAAGATACTCTCACAGTTAGGAAATAATCTTTTAGGGGACAGCTCATAAATAAAAACAGTTAAAGCAACAAACTATTTAAGACAATAAAATGGTAACATTATTGC
>VYZX01023475.1:736-15603 GCA_013401335.1 Brachypteracias leptosomus
GCTGGAACATAGGAGGTTCCACCTAAATATGAGAAGAAACTTCTTCACGGTGAGGGTGACAGAACACTGGAACAAGCTGCCCAGGGAGGTTGTGGAGTCTCCTCTAGAGACTTTTAAAGCCCGCCTGGTCGTGTTCCTGTGCAACTTGGTCTAGGTAATCCTGCTCTGGCAGGGGGATTGGACTGGATGATCTTTCAAGGTCCCTTCCAATCCCTAACATTCTGTGATTCTGTGTATCGGCCAGGGATAGCATACAAAACACTGTGCGAAATTATAACACCAAATATTGTATCAAAATTAACACTCGGCATACAAGAAGTTTTGTAAGAGCATTCCTTTTTGCCAAGCCTTCAGTGTTTCCTTCAAAACATATCTGGCTCATTAAGTTTCATCCGAAGATCTTCAATGGAAATAGACAAGAATGTCAGTTTCTCATTTCTGCTTGGCAGAAAACTTATGGAAAAAACATTCTAGTCTTATTTGAATCAGAACTATGTTTCAGTACACAACATTACCTATGTACTAGAAATGCAGCTGTGATCACAGAGCATGCAAACATGTGCTGCTAGCTCTCTTCTTCCTCAGGCCAACACCAAACTCAGCAACATCCTCAGCATAGCTTCATCTTTTATTCTTCATCTGTTTTCTCTTCTCCATCTCAAATCAGACAAGGGGGAACACACCACTGAGAGAGAGCTTAGCAAACTGCCCCCAAGAGGAGCTCTCTTCCAACTGATCAGCTCATTGTTGCTTCTTTTCTCTTCTGCTGCCCCTCTCAAAATGATCTATTTCCTGGTTGATATAACACTAACATCACCCATCACCTCATCCACAATCACCTGGGCGAAGGCAGGGCCTCACACAGGTGGGCCAGGTTCTGCCTCTGGGGCCTTGGGGAACCACTTGGGGAACGAAACATGTTACTGGGTTGTGACTCATCCATAGGTCAACTCCAACTCATGGCCCACAGCCCAGGCCCCAGCACTTCAAAACATGAGATAGAACTGTTTCCAAACTCCAAAAACAATTCTACTTCATTGTTAATGTCTAATGTTCAATTTTCAGTGTTCTTTCACCATAGAAAAGAGCATGCATATACAGTTGAATTCACCTCACTATTCTGGCAAACAAGAGTCCCATTGTTCTCAGTTTTATACAGATAAAGCAGTGGAAGAATTTCAGATTTCAATAAACAAGTAAGGGAGGAAGGAACCAATAAAGGTATTTAGGTAAAGGGCTGTACTTCCACCACCTGTTCTAGTTCCTAAGATAGATATAAGTGTCTGCATGGGGTCACGAAGGCTGACACAGAGCCTCATTCTTAGCAAAACTCCACTCTTATGCTATCAGTGGATTCAACTAGCACCTATATGGTGATGATCAACTGAAAAAAAATTGGACATTTCCTAGTAGGCAGTCTGAATATAATCTTATTAAATTTATTAACAGCCATGTCTCACAAGAACTGCTGATTTTACAGAGGATTCAGGTAGACTCCCACCTTAACTTCTTTTTCCAGGCCAATCTTTTCCTTATGACTAGAAACAGAAGAGGTATCAAGGGCACAGCTGGTGATGGGAGTGGGAATGCTTTTCAGTTGTGCTTCTCAGGGCTCCAGGATCACTCCCTGATGTGTCAGGCACTGAAGAAAAGGCAGAAAAAGGATACTTGCACACACTGTCCTTCTTAATGAAGAGTGTCTTGGGAGCTGCCCCAATGGAAAATGCCCTAAACTAGGTACATAAATGTGGTTTCAAGTTTGGATCTGTAGGGTGTCTTTCTAGTAAAACCAATGCAGTTCCTCCCTCCTGCCTCAGTATTTTTCTCCTTCATAGGCTAGTTCCTTTTAACAATTCAAGGGGGTGAAAGTCTCAGAAATATTAAAAAAAAGATTGGAAGAGTAGTAGGTATGATGGGAATGAAAAGCAGCCTCTGTAGCATAAACCACATCTAACAATAAAAGTTCTGACTATCCTAGAATATCTTCTTGCTAGCTCCCAGTCTAGCAGATTTGTGGGACTTCAGCAGGTCTGTAGAATAGTCATCATCATGAGGGTGGGAAGACATAGCAAGCATCTTAGTAGATGCATGGCATGTTGCTGTTGGTTTGCTATTTGTTTTCAAGCAAACAGATGAGTGACAGGAAAAATATGAACTCATCCCTCTGCTCATTTCTGGTAGCTCTACTGCTGCATTTTAGCCTACTACAGGTTGTCTCCAGAGAGGATGCTGCTGTTAAGACTTGAAATTCAGTTCAAGGCCTGCAAAGCAGGCAGAACAGACAACATACCTGTGAGAGGCTGTGGGTCTGACCCTTGACTAATGCTGTTATGGATCTGGCAGCATAAAAGGGCTATATAGGGAACAGCCCGCGGCAATAACCTCTGCCACATCCAGAGCAATGTTGACTGACCTAAAAGCAACAAAAATGTGATGAGCCTTCATGGTCCAGCTGCAGTTTGGGCATTTTTCTTGGGAACAGAGCAATAAACAAGGATATTTTAGAAACTTGGGGCTCACAAAGATGCAAATACACAGGGATTAGGTGAAGCACAGAATGAGCTAGAGAATCTGCTTGGAGCTCTGAGGACAATCCAGGCCCTGCACAGACCCACAAGCACATGTAACAAATCAGTTTGATATTTCTTGTATTGAGGTGCCTAAACCAAAGCCTTGGGTGAAAAAAGCAGAAAACTTGAGTTTGAATAAGGGCTTGAAGTCTTTCTAGACAGTGCAGAAGAGTGACAGGAGTGACAGGAGAGCAAAAAGATACTGCAGCAGGAGAAGTAGAGAGTATTTGTATTTCAAATATTTGTTCTAATTATAGCATGAAATAGGGAATGTGGGAGGCATTTGCAGCTCCTGGTAGAAGTAGGTGGGCAGAGAAGGAAGATTCTTCATTTTCATAAGTCTGTGAAATGATGGCTTAAAACAGGAATTGGGATAGGCAAGTATCACTGGAGGAGGGGAAAAGGAACAATTTATTGAAGGACAGCTTTAAAATGTGATTGCTATCTTCAAGGTGTGTTGGAGTGCGAAACTCATCAAGAGAGAGTAAATTACTTGACTCAAACTTCCTGTGACATTTTGAATGCAAATATCCATTTTACGGTAAAATAATAGATTAGTGGGCTTGCCTCAGACTGCTGAGCCCTCCCTATTAACTATACTAATTCACTAAACTCACAATTGTTATGTGATGAAGTAGACATTACAGAGAATGGGGTTTTCTCCAAAATTTCTTAGGTGTTATCCTATAATTTATTTTTCAGAAATGGATTTTTTGGGGTTTATTGGATGCTGAAGGACCACCAAGAAAATGCTTGCTGATAATAGGCATTCACAAAATATCCCCCTGAATAATTTTGCTGTCTTTTGATGGGTTTATTCTTGGTTTTGAGTGGTGTTTTGTCCCTCCAGATCCTCCATATATTGGTTTTGGTAAGGATCCTCATATAATGGCACAGCATACTTGTATGTGGTAATATAGAACTCAGAAGTATGAGGATTTTCAAGATTTCTCAAAAAAAGAAGGTGTTTCTATTTATTTAAGAAAAGGTGTGTGGAAGGAAGTATTGAAGCACATGAGGGAGACCTTTGAAAGAAGAATTGGGAAAACAGCCAGTGCAAATGCTGATTACAGTTGATATACTTCTCTCTGTAGTGCTCTTAATCTGTTTTCTGCATAAATATGTGCTCAGATTTAGAGTTTTGAGTTTTTACATGCTTCCTGGAAATCAGTATGTGGTATAACCAAAGAAATCCAGAGTGTAAGGGAACAAAGAACTGGGAAATGATTCATTTGGGTTGAAAGAAAAGTAACATCAGGGAAGACAGGTATTCAGAAAAGATTCATTCATTTTCACATATTAGATCTTTGTGTGGATAATTAGCCAATGTTGACTCAAAATAAATACATTGCTGTATCATTTCTCCTGTGGTATGATCAGGCTTAAAATTGTACGTGTATAAGAACAGTTTTGCATTCCACTTTAAATGTCTGGGAACCTTTTCTTGCTAGTGTAAGGTTAACTCCAGGAAGAAAAAAGGTGAATAAAACCCCCCATGGAAAGTTTTAATGCATGGAAACTCCAAAGAAATGTGGATTACCTCCCTAGCATAAATTTCCTCTTCAGAAAGTGGTCAGTATTTTTATAACGTATCAATACCATTTTCTGAATTTGAGTTTCAACAAGGCAAATTCCTGCCTTGGCAACCTTCTCTTTCCCTAGGCAGGAGGTCACATGAAGCAGGGCCTGATCTGTAAGACTTTTTGGGTGCTGCATTTCCCTGTCCTTTTCAAAGGAAAGCCAGATCTTTGTGTTTTTCTGGTGAAACAGGTGGACTCAGTTCAGGGATACAGTTATATTCTTTTTTGTATGTTGATTGTAAGTCATGATGAATGTTGGCAAGTGCTAATCTTCAAATGGTGACCAGGAGGCCTTAACTGTCATGCCAATTCCTCTACAACATTCCTTCAGCCACTGTTTAATATAAGCAGAATAAAAAATAAAAACAGTCTTGACTGCAAGGTGTACTTGCAGCAACAATTTGTTAAAGCTCCTAGATCACTGCCAGGGAGAGCTCAGCTGTGCTTTACTTTTTACCAAGTAAATATGGAATACAACAGACTCAGTAGGTGTCCCAATAGACAGAAATGGCCTTCCAAAAACCCTGAAATTTGGCCCTATAATGGGTCTGGCTGGGGTGGAGTTAACTTTCCCCATAGCAGCCCATATTGCTCTGCGCTTTGTATTTGTAACTACAACAGTGTTGTTAACACACCAATGTTCTGGGCTATTGCTGAACAGTGCTCACACTATCAAGGCTGTCTCTCCAGCTCACAACCCCCCAAAATCAGTAGACTGGAAGTGAGCAAGATGTTGGGAGGGCACTCAACTGGCACAACAGGCTCAAACTGTTCAAAGGGATATTTCATACCATATGACGTTGATATGATGCATGGAAAGGACGTGTGGGGGGGCATTTGTTATTAGGGCTTTCAACTTCTGAAGCAACAACTGTGTGTACTGAGGCACTGTTTCACAGAATCACAGAATGATAGAGATTGGAAGGGACCTCTGGAGCTCATCTTATCCAACCCCCCCTCAACAAAGCAGGTTGCTTACAGCAGGTTGCACAGGAACATGTCCAGGTGGATTTTGAAAGCTTTCAGAGAAGGAGACTCCACAACCTCTCTGGGCAGCTTGTTCCAGTGCTCTGTCATCCTCACAGTAAAGAATTTTTTCCTTATGTTTAGGTGGAACTTCCTGTGTTTTAGTTTCTGCTCATTGCCCTCCCATCCTATCACCGGGCACCACTGAAAAGAGACTGGCCCCATCCTCTTGACACCCATCCTTTGGACATTTATAAGCATTGATAAGATCCCATCTCAGTCTTCTCCAGACTAAACAGACCCAGGTCTCTCAGGCTTTCCTTGTAAGAGAGATGCTCCACTCCTCTAATCATCTTAGCAAACCTCTGTGGGACTCTCTGCAGTCATTCTCTGTCTCTCTTGATCTGGGAAGCCAGGAACTGGACACAGTACTCCAGTTGTGGCCTCATCAGGACAGAACAGAGAGGGAGGAGAACCTCCCTCCACCTGCTGGTCACAATCTTCTTAATGCACCCTAGAAAGTGGCTGGACACCATCTGCTGATGAAAAGCAGTGAATAAGTCTTGGGGTTTTTTTCACCTGCAGCCTTTGTTTAACTTTATTTTTTTAATTTTCATTAAGCTGCCTTTATCTTGATCCATGAGATTTTTCATCTTATTTTTTCCCCCTGTTCTGCTGAAGGAGTAGAGAAAAAGAGCAACTAGGTGGGTGTCTGGCAGGCAGTCAAGGGCAATCTGTCACAGGCTCCCTGACAAAGGATTGAGTAGCCTCTGATAAGACATGGATTCAGAATGAATGGTGAGAAAATCTTAGGAAAATGTCTCTTCTAATTTGTTTTAATCAGCAGGCTTGATGTAATGTAATTTACAGATACTGTTCATTACCACACATTATCTTTTGTGTTTCCTTTAGTTCTGCTTCTATATGCTAAAATAATGAGAAGATTTGTTCTCCTTGATGGTTTACATCTAGCTTTTCTTTTCAATGCTTTGTTAGTTCCATTAAGAAACTATGTGCCCTACAAAGAAACCTTTCAGAGATGCTAAGAAGTTTCTTAGGTCTGGACAGTTGGTAGCAGTTAGATGTAACTGGCAGAGCTAAGTGTGAGTCACATACTTAATATCTTAGTTTGTATCTCAACTCTTTCTGTGGCATAATTTCCTAGTGCTGTGGCAAAAGGTAATAATCACTCACCACAAAGTAATACTGGTGGAAGAACAGACAAAAAAGTAAAACAGTTAGTAGGCAAGCATCTGTTCTAGCTTTAGTGCTAGCTACTTTTTCAAGCTTTCATGGATATTTAATATAGCCAGTGGCATGTGTTTTCTTTTCATCTATTTTTACAAAGGCATAGATGAAAATATCGAGAAGAGAAATATTTATACATTAGTTTTATTTGTGTGTTTGTACTAATCTTGTTTGGCTTATTATCTTTCTTAGATGTGTTGGCACAACACTCAAATATTTGTAAGAGAAATTTCAGTTTCTCTTCTAGACAATATCTCCCAGAAGAACAAATTCCTGCAGATCCAAACCTGGAACACACATCTGGAAGGTGTATATTTCTTTTTGTTAGGTGTACAAAAAAGAGAAATGTTCAGCTAAGTAAATTCTGTGAAATTAAATTTATACTCTCTGCAGGTTCAAGAAGCATCTCATAATTCTGTGGAACTGTAATGATGAAAAGCTTTTCATGTCTGGAGTTAACTAAAGAAATCTATTTCTAAATATATCAATACAAAGTTTCAAAAGCCATGACAAATATTCCTTACAATATTTTAAATTCTACCCCTGTTCTTCCATGATTTCAAGACTACATGAATCTGATAAGGTAAAATGGTTAAAAAAGAAGTTAAGAACTTGTATATAAGTTTTGGTTGTACATAACTGTAATAGAATGTCGGAAATGTGGATACCTGTAACATTGTTATGAAAGGCTGGTATTGTCTCTGTGGCCTTTCTTCTCAACACAGTGTTGAAGTGTCCCAGGCTCCCTTTTGGCTCCAAATATACCATCATCATCATCATCATCATCATCACTTAAATTAATGACAATGAACAAAGAAGTTTTGATCTACTTTTGATTGGATGTCTCTTTCTCTGAGTTACAATTATTATCTAGGAATCTTTCAGTCTAAAGATGTATATACAGATGTCTTGTTGGTTTGGGGTTGTGAGCCTTTATGGTTTCTGTTCCAGGGATCTGTTGTCCAGAATTTTCTGAAACTCAAACCTCATAATGTTCATAATACTTCAGGGAGATTTTTCACTTCAGAATCACAGAATAGCATAATTTAGGTCAGAAAGGACCTCTAGAGGTCATCTGTTCCGTTGTTGCTCAAAATAGGGACAACTTGTATCAAATTGTTCAGGGCTTGCCTAAGGATGGAGATTCTAAGTCTTCTTGGGCACCTTTGCTTTGACAACCCTAATAGACATTTATTTTTTCCTCTCACTTCTAACTGTAGTTTCCTTTATTCCAGTGTGGTCCATTTTGTCTTGTCCCATCACTATGCAGCTCAGAAAAATCTGGTTCTGCCTGACACACTCTCATTAGGTAGTTTCAGAGAGTAATTAGGTCTCATTTCAGTCTTCTTAAGACTGCATAAGCTCTCCCAAGACTCTCCTCATACAAAGTGTTTCTTCCATTCCCTGAACCATCTTGATGTCTGTCCGCTGGAGTCTCTGTTAAATTTCTCAAAGACTTACTTGTATTGGAGTGTTCAAAGCTGGGGAGTACTCTAGCTATGGTCTCACAAGCAATGAATGGCAGAGGAGAATCCCTTTCCTGGATCTGCTGGGTGCACACTTGCTAGTGCTGTCCAGGTTACTGTTGGCCACCTTTGCCAGTCATTGTAAAGCTGCTCTTGACTGTCTGAAAAATCTTGGGGATTGGGGGAGATTTTGGAGGCCTAGAAGAAACCAAGTATCACTTTTATCTTCAGGAAAGCCAAGAAGGATGATCTACCAGCTGGTCAGCCTCACTTCATTCCCCTGGAAGCTGATGGAGCGGGTAATTTTGGAAAACATCTGTAAACATATTAAGGACAAGAAGGTGATAGGGAGTAGTCAGAATGAATACACAAATGTGAAATCCTATCTAACCAACCTCATGGCCTACTCCAATGAGGTTACTAGCTTAATGGATGAGGGGAGAATAGTGGATGTTGTATATCTCAGCTTTAGTAAGGCTTTTGATACTGTCTCCTGTAACAACCTCACTGACAATCTGACTCAGTATTAGCTAGATAAGTGGACAGAGAGGTGGATTGAAAACTATCTGAACTGTCAAGCTCAAAGGGTTGTGATGAGTGGGATGAAGTCCATCTGGAGGCCAGTCACCTCTGGTGTACCTCAGGGGTTGGTAATGGTCAATAGTGTTCAGCTTCATTAATAATCTGGATGATAAGACAAAGTCAACCCTCAGCATGTTCAGAGATGACAAAAAATTGGGAGTAGTTGTTAGACCAGAATGTTGTGCTGCCTTTCAGGGGGACTTGAACAGGCTGGAGAAATATGCAGGCAGGCATCATGCAAAGTTCAACAAACGATAATGTAAAGTCCTGCACCTAAGAAGGAATAACTGGATAGAAGCTTGGCAGAGAATGACCTTGGGGTCCTAGTGGACAACAAGTAGACTGTGGACTAGAAATGTTCCTTTATGGCCAACAGCTTCCTGGGGAGGAATAAGCCTAGGCTGAGGGCTGACTGGTAGGCTGACAAGCTGAAGAAAAGCTTTGCAGAGAGGGATGTGGGGGTCCTGGTGAACGACACGTTGAGAGAACTGAAGTCACAACTGATTGAGGGTCAGTTTAGAATTGTTACATTTGCATTGACCATGGATCAGCAGTGTGCCTTTGTGTCAAACAAGGACAATAGCCTTCTGAGTTGCATTAGGAAGTTTACCAGCAGATTAAGGAAAATGATCCTTCCCCTCTACTCAGCACTGGTGCAACACAGCTGGAGTGCTGAGTCCAGTTCTGGGCTGAACAAGAAAAGACATGGACATACTGGAGCGAGTCCAGTGAAGTGCCATGAAGATGCTTAAAGGATTGTTATATGAGGAGACGAGAAATGTGGGACTCTTCAGCCTGGAGAAGCTCAGGAATATCTTATCAATTTATAAATAATTGATGTTGGGGAATGAAGAAGACAGATTCAAAGACTTCTCAGTGCTGTTCAGTGACAGGACAAGAGATGGTGGGCACAAAAAAAAGTACAAGATATTTTGTCTGAACTTTTTCACTGTGAGGGTTGTCACTCAGTAAAAGAGGTTACATAGCAAGGTTGTAAGTCTCCATCCTTCAGGGTATTCAAAACCAAGCTGAATATGATCCTGGGAAACCAGCTCTAGATCACCCTGTTTGAGAGGAAGGATTGGACTAGATGATATTAAGACATGCTTTCCAGCCCAAAATATTTTGTGATTCTGTGACTCTTTGTGCAGACTTAGGATCTCTCCCAAACATTATTATATGTAATATTGTTTGGAACTTTGGCATTTTTAAGATTATTTTTAGATTTCAAATCTATTTCATGGAACTATTTATATTGCTTTAGTTTAGGAACTCCCATTCTTTGCATGATAACATGTTCTGTAGTCATGGACAAGCATAAACATATTACTATTTTCATCATTCTGCTATTCTGATCTTGTAAATATGTCAGGCCAACGTGAGTTTGATATGTGGGCTAATGATACTGTTTGTATTACTCACAAAGTTTTCAACTCTGCATTTTTTTAAAAAACCAGAAGTGCTAACTTTAAAAGTGCTATTAATCTAGCTTTACTGGTGATATTCAGTTTAATAACATATCCAGGGAGTACTGGAGAATATGTTTGTAGTGGGTCCGACTGAGCTGATTTTCCTCATACAGCCCTCATGCTGCAGTACTGGGGACTAGAAGGGTATTGATAACACACCCATGTTATGACTAGCAGTGCTCACACAGCACCAAAGGTTGGTTGAGGGGATACAACCTGGACAGCCAACACAAGCTGACCAATAGCATATTCCGTATCATATGACGTCAACTCAACTATAAAGGGAGGGGGCAGGAGGAAGATGGGGGACATTCGTTGGGAAGACGCTTGTTTTCTGAGCAACCGCTTTGCGGTCTGGAGCCCTGCTTCCCGAGGCAGGCCTGACACCGCCTATGGCTGGGAAGCAGAGAATAACAGTTGTTTGCTTTTGCTTTGTGTGTGCGCAGCCTTGCTTTCTCTGCTGTTTATTAAAACTGCTTTTAATTGTAACCCACAGGTTTTTTCCATCTTATTGTCTCCCCGCTTGCTTTGCTGATGGAGGTTGGTGGGGGGGAGAGAGTGATAGAAGGGCTTGATGTTCACCTGATGCCCAGCCAAGGTAAATCCACCACAATGTTTATTTTCCTATAATCAGCAGAACAAGCAGAATCCAGTCATTTTTACCACTTTACTACTTTTATACATATATGCATAGGCACACATATCATTTATGATCTGCTCATTAAAACAGAAAAGAAGAAACATAAAATCAAATCTTAATTTCAGTTCTTTTAATTATCTTCTAATCTATTTCTTCTATGTTTAAGAGACAATTAGTGCTAATATCTGCACAGGTTATTTAGGTAACCAGTTGGTGTTAACAAGGATGATAACTTTTACATTCCTAATTCTAGAATTTAAACACTCACATATTTTATGCTTTGAAGTTTCATATCTGTACTCATTCATCAACATATGATGTAAAAAACATACAACCACCTGTAATTTTAGTTCTGTCCTATGACTATGCTGGGGTATAAGATGTACTGACTTCACTAAAAGAAGGTCTTGACAATACTGAGCATTTCCAAAAGGCCTATTTTAGGTGCATTGCTGTTTTTCTTTTTTGTTTGTTTTTCAACTGACTATTTGAGAAAGTTTCATCATATTTGCCATTTCAACATAAAGAAATTGTTTTCGGACATAGCAAATGCATAGTTCTTTCATTACATCTATAATATCCTCTTAGATCACTAGCAGAAAAGCTTGTATAAAATATCTACTGCATCTATAAAAAGATGGAATCTAGAGTCTTTAATATCTTACTTGATTGAGCCTGATCATGACTTATATCTGTATATGATACTTCTTCAAACTCCAGATATTTATTGATATCCAGTTTGTGCCTAGCATCTTAGCATTCAAACAATCGAGAGGAAATGAAGGGCATAAGTAAATGTTTTATCAGAATCCAAATTCTTGTAGGAAAAATAATATGGTGGTGTAAGACAAAGGGATTGAACAAGGAAGGATCATGGATCAAGACTGAAGAGTGAAGGATATAGATTCAATTCTCTTACTGTTAAACACTGTACAAAGATGTGTCATTTAGGAGTCTGCTTGCTCTTTGGACTCTAAATAATCAATATGAAAAATAAGGTCTAGAAAGCTATCCAGAACTTTTCTATGAGAATGTCATTGGCTCTATAAGATTTGATGAGAAGTAAAAACAGGTGAAATAGCTGCCAGATATTAGGAGAGAACCTTGAAATAACTGATAGTACTTAGATATATTTGTGAAAATATTCAGTATTTAGTAGTGCTGCTCCTGGCACCTCCAGTGTTTTCTGTTTAAAAAGGTTCTTCAGAATATTGTGCGACTGTTATGCTTCCTGGTCTGTGCTGTGAAGATAATTACTTTTTCACTTCAGTGGCCTGTATGGTATCAGGTCTCTTTCAATCCCTCAGCTGAAGCAATCAACCACCTCTCATTCAATTACAAGAGGTTAACCATTATGTCTAGTCATCCCCTGCTGCCAGTTTCTATTGCCTATGCATTAGATTTTGCAGACCCATCTCATATGTGTTTGCTACTTCTTGTACTTATTTCCTATGTTAATATCTGCAAATTTATCTCAGCCATCTGAGGAATAACTTATGAGGCCTATAAAAGACTAAGACAAGCTGATAAGGAGCAAAAAAGTGAAGCTTTGAGGTAGAAAAGTCTGATTCCAGAAGGATATAAATATATAAATACATGGCCATGTTATCTAGTCAGGTACTCGTACTGAGCAGTTAAGAAAGACTTATTTCCTGAGATCTGACATGTTTATATTTGTGTGTATGTGCATATGAAGTATTTGTGTGTGTATGCATGTGCACTTGAATACATATGTATTCTTACACGTGTCTGTGAGAACTGTCTTTGCCTTTTGATCAGCAAAGTGTCCTGCTGAGGTGTGAAAATCCCTTAGAAAGTGCTTCTGGTAGGAGGCTTTTAGTCTGCTCACTGCTTCAAACAAACTAGCAGGATTTTGAATACCTCACTTATTTACCTTTTTACAATTCTCTGTGAAAAATGAGGATGTTGCTGTCTTTCCTGAAAGAATAGTTTGATTTTGGTTAAATTACATGCTGTAGCATGCTTGAAAGAAAATATTCTTGCTTTACTGAAGGAGGAAAGCAGAGCCTGGCTGGCTATTGCTCCATGAGTCCCTGCCCAGCTCTGATGCATGTGCTAGACCAGCCTGGGATATTTGATCAACAACCAGAACTCCCTGCTCTCTGAATATTTTTTCTTTTCACTCCTTATAAACAGGAACTGGGTTTTGTGGGATGGCGCAAAACCTGTACCAAATTTCAGAGAAATTATGTAAAAGCTTATTCTTCCTCTGCAGACTGTATATACCATAGCTTCTCTTTGCCCTGTGCAGACTTGTATTACTTTAAAGTTGTGGTTGGTTCGAAATTTCTGCAGAGGGCTTACCTAAGTATAAATAGCATGAAGAAAAATCTCTCTGAGGGTGCATTTTCAGTATGATAGGAGAGGTAACCATTCTGATCCTATTAACACTTAACAGGATTGTTTATAAAACCTTTCCTGTCTCTACCACTTTCTTTAAAACTGCCTAGAAGCTGCCCTTAAAAATCTGGAGACTTAACCCTACTCCCAGACAAAAGAAGCAGGATCCTAGCCACGATTTGTTAGCAGAACTGAGTGTAGCTTATGGAGGTGAGATATCTGCAAACATGGGGATATATTTGGCTGTGTTGTCAGAATTAATCTGAATGTGTAAATCCTTAATATTTCTATCACTTGAACTCACATGGCCAATTTTGTACCTAATAAAATGAACCAGTCAGTGGAATGCCACCAGGACTAAATTTAGAGAACGATTTTGTTTAAGGATTAGTAAAGACTTTTTTTTTAATTTATCCTGTCTATGTATGAAGAGTAGGACATAGTCATCAAGCTAGGTTATCACAGTTGAGTGCCCTCAATAGCATTAATTTCAGAACTTACTGAACATTGTACTCATATTGCTTTCTTTCTATTTCTTCTTGCTTTTTTGTTTGCTTGCTTGGGTTATTTCCATTCTTTTGCACATGTTTACACACAATAGCTCAAGATAAAATTTCAATCATTTGGTGTTTAGACAGCTTTGAAACACAGTAAAATGAGACTCATTTGCCCCCTTCTGTCGCATACTACTTCAGTATCTTGTATTTCAGCTTTTGAAGTAATTCTTTTGGACAGAAAATTTTGAAATGCTTTTTCAATCTGGGCAGAAAATGCTTCATGAATTTTAACTCCACTCAATCTGTTTCATACTGAAATTGTAAGAAATCTGATTCCCTCAATTCACAACACTATTTGATTCTAGGTTCTTCTTGTTTTATATCACTAAGGGACATTGCATGATGAGTTAAAAAGAGCCATAAAAATTGTGTTAAAGCTGGAAAATTACATTAGGACTCTTAAAGAGTTTATACTACTTAGCTTACAGGAATGAGAAGTTACTTGATTACACATGTAGACATTTTAAAAAGAAAGATTACCTTTGGCTGAGCTCTAATTCATTAGGGAGAGACATATGACAGCAAAACACAGAACCAGGCAAATGTCAAGTAGAAATTAAGTATGAGTGTTTTTTAATAGCATAGTATTAATCACAATGAAAAGAAATATTTATCACAGGAAAAAAAAGAGTAGATTTCCTGTATCTCATGTCTTGAAATCAAAGCCAGATGGCTTTTCAGAAGCTATGCTTTAGTCAACAGCAGTACAGAGGTTTAGTAGAGGGGTACCTGAAATAGAGCGGTCTCAGCTCTGCAAACAACTGCTGTTCATTCTGCTGCAAAGTCTCTCATCTGAAATTAATCTGAGAAAAAAACCCCCACGACTATAAATATAGAGTACACAGAAAGTATCTACATCTGTGTTAATTGTACATGGTTCTTTTCATTATAGCTACTGGGAAGAAAATCACTTTTATGGTGAATCTTCTGTTCCTAAAGGAATCTGTCTTGGTCATGGGAATGACACTCTAAAACAGTTTATTTGTCTCCACTGACTTCTCCACTGAGAAGCTTGACTGACTGGTTCAATCTGAAGTTAGATTATATAAATCTCATTTTTGCCTTCAATGGTAATAATTGTGATTGTGGTTAGCAGCTCTATAAATACTAAAAATGTAATTCAGAGGATTTTCTATCTCATCTATACAAAACACAAGAACATATCCTATTAAAACCAATTCTGCATCTGCAAGAGGCTGAACCTGATTAAAGTAAGCCTATAATTCTTTATTTTTCACTTTGCTGGGGATCCTTCAGACCATAAAGTATAAAGATTATCCAGATATGGAGCACGTTAGCAATCCTAATAAACAATTAGAGTTGCATAAATCAAATATATTGCGAGAGATCAATGGACAACACGTACACGGACTAATGTAATCCAAAGCATTGCCGTTTATTTGCCTGAAGCTCACTCGTTATATACCC
>VYZX01023476.1:0-11806 GCA_013401335.1 Brachypteracias leptosomus
TATATAGGGGGTTGTAGGAGTCTCTATTTGTCTATACAGTATCTATAGTGTGTCTGTAAGGGTCTATATGGTGTGTATACGGCATCTATAAGGATATATAGGTGTCTATAGGGTGTCTATATAGGTCTATACTGTGTCTCTAGGGGTATATAGGAGGTTGTAGGGGTCTAGGGTGTCTATAGGGGCCTATATGTTGTGTATATAGGTCTGTAGGGGCCTAAAGAAGTCTATAGGGTGTCTATAGGCATCTATAGAGGTGTATAGGGGTCTACAGGGTATCTATATGGGTCTGTAATGGTCTATAGGGGTGTATAAGGTGTCTCTAGGGGTATATAGGGGATTGTAGGGGTCTATAGGGGTCTCTATGTGGCTATAGGGTGTCTATAGGGATCTATAGCATGTCTATAGCGATCTATATGGGGTGTATAGTGGTCTATAGGGATGTTTAGGGGTCTTTAGGGCATCTATACAGTGTCTGTAAGGGTCCATATGGTGTCTATAGGGGTCTATAAGGTGTCTCTAGGGGTATATAGGGGGTTGTAGGGGTCTATAGGGTGTGTATAGGATGTCTGTAAGGGTCTATCAGGGTCTATAGCATTTTTATAGGGGTATATAGGTGTCTATAAGGTGTCCATAGGGATCTCTATGGTGTGTATAGGTGTCTACAGGGATGTATAAGGGTCTTTAGGGTGTACAGGGATATATAGGTGTCTATAGTGTTTATATAGGGGTCCATATGGTGTCTATATGGGTCTATACGGTGTCTCTAGGGGTATATAGGGGTTTGTCAGGTTCTATAGGTTCTATATGGGTCTATAGGCGACTAAATGGGTCTATAGGGTGTCCATAGGCATCTGTAGCGTGTCTGTAGGTCATCTATAAGGGTCTATATGGTGTCTGTAGGGGGTCTATATGTCCCCCACCAGGGACATGAAGCTTCTTTGCCTGAGGGTCTCCCTGGCAGGGCCAGCCAACGAAAGCACCGAGGAGCAGCAGCAGCACCAAGCACCTGGCCAGCCAGCACAGCTCCCAACCCTCACTCTAGACACCACTGAGCCAACCCCTGTGCTCTGACACCTGTCAATCAAGAGCAATGTGATGCCAGGAGAGGCCAAGACAACAAATACATACCCAGGGGCTTTGGGCAGAGCTGCTGAGCAGTGTGAAGTCAGCGTGTATTCCCCCAACTGCATCTCATCCATTGGTTTTACTGCTAGCAGCCCACATGATGCCAAAGAGGGAGAGCAGAGCGCTCTTCCCGCCTCAGCCCCTACCTAGCTCAAGCTACATTTGAGCTCAGGCAGTTGTACCCTGCACAGCTGGAATCTGCCCAAGCCCCAAACAGTCGCTGTTTCTCCCACATACCATAAAAGCTCCTGGAAGTAGCAGTAAAAACCCCAACCCAGCCTGTTTTCCACATGGAGCTGAGGTAAAGACAGACAAGGAACCTCAACCCTCCCTAGGTGGGCACAGTGGAGGAGAACTTCACTTTGAAAGAAGTGGGAGAAGCCCTTGCCCAAACTCCTAAAATGTTTACCTGGGGTTATCGGAGAGGCGAAGGTAGCAGCGGACCACGTGTTTGAGCAGCCGTGCCGAGGGCTCCTTGGAGAGCTGCAGGACCATTTTACCCTGTATGACAGAGACCAGTGCCACCAGTTAAAGAACAGCTTCACCAGAGATGGGCAAGAGCATTAAATCACTCTGGCTTCCCAGGCAGCACAGCCCTTTTACCTTTCATCAGGACACCCCTGAGTGGAGCCTGATGCTTTGCTTGCCAAGATGCACTTTGAGAAGACTTGGAAAGGGGATTGTTTGTCTCATTTCTGGTTTTTACCTTCCCAGGACCACTTACTGGTCCAACTCTGCTAGATTAAAGAGGACCTGGAGTTTCTCCCTCATGAAGGGGGAGCAAACATATCTTGAATGCTTTGATAAGCTCAGCCTGAGTCACCTCATGAGGTGTGTTCCCAAACTCTGCAACACTCCCTGGTCTCATCTCATCATCTCAATGCCCTTTTAGAACATTGACAAGGGCCTAGGAAGCCACATCGAAGGACTAGTTACAGCAAGATCCACATCTAGTATTACCATGCACCTGAGAGTTGTATTTTCTCCTTCTGCTACATCCCTCATTAAGCCATTACTGGGAAGCAAGCCCAGCCTCCATTTCTCACACCATGTAGGACTTTCCACGTGGTTGCACCTTTGAATGCACCCAGCCTAGTGAAGAGTGTGGATGCCTTCACACCTGCTCTGAAGGAGTTCAACAGTCCACTTCCTCATATTTAGCAATCAATCATATCTGCCCAACAAGGGTTTTTTTTCCCTGTAAAGCTATATTGGCTAGTACTAGATATTTTCCCCATTAACCAAATCCACCAGTACTTGGACAGTCAGCAATTAGCAGGTCCCCCTCATCTGCCCTTTAACTGGTTTCCTGTTCCCAGGAATTCCCCAGGACACCAATATTTCTTCAGGATAAAGAACAAGTCAGAGAGCTCCTCAGATTGCTCCTGGATGGGAAACACTAACTTGCTCTTTTAAAAGCATCTAATGCTTGCATTAACATCTTAGTTATCAGCAGGGAAGGAAGTAAATCATCATCCTCATGAGACAGGAGCATGCCATCCCTAGTTTTGAAATGGAGAACACAAACATCTATTAACATTTTAATCTTTCTTCATAGTGCTATGGAATATTAATCCCATCAGTGCTTCACTATATCACAGCTAGGTTTTCTTCCATGCTAACACAGCTTTACATGTCCACATCCCTCCATGTTTGCACCCTTCCCAGCCTCAAATTCTTCCCTGGTCTCCCTCCTCCCCTACCCCAGAGTTTCTAATTGTGTCCTTCCCTTTGCCCTGGAGCCAGATGTGCTTTCACCAAAGCTGATCCTTTTCCTGAGTGCAGAAATCCCACTGGATATTATGGACATCAGCTCACAATTGTTGATATTTTGCTGTTTGGGGGTGAATTAGGAGGCAATATTTTCTTTACATTTGGGAAAAACAGACAGACAAATAAATATTCCCAATGAAAGCATCAACATTTCAGCACAGAACCAGCAGAGCAAAGCACTTAACTTAATGCTGCATTTTCTTCTCCTGAGACTGCTCTTTAAAAAGCAACCAACCAACTAAACACAAAAGCAGGACAACAGCTACTCCAGGGCAGACATGGACTCCCCTCGACGAGCTCAAAGATAATAATGCTCAAGTTGGGCTTATTATGCCTAGGATGAACAAATCAGAAGTATCCAAACTTCTGCACAGGAGACAGGGAATAAACACAAATTGTCTGCTCTCTCTGTGCTCCAACACAAGAATTAGAGTCATAAGCAGCAGCTGGTAGAAACCATGTTCAAAGAGTGGAAAAAAAAAAGGAGGTTGGCCTTCTAGGATGCAAACAGGAAACCTGTGAAACTCCTCAGTAAAGGACACAAAATGTTTCCATGGGTTCCAGGGGAGGACAGGACAAATATTGGGGGTTACTGCAGAGAAAATCCAGAATGGGCCCCAGAAATCCAAAGCTGAAATGTTATCAGTACAAGTATCATCTACACTTGCCCTGCTCTTACTCCTTTGCTCAACCTGCTGCTCTTTAAAGATGTTGTGGAATGGGAAATGAATGAGCCATGGGATCATTCTTACGTAAAATTAATTCACCTCCAACCAACAACCCTGGGAACTCCTTTTCTTCTCTGGAGATGTTTACCTGGTTTATCCTGGGGATACTGCAACCAGTATGTGTTCTCCTGACAGGCAAACCAGAAATACATAAAGGAAGCAGAGAGCTAGTGCCACAAACAATAAGCCTAAGATTTCCCTTAGTCCAGAGGGCAGGAAGAAGCTGGCTGCTAGAGCATATATATGTTGGGGTTTTTTTAAAGAGAGGAAATAAATAATCTTACCAGTATCATGGCAACATGGGAAAACCGCTCATAAGTCTGACAGATATATGCCAGCCCTGTGTCATCCAGGAGGATTTTCTGAAGAATAAACGTAGCAACCTAGAAAGGGGAGAAAGCAGAAAGAGTATAAGCAATTTATCAATCCTGAAAGGGTGGTGCTCTTTCCAAGGCAGTCCCAGAGCTCAGAGGCCTTTAAGCAGGCAGCAGATGGTGTACTTGGTGAAAGTTTAGAGCCCAAGGAAAATGCAGACAATGGTTGGCATGTCTGGCTACAGGAAAAATAGGGACACAGTGTGTGCAGGATGACTGGATGAGGGTTGTGTAAGGCAGCAGCTACTGGTGGGCTCTCAGGACAGCCCAGGATTACAGCCACGCTCTGGTCATGGAGCAGAAGTATCTGTCCTCTGGCCCTGCCGTCTAGAGAGCAAGCTGATTTCCATTTTCATCTTGAGGGTTACTGACTCATAACGAGACATGTGACCTTCTGGAAGAACCTCAGCCAGCTATGTCAGCAGGCTTCACCAGAGAAACACAGACTGGAACCTGTGGCCAGCCTACCTGGGTCACCAGACCAGTCTGACCACAGGTCTGAGCTCAGGAGGAAAGGGGGCCTTGACCAGAGGGGACAACAAACTGGTTCAGCGGGGTGGACATTCCCATAACTACACTAACAGCTGCTGCCCAACCTCTGCACTGCTTAAATACAGCATTTTTTTTTCTCTCAGGCCAAGGAAAGTTGATCCAGCTCAGCCCTGAAAGTTACTCTGCAGTGCTGCAAAGGAGGGAACAGGTGCTGGGAGCAGTAAGATCTCCAGCAAAACTACCAAGCTGAGCTTGGTGGCTTTGTTTTGTTTGGGGTTTGTTGAGGAGCTAAAAACTCCACCCAGAGCTACCCCAGCATTTGCAACAGGGCACAAGCCAGCTCTGCAGGTTGCTGGCTACCTGGTCAGTAAGAGATAAACACCAACAAGTCCTAATGAAGACAAAACTAAGGAAGATAAAAAGAGCAGGTACCGTTTTGGAGAGCTCACTGCCAGACTCCATAATGCGTAAGCACAGGGGGATAATTTCTGTTGTCAATAAGAAATTTATCACTTCTTGCTCATCAGTTTTCACCAAGGCCCCTTGAAAGAACAACAAAACCCCAAATCAATACATAAATTGTTTAAAAGAAAATAAAAATCACACCTTAGGGCTTGTGCTGTGTCCTCCCCAGGAATCATTAAGTCTGAATGGCAGGCAGAGCAACTGTCATCCTAAATATGCTGCAGTATGTGGAGAAGAAATTGTTCTGGCAGCATAAAAATAACCAAACTGGGGTGAGGGGTTGGTTGTTTTTCAGAAAGGGGAGGCATTCTTGGCTCTTCCCAAGTAGTAACACAAACACAAGGGGATTGTGTCACCCACATTAATCTCTGGGAAAGAGAAATGCACTTTAAGACCCTCTTACTTTATGCATTGAGAAATGTTTTGGGCAGAAAGAAGATAAAAAAACAGGCTAAGTGGAAGACAGCAAATGCACACAAGCCAATCAATGATAAAAGCACAATCTGCACCTCCCTGTCCCAGTGTCAGGTTGGCTGGACTGAGGGTTAAGGCACAATAAGCATGTAGGTGCTCGTGCTCACAGGAAACATTCTTGGCAAGGCGCTTTTCTTATTAATGAAAAGCCCAGTTCCTCCACAGCAAGAGGAACCTGCCTCCATGGAAAGGAGTAGCTCCTCCTTTTAATGCTACAGGACTCAACAGATCCCAGTAAAAAGAGACCTGTGATTTTGGTCACAGCATGAACTGCACCCAACTTGATCAGAAACTGGTGCTCCAGGATTATTCTGGTTGCTTACCAATCACCCCAAGGCTGGTGAGCCGCAGGTACTCAAAGGGACGGGTCTTGCTGACTGTGTGCAGGAAGGGATAGAGGAACAGAGGGATGTGAGCTGCCAGGAAAGCTGACCTGTAGGAAAGGGAGAACACCCAGTGTTAGAGGTGAAAACAAAGCGAGCACACAATCCAGCATTAGCACACTGAGCCTCAGACTGCTCCTGCTGCTGCTCCTCCAAAGAGGGAAACAGCTCGTTCTCCAGGGGAAAAGGATGAAGTGGATTCTGGGCTGGGCACAGCACAAAATCTCACACCTCAACTGCTAGTTACCTGCTTCCAGCTGACCAGGAACAGAGCACATCCTGCTTTTATTACCTCCTCCTCTGCTTTGTACATTTCACCTTGCAGGCTGGCAAAGGCACTCAGCTATGTGTGCACGACAGAAACCCAGACTGGCTGGTCTCAAGGCATGACCAGTTTAAATGCGTGCAGCCACCTTTCCCCAAGAGTCCTCCCACTGCCTTCTGACAGTGTGGACAAGCACAGACTGCAAGGAGAAACCTGGAGATTGCTCTGCTAGCAGAGGGAAGCTCCCTGGCACAATCATCCAATGTTCTTGTGTTCAACAAACAAGTTGATGTGGTACTTTGGGATATGGTCTAGGGGTCAGGGAGATGTTGGGATGAAGGCTGGGCTTGGTGATCCTAGAGGTCCTGGTGATCCTGCTCTCTTGCCACACAGTCTCTGGGAAAGACAGTCCTGCTCATCCGACCCTTTGGACAGCTGGTTTAAATAACTGTAAGAGGCTAAATAACTGCAAGCTCATTAAAACAAGGATTCTGCACACAGTACTCAGCACAAAGACATCCTTATCTCTGGCTGAGCTCCCAGGAGCTGCCACAACTCAGTGTTTTGGGAATCTGCAAGATCAATCATAGAATGCCAGGTTGGAAGGGACCTCACGAATCTAGTCCAACCTTTCAGGATAGAAAAATACAGTTGAAATGAGCTGGTGATGCAGGGAATGCACAATGCATTTAGGAGCACCATAAAGCTGTCATTCTGATAACCCCTGCAAACAAGTGAAAGCAGCAGGCAACTGCTGATCTTCCAGCTCTGTCCTCTGTACCACTTCTTTTGGTAAAAAAAAAAGAGTTTATGTACTTCTGGAGTCAGAGAGGCTGAGGTGCCAACATCAACACCCCAAAACTCCCACTTACCTTGTTTCAGGATGTGAAGCAACACACTGTAGTAAAGCTAAAGCATTGCAGACTCTGTTGGACTGATGGGCTGTCAAAGTTGGAGGGTTGATTGATGGATAAATGTTTACAATTTCCTAAAAATTAACAGATGAAGAAAAGTTAAAGGAGAAAAAAAACCATCAGAACTGCACCAAAGCACTTGTCCAGCAAGGAACTATGGTGACAGAAGAGGCCAGGCAAGGGCAGAGTCAATTTGACAAGGAGTCACAGGAATGCATTCAAGCATTAATTTCAGTAAAATGAGTTCATTTGATTTTCTGGCTCTTTTCTAGTGTAGAGACTGCTTTGTTTTGACCTTCCAGATCGAAGAGGAGTGTTGTTGCTGTGCCTAGAGGCAGAGCACACCCACTCTAATTCATACCATAGCTGCTGGCACTCTTCTCACTCAATGCAGGGGAAGCAGCTGAGGGTGAGAAATTTGATTCAGAAATCTGCCTGCTTCCAGCTATACTTCCGTTCTCATTTTCTTCCCCTGTTCCAGGGACACTCTGAGAGCAGTTTGACATTGCCAATCTTCTCTCCTTCTTTGAAAGGAGTGACTAGATTTGGCTCAGAGATTATGTTATAAGCTGTAGAGTATTTTACCCAGAGATAAGCTGAGCTACTTGGTTTCCCATGAAGTGCAGATACTTTCCTGTGCAAGGATCTCTGGAGCAGCATTTCCATGCTGCCCTTCCAGCAGGCTACCTGCAAGGGCAACCTTCTGACCAGGAAGCGCTCAAGCTCTTCAAACCAAATAAAACCAGAGAATTTAGGAGTAAGACTAACATTGCTCTGCTATGACATTGTATGAAGATAAGCAGAATGTGAGCAGGGAACTCATACACCCAGGAACCTGTCTGTTCTTCTAACTACGTAAGGTGTCTAATTAAGAAACCTTACAGCCCCTGCATATGTTGCCTTGCTAGTGATGATGAGTTACAAATGGGCTTCCAACATCCATCATAGAATGTTTTAGGCTGGAAGGGACCTCTAGAGGTCATCTGGTCCAACCTCCCTACACAAGTGGGGACATCTCTACCTAGGTCAGGCTGCTCAGAGCCCCATCATATTGGGATGAAGGTTGGACTTGATGATCCTAAAGGTCCTTTCCAACCATAATGATTCTATGATCTCCACCTAGGTCAGGTTGCTCAGAGCCCCATCAAGCCTGACCTTAAATGACTCCAAGGATGGGGCCTCCACCACCTCTCTGGTGAGCCCACTCCAGTGATCTATAACTGGCAATGAAGGACCCCACCAGCACCTCCCCAGCTCTGCCTCGTGGACGCACAAGCTCTGCAAGGTGCCAGAGCACAGACTGGAGATGCCCACCTGAAGAAGTGCTGCGATGGTGCCAAAGGAGTGCCAGAGCATGGGGGCCAGGTCGGGCACGGACTCGCGCTTCTTGCTGAGCTCCAGCAGCGCATTCTCCCGCGTCTCGGGGCTGGACAGCTCGTTGATCCACTGGTAGATCTTCTCGCGGTCCACCTGAGCCAGCGCTGTCGGCACAGGCTGGGGAGGGAGAGGAGAGAACTTCAGTTCAAAGATTTTAGCCAAGTCTCACCCCAACCCTTGCCTGGCAGAGAAGCAAAGAAGTGAGACTGCATCTTGAGCACTGGGTCCAGTTTAGGGCACCACAGCATAAGAAGGACATTGAGGGGTTGGAGAGGGAACAGAGAATGACAACAAAGCTGGTGAGAGGTCTGGAGAATGTGTCTTATGAGGAGCACCTGAGGGAACTGGGATTGTTTAGGGATGAGGAGGCTGAGAGGAGACCTAAAACTACCTAAAAGGAGGTTGTGGTGAGGCTGGTGTTGGGCTCTTCTCCCAAATTACTAATGATAGGATAAGAGGAAATGGCCTCCAGTTGCACCAGGGGAGGTTTAGATTGGACATTAGGAAGAAGTTCTTTACTACAAGAGTGGTCAGGCGCTGGACCAGGCTGCCCAGGGAGGTGGTGGAGTCACCATCCCTGGACGTGTTTAAAAAACGAGTAGATGTAGCACTTGAGATTACAGTCTAGGGGTCAGGGAGATGTTGGGATGAAGGGTGGACTTGATGATCCTAGAGGTCCTTTCCAACCATAATGATTCTCTGATAAGTGCTCAAGAAACTCCTGACTGAGGGAGGAGCTAAAGCTGCTCTGAAAATTGATCCCTTCCTTAGATTAGTCTTAATATTTAACTTACATGAAACACAAGGAGTTTACTTTCTGGCCTGACTCGTTAGGACAGTCTCCCTTAATCCACTTGTCAAGTAGGACTTTGGAACTTCATTCTGCTGTCCCTGCCAGCAGAGCTCCTGGGGAGGTCACACACTAGCCAGCTATCATTTGCTCCACCTGCACTTGCCACACATTCCTTTCATGCTTCAAATGCAAGCTTCCACAAATTCAAAGTAAAGCAGATGCTACTCTTCCCTCTGTTATACTGGAACCTGCCAATGGGATTCACCCAACATACATTAAAAAAGTATATTCATACAAATAGTAGAACAGTTGGTGCTGGCTGAGAGAGAAACTGGTGTAGAAGTCCATATAATGGTTGGACTTGATGATCTTATAGGTCCTTTCCAACCAGAGCAATTCTGTGGATGGTAATCACAGCTGGGAACAGAGAACAGGCTCTATTTCAGTTGGTTTATTTCTTAAACCCAGGCTGAAGCTCCTACCCTGGAGTTCAGAAAGAGAGGGAGAATGAACAGAGCTCATTTGTTTTTATTTGGGATGGCAGTGACAAGCAGTGTAGCAATAATGTTGTTATAATTGTGTTATCTAAAGCTTCCATCTATTTTTCTAGACTCACTGGAAGTTTCCCTTCCTGTAATCTTTAAATACATTGACCCTTTAAAAGCACAATCATGTGCTTGTGATCCCCAGAGAGCACTAAGTAGATTTTCCACACAATCAAGTTTATGATGTCCAGTATCCCTCTTAACCAGCACCAGCTGTTCCTCACAGGCTTTGCAGTTGCTCCTCTCACTTTAGGTTAAATTGAAAGACATAATTTCTTGTTTTCCTCATTTCCTATTTTATCCTTGTTACCTTTTGCCCCATTAAAACCTAAAATTCTGGGGAATCCTACAGGATACACACAAATCCTGCAAGCTCTGAGACAGGACCCTGCCAGGCAGACTTTCTTTTGCCACAAGGAATTAAAAGTTACCAACAGCATCTCAACACAGCACAAACTGGCCTCATGAAAGACCTTGGAATACCTTCCTCAAGAGAAACAGAGATACTTCAAACATCCATGTCCAATTACATCAACAATAAACATCAAAATGAACTCTGAGGTTTAATAGCAGTGAATGAGCTGGCTTGAGTTGGGATTTTAATGCCTTGCTGCTAGTTACAGCTATATTTGTTGGGTTTAGCCTGTTCTTGAGCTTCTAGCAAGTAATTCTCTCTTTGGGTCTGAAATCAAAGTGTCAACTTTATCACGACAGCATTCACAACACTCAAAGGGATTCCTGAGCCAATTCACAACCCTACTAGAAGGTAACATTATTTACTGCAGCTCCCAGGCTCATCTCCAGAGCCAAACACCCCTCTCTGTCACCTTCAGTCTAGGCAAACTAACCCACTGTGGTAGGAAATGTTTCAATATAGAACTACCAAGTAGTAGGAATTATGTATAAGTTAAATAGACATTCGAACAAGTCTCAAAATAAAGCTGATCGTTGTTTCTGAAACAGATTATTTTGCTGAAATTGTCTTTAAAAAAAAATAAAATCCATTTTTAAAGAAGTGACTAGAACACAGAGGATTAATGGGAGATGCAACAGTCTCTCAGGCATTTCAACAAGCACTTAGGAATTAACATTGCTATAAAAATGTAAGTGCTAATTAAAAGAATTCACTATAATCTTGTCCATCCTTCTATCCTCCAGAAAGTGTCACTTTAAATCAGAAATATTTGCCAGCACTCCAAGAACCAATTTAAAGCTACAAATATTTAAAGTGGGAAGACTTAAAAAGTTTTCTCAGCTCCTGCTTGTAAGTACTTTACTCTTGTGTGCTTCTTAGTCCAAGTTCATTTAAAAACAGCTCTAAGCGTTGCTCTTGCAGCACTCCTCCCCAACCCAATACACACCAGAGACTCAATCAACTCCAGGAAGCCTCATACACACAACAAACGTGCTTGGAGAAGTTAAAACCAAAACACAAACCTGCTCAGATAGGAGATAAGATGCAACAACCACATTATTCAAACTCAGCTTCTGGGTTTTTTAACCCAACCAGGCCAAGGTACCATTCAGGCACCCACAGCAGCTTCCTGAGGGGGAGAGGGGGAAGCACCGACCACAGCAAGGCACTGGGGGAAAAGGGAAGAAGGCAGAGGCAGTCTCTGCATCTCCTGCCACACTGAGGAACTTTTCGCTATCTCCTCTCCCTCTCTGCAGTCAAGACCAGGAGTAGAAGCGCTCCCCGGAGGAGAGGAGGTGTCCGGATGAAGGGAGGGAGCGCAGCTGACAAAAGAAGGAAAAAACCCTACGGAACAGACACGAAGAGAAGGAGCAGGGCCGGGGCATCCAACAGGGAAGCTCCCCTGGCCTCTGGGCCTCCGGGCGAGCCTCGCTGGCCCAGCAGAGGAAGGCACGACCGTCTCCGGTAGAGGAAACACAGAGGAGTTCCTAGGGGAGCAGCCGAAGCTGGAAAGCGCCCCCTCAGCCCCTCCCCGCTCCCCCCCGGGACCCACCGCCTCAGCCAGGCGCTGAGAGGAGGGAGCTCCCCCTCCGCCCACAGCTCCCTCACAGCCCCGCTCCCCGCACGGCCTCGCGCTACACGGCCCCGTCCCCCGCCCCGTCTCACCGCGGCCGGGGCCAC
>VYZX01023476.1:12346-41385 GCA_013401335.1 Brachypteracias leptosomus
CCCGCCCGACCCCTCACCCTGCCGCGCGCCTCGCCGCAAAGGACGCTGGGACAAGGGCGGGGCTAAGAGGGGGGCGCGCACACTGCGCGCATGCGCGCGGCCGCGACGGGGGTGGGCGGAGCTTGGGTGGCGTGCGCNATGGCGATGGTGGAAGCGCTGCCGGTGCTGCTGCCGCTGCCGGGCCCGGCTCAAGAGGCCGAGGCCACCACTACTGCCGTCGCCGCCATAGACACAGGCCCGCCCGACCCCTCACCCTGCCGCGCGCCTCGCCGCAAAGGACGCTGGGACAAGGGCGGGGCTAANGGGAGGCGTCGGAGCCGCCGCTGAGCCGGGCTTGGAGCGGCGACGGAACGCGGGCTGCCGGGTGGGGAACTGTCCTCGGCCGCGCCTCCCGGGGCTGCGCGCAGGGCCCGCTTCAATCCTTCTGGTTGTTACCGGGAACCTGCCCCGCCGCGCTGAGCGGGACGGGGGCTGCTTCTGGTCCCGTGGGGCCCGGTGGCTTCCCCGGGTGGAGCGGGGCAGTGCAGGAGGGAACGGGAAGCCGCGGCTCAGGTCCCGTCGGGAACGAGCTCCTTTCCCGCCCGGGTTTCTTCCAAACTTTGGTTTCCATCTCTGAGCGGACACTTTTGGGGCTTTCCTTAAATCTCTTGTTTTACGGATTCGCAGGAATTTTTGTGTCTGGGGCGGCTCTGCAGCCCCTGCCGGGCCTGGGAGCAGCTTTACTTCAATTAATACAACCCAAATTACCTTTACTTGTGTTTGACTCCTTCAAAATACCAGCAGAACGCTTTTTCCGAGCTTCCACACAAACCTTAAACCACATATAGACATTTCTGGAGAAACTATTTGGCTCGTCCACTTAAAGCTTCTCCTTTTTAGCAGGTTTTTGGGGTGGATTGTGCTCCCCCTGAGGCAGGATGGCCCCACTAAAGGTGCACGGCCCCGTCCGGATGCGCAGCATACAGACTGGGATTACCAAATGGAAAGAAGGGAGCTTTGAAATTGTGGAGAAGGACAACAAAGTGAGTCTAGTGGTTCACTACAATGTTGGAGGAATTCCAAAGACGTTTCAGGTACACCCAATATTAAGGTGGTTTTTTTTTTGGTGGAGCAGCGCGTGGGTGGTGCTCTGGTGTGAACAGTTGTCCCCTTTGAGGCTATTAAGTGTCGGACTTCCCTCTGTCTCTTATTCCTGCTTTCTCAACACTAATCCCTTTGTGTAACTCTCCCCTAAATTATTCACTGGGTCTTGTTAAAGGATCTGCCAAGGTCCTATCAAAGCACCACTGAATGGGAAGAACCCTCAGGTGTGTTAAAGGATCTGCCAAGGCCCCATCAAGGCACCTTGGGGAAGAACCATAAAGCAGGGAAAATTATATAGATAACATCATGGCATATATAGTTATCTAGTATAAAGATAACAAGTTTTTGGCACATATAACATTTCTGTTACTGGTACCTTTGCAGGATCTATACAAGGATTTTTTCCATCTGATGCAGATCACTCTTCAAGATTCTCTTGCAATATTCATCCTAAATCACCTTTTTTTTTCATTCTCTAGTTGCTTTCACCCCAGTCTTCCAGGGTTTTTTTTTGTGCAAAATGCCCTGTATCAAAAGATTGTGAAGGAGTGTTTTTCTGTAAGAATTTCCTGATTTAAAAATATGTGGAGGTTATAAGAGCAGTTGGACGAAAAAAAAAGAGTCTTATCTTATCTAGCAGCTTTATAACAGCCTATGCTCATCCCACATGTTGGCTTCTGCTTTTTCATGCCACAGTTGGTTTTCATCAGTACCTTTCACCAGACCTTTCTCTGAGCCATTTTATTTCTGTGTGTGGATTCAGTGGGGAAAAAAGTTCACTTTATTTTTTGGAAAGACCAGATTTTGCTGCTTTAGTGTGCTGAAAAGCCTCAGGGAACAACCTGCCAGCCTGAGTTGCCTTGGAATTGAGGTGTGAGGAGATGATTAGTTGTGGATTGTTCCTACCTTGGTTACTGTGGACTGGAAAAGCATCATCTTCCTTCTCATGCTCTGTGTGTGGTTTAATCCAGTGTTGGACCATGGTGTTGCTGGGAAGAGTGGTCTTGTCTTCCCTTTATAGCTTCCCTGGGTGCTTGTTCTCATGCACTTTCTGCCTGGGTGAGTGTTAATGTGGTGTGGCAGTGACTGGAAAGGTGGTTCCGTGGGGAGGATGAGCCTAGAGGACAGACACCTATGGCCTAAAGGGGCAGGTTTGGCTCCCAGATTCTCACATCTGCTGGTTCCAGCACTTGTCAGATCTCTCAGTGTGCTCAGTGGAAGGTTCTCACATTAATCTGAGGAAAAGTGAGATGTGAAGAGGGGACTCCAGCAAAGGAAGAGCAGGAAATGCTGTGTATTTAGACCAATTATTTTGATTTTGCTGGTGATCGTTTTTTTCTGGTCTTGTTCCTCTGGAAGCAGCAGCCCAGGAGCATTGGTGGGCAGGGAGAGCTGCTGGCCCTGGTCTGTCTTGGTGCTCTGGACAACACCTGACAAATTCTGGATAATTTTGCTTTAGGAGTAACATTCCCATTTTTTGTCCAAAAAAAATGGGATTTCCCCACCTTTTTTTTTTTCTTTTCCATAGAGGAACCTTTGGATGGATCCAGGGTGATATTTCTTTCTCCAGTGATCGAACTTGTGATGTCAGATGATGTGTTTTAGTGATGTTCAAGAGTTTTGACTGAGTTATCCTAGATGTATATTAAGAGAAATATTCCTTTGGCTCCACCTCCCAAGACTTTGTGATGCTGACTGGGTCATAACAGGTGCATGGAGAGTATGGATGGAGCCCTCTCATGGTAGTGTTTTGAGTTGGAATAACTTGTTTTGCACCAAGATGGTGAAATAACTATAATCTCTTTTCACTGTGCTCAGTGTTTTAAGAGAGGATGAAAAATTTGCCTTTCTCTTTTCAATTCTTAGGTCTTTGAAAATATTTTTAGCTTATATTAAAAAAATCAAACACCCCCCCTCAAAATAAAAAATAACCCAAACACAAGGATTGAGCACAAAGTATTTCAGAAGTGTAATTTTCCCAGCATGTGGTTTTTGATTGAGGTGGTTTTCCAGCCCCTCTTATAAACTGCTGTTGTGTCCAGATTGGCTTTAGAAACTAGAGATCTTCATGGAAAAAAAAGAAATCTCACTGGTGGACATGTAGTGCCTTTTGTGTCTCATTGTATAATATATTATATTATATTTTTCTTTAATATATATGTATAATTTGTGTTTTATTACATTATTATTATATATTTAATTTATATATAAAAAATATAATATATATTGTATAACTGACCAAATTTAAGTAAAAATTGGAAATAATGTTTATTTTTAACCAAGAGCAGGTTCTAGAGCAATGGAGAGCAAAGCTTTGGCATTAGAGGGTAATTAGTGTTCATGTCTATTAATTCATGGTTACTTAGGTAGTGTGGCAAGAGGGGGGTCAGGCCAAATTAGGAGAATTAGGAGAAAGCTCCAATTCTCCAAGAATTAGGAGAATTAAAGCTCCAATTTGATGGGCAGGTGCCAGTCCTGGCATGGAGCTCATTGCTTAGTTTAAGAAGCAGCAGCAAAATGAAGAATTCAACAAAAAAGAGCAAGATAATTAAAAATAAGGGTATGCTTAGGTATATATTATCAAATTCCCCCTCACTCTGCAGATGCTCTTTTGGCTTCCTCTGCTGTAGGAGCAACCTTTGTGGATGGTAAAGACTTAACAGCCTGTTCTTAGAGGTGATTTAGTGTGAAGTAACAATTAAGTAATGGCATAATAAAGCACTAGTGGCATTATTAGGGAGCACAAAAATTATTCCTGGGCTTGGCATAAGTTTTGACACCACTTAAGATGTTGCAAACAGACTGAGCATGTTTCTTACTCCCTCAGCATGTTTTTTAAGCCATGTCAAGCCTGTGTGCCCTAAGAGCGAATTAGACAAGTAAGTAGAAGCTTGTACTTAGCACTTTCCCCCTCTTCAATCCTATTTCAGACTCCCATGTGGATGTTTCAGACCTGAGTGGGACTGGATGGACAAAAATGTCATGCTCTATAGCAAAGCAAGTTTCAGAAAGATTATCCAGGATTATAAGGAGTGTTGAGGGGTATTGAGGCTGTCCTCTCAGTTCTCAGTTTCCAAGACCACCAGTTGCATTAATTCTGTGATGCTTAATGTTTGCTTGAAATGGAGTGAGGTGTGAATGCCTTTTATCCTCTCTATTTGAAGTGTTTTGTGAGTATTTGGGCCTTTTTTAAAAGTGGATTTGTGTTTATGGTGCCTTTCTTTGTTTTCAGCTAAGCCATAACATTAAAACTGTGAACTTGAGACCAAATGGTAGAAAACTCTGCTGCCTGATGCTCACACTGAAGGATGCCAGCTTCCTCACCATTGATAAGGTACCATTTAAAGATGCCAATGAAATGAGGATGTACTTGGATGCAGTCCATCAAGACAAGGTTCATACTGGTAAGTGCAGTTACTGTAAATCATCTTAACACTTCAGAGAGGGGTCAGTGCTATGTTTTCTTTTTTTTTTTCATCTTTAGCCATTTTGTCCTCCTTGTGCTATTGATTTTTTGCATTTGTGTAAATGCTTTCTGGCCCTGAACTCTAGTTTTTGTTATATGCCTTTCTCATAACTGAAAAATAAACAGAGGTTAAACATGTAGGAATGGTTGATGTTGTATGTTGGTATTTGAAAAACTTGTAAGAGTTGTTTATGTTGATATTTGGAAAACTCTTGCCTGTTTATCACACAGGCATAGTCTCTTTCCTTTTGATTTTACCTCTTATTTTATTTGGTTCTTTTTAAAGAGAGGGGCTTTAATGCCAACTGAGTAAATGTGCGCTCAGAATATTGCACTGTTTGCTGGCAGGTAATCTAGTGTGTCCCTTCCAAAACCAACTCCAGCTAAATAACTTCTTATAAATTAAGAATGCCAATCAGTGAAATGACAATCAGATCAAATGATGTGTACTTTTCCTGTCAGTTGGGAAACCCTCTCAGGGATCTGGCAGCTTTGGAGGTGTGCTGGGCAGCAGGACCACACAGAAGGAAGCTAACAGGCAATTCTCTCATATAGAGAACCAGGTTTGTTTCAGATTTTTTTTCTTTAATTTCATTTCATTCATTTCCTCCTCTCATTCTTTTCTTGTATGTTGTAATGGTGCTGTGAATACTTATTTTGCATCCAAATTATTGTCATCTAGGGGGCTTGGAATAGATGAATACCAGGTGGTTGGCAATGGTTTGTCTTGCTTGTGAGGAGCTGGGTGAATAAGAAAAGTCAGTGTCTAGCTCTGAGTATGTTCTTCATGCTGAGCTATCAGTCAAGCAAAGAAGAAGCAGAAATAAGGAGAAATTACATGGTTAGAACTTGCTTCTTGCATAATTCTGAATATCTCTGTTCATCTTACATAGCAGCCAAACATGTTGTAGTCAACACAGGTCTTAATGAGTTTAGCAAACCAGTCAAATGTATATATTGAAAAGCTGCTGGCCTGGTTTTGTATCAGAATAAAGTTATGGAATTTGTGTTCTGCTCAGATTTTGGTGGAAATTTCACAGTGGTTTTCCGTCAAACTAGTTTTCTTCTTCCTTTTCTCCCTGCATAACACAGATTTCATGGTGCATCTACAGACTTTAATTGAATTTAATTTAATGTGAATATACTTCTATTACTGTCCTGAGGGAGAATGTTTTTGATGTTGTCCCACAGCAAATTTTACATGTTGCTTAAAGGCAGTCTCACAGTAAAAACTCCAGGGCTCTCTATACAGTGGTAAGGTTAGACCTGTTTAGTTTCCAAGTCTAAAATTGACCAACATTTCTTAGTCAGCCCACTATGAACTCTCTCCCTTGCATTGCAAGTGGCACTTGCTTGGCCCAAAGCTGTCAGGGCACTGTTCTAATCTGGTTTAATATGGCCCAGGATTAATCTGGGGATAGTTAGGAATCATACCTTGAGTTTTTGAATGTCTGAGCACGTAAAGGAGATTTTAAACACTAAAATTCAGCTGACTTAGTGTTGGAAAATGGAAAGGGGAAGTGGTTACTGCAGTGGAGGTTCATGTTTATGGCCAGCATTGATACAGTAAAAATTTTACCTCTGTCTAATTAGTCTTAAACTCTCTTAACTTATTACAAGAAGCATTTTTCTGCTTTTGGGTGCTACTCTGTAGCAAGCAGAGCAGAGGGGTAAATGCTGGATTAGACCCAAGAGGCTCATTTTTTTCACTGTTTCTGTTGTCTCCCTCCACTTGGCTTTTGCAGACTCCTCCCAAAAGGGTGACTGTGGAGAGCAAGGAGGAGAACACACTCCGCAAGGTGCTGGGTACCCCAGCAAGAGCATCTGTGAAGAATTCCCCTGGAGCTGGAACACCTGGCACCAGGGTGAACGTCTCAGCATCTCCTGCATCATCAGTCCCTCACAGGACAGGCCTGTTGGAGAACAGGTGGGAATGTTATCCTTTTATTACAATATTGCCAAAATTTGACTCTTTTAGAGCTGCGCGTGGAGCTCAGCACACCTAGGAGTAAGAAGGGGATGTGTTTCTTCCTCTGGTTTTCCTGTTACTTTTAACAGGATGTTAATATGTGATTTTCTAGCCGCTGGCTGGTCCTGGCACTAGTAAGAGTTGGGCAGACCAAATTCTTCTCTGTAAAAGTGGAGATTGTAGAAAATAGGTGCAAAATGCCCAGAAAGCATTGAGGATTTCTGTTCAGTTGGAAGAGGATCATTTCCTAGCCTTTCTGAAAGAATGACTGCTTCAAAACTGTTCTGTCCTCAGGGAGAAGAGGAAAAGAACACAACCTGCTGGCTCAGAGATGAATGAAGATTATCCCAAAGAGAATGATTCTTCAACGTAAGTAACCTTTGTCTCCACTTTCTGGTTTTAAACTCTTCCTTCATTTCTAAAGGTAAATTTTTTTCTGAAGAATGCTTGAGTGTTTTCTGTCTCAGCAACATGTTGCAGACCAGCCAGTGGTCAACTTGTGAACATACTGGGTGCTTGAAATGGGATCTGCATTCAGCATTAATGAGGGAAATGCAACCTGCTCTAGCAGGTGATTTGCAGGAACTGGCACATGCAAATTTAGTGGCATCATTCTTTTGCCAGCATTGTCATACGTGCTATAGGTGCATAGCAATAGGTACCCTCTTTATTGAACTTGCTTTGGCCCTTTTCAAAGCAAAATTCATGGAGGGGAATTGTCATTTGGTGGTTTGAAAATCATATATTTGAAATAGTGTTTAATCCTAAATAAAGAGGCTTGTTTAAATGAATTGGTTAAACCTATCTGTGAGTAAAGTGTAACTGTTCCATAGTCAAGTATTACAGGTGGTAGAAAAATGCCCTAAAATGAGTTGTATCAGGCAGGAACATCCTTTATCTTCTATAACTGCACTGACTTACACTCTTGTTGGTCTGTAGGAATAATAAAGCCTTGAATGATCCAGCGTGGAAGTTCTTGAACAGTAGCAGAGAGAAACTGTTGAATCTGAAGCAGGCAGAGGAAAACAGGACATCAGGTAAAAAAAATCAAGCCAAAAGATACTTAGCTTTGACCAATACAATTTTACCTGGTTTGATATTAGTGCAGAAAGATGGTTTTCCTGATCTGCTTTCCCTGTGCCACTGACTTCCTTGTCTCCTCCAGAGCTGTTTATGAGCCACAAACAACTTGCCTTCATTTTGAAAGCCTGTCCTGCTCTAGTGTGACCCTGACCTTTACACTTGGATGCTTGATGCCAGCCCATGTGCTGTGAAAATCCAACAAGCAGCTCCAAACTTGGCTCCAAGCTGCCGTTCCCCTTGGGAGGGGATCCCTGTAGACAACTAAAGATTTCCTTTTGGCTTGTTGGCTTGTTTATTTTTTTTAAACTTTCCTTTGCTCTTAATGCCTAGATGAATTGTAGGCTGGGTTTTGTGCTGAAAATGTGCACTGTTTGCTTTTGTTTCCCTATTTTTTTCCCTAGAACTTAGCAAGGGAACTCTTCAGGGCCAGGACTCTGGTTCTGTTTGTACCAAAGTGCTGTAGGATACCAAGATTTTATAGACAATACAGAAATACTGACAGTACACACATAACCTAGTAAGCAGCACCATTCTTCAATTTTATTAGTAAATACTGAGCCTCTTTCCTCATACAGAGGAATGCATTTAAAACCTTTTTTTTATGGGGAATGTTGCTGAATGCATTCTTTTTTAGTGCAGCTCAGATTGCTGGAGGAGCCAGGAAGGTGAATGTTTACCCCTGATTGAAAATCTGGTTTGCTCTTTAAAATCAAAATTAGACTTTTTTTTGTGTAGATCTGCAGGTTCAGGTCCCAGTATTCCCAACTTCCTTCATTTAACTGCATTTTTCAAAGTTACATGGCTCACACCACTTCAAGCTGGGGTAGAAGCAAATATTTATTCATGATCCAAACTAAATTACACCATGATTCACTGTAATGGGTGGTGTTTTGGAGTCTTGAAATCACCATCTGAGGCATTAGAGTCTCAGGATCTGACACAATGATACCAGAACAATGAAACAATCCTCGTTTGCCCCAAGCACTTAGCAGTTGACTATGGAATTTGGAGTGGGAAGATAAACTGTTTTCCCTTCTGCATATTCACCTTGAATTTTGAGAGCACTGTTGGGAATCATTAGTGAGTTTTCTGTTATGTATGTCTTGTACATTTGAACAAGAGGTGGGTGTTTATTGTCTTCCAGACCATTCAAGGGCTTTTTCTTTTCATATTGCAATTTGGATTTGATGGAGATTATGATATTACACCACAAACTCCTGCATTTCTTTACTTACATATAATTAATATTGACATTATTAGTATGTTAGTACTTCCCCAACCAATTCTGGAAAACAGTATTTGGGGATTTTTAACCCTTTTGACTAAATCATAGAATGTTTTAGGCTGGAAGGGACCTCTAGAGGTCATCTTGTCCAACCTCCCTACACAAGTAGGGGACATCTCTACCTAGGGCAGGTTGCTCAGAGCCCCGTCAAGCCTGACCTTGAATGACTCCAGGGACGAGGCCTCCACCAAATACAAGTTGTATAAATAGCTGAGTTACCTGGGACAGAATGACCTGCCTCTCTTTCTGGTTTTCCAGGTATTTTGCCACTGCAGTCATCATCTTTCTATGGCAGTCGGTCCTCATCAAAAGAGTACTCCACTGGCAGTTCCACCCTGGACAGGTAGGACTGATTCACTCACATGAGCTGTAAATAAACAGTTCTCTCTTCCTAGAATCATTTAGGTTGGAAAAGACCTCAGGATCACCAAGTCCAACCTTTGTCCAACATCTCCAAGTCTTATTGTGAATGACTGATTTGGATGATATCTAAACTCTAGCATGATGATGACTGAACTCTGGATTTTAATACCAGTATTTTAGGAAGACTGAATCCAGCTAAGGGTGGGATTCTTGTGGGTTTGACACTGTCAGCTCTGCCCTAGATAGATGAGGTACAAGATGAAGGAAGAAAAGAAGCATTGTCCATGCTTCACACGTGAAGGACTGAGGTCCAGAGTGATTTAGTTACAAGAACAAGAGGCTGAAAATGAAGCCCAAATGTGAATTTGAAGCATATTTTAGGAGTGATACAATTCCAGTGTTATGGACTACATTTAAGGAAGAGCATTAGCATTGAAATCTTATACTACTTATCTTTTTATGGTTTTAGGTCTAGTGTACCCAGCCAGCCCCCTTCAGCCAAAAGAAGCCTGGGATTTCTTTCTCAGCCTGCTCCTCTTTCTGTTAAAAAAATGAGATCTAATCAAGACTACACAGGGTGGAACAAACCCCGGGTGCCCCTTTCCACCCATCCTCAACAACAACTACAAGGGTAAATTTAATTTTCTTTATCTAGCATGCACAATTTAATCACCAGAACATGCATGTTCTTGTTACAATTACTTAATGAAAAAAAAATCCTGAAATGAATGAACACTGAGACGCTTTTCCTGGTTTGGAAATACATAATCTTAAATTCTTCCTAAATTTTAGAGCTATAATAATTTCAGATAATTCATGTTCTTTTCATACACTTTCATGATTTATCTTTTTATCACACATACATTTTTTAAAATGTGGATTGTAGAAACTCTGGGATGCTTTCCTGATAAATGCCACCTCCTGTGAGTTTCCAGCTCAGCCTGAAGAGCAGGAGGAGAGCTCCAGTAAGGAACTCCATGGGGAATGGCTGGGGTGAACATCCCTGATGGTAGTAATTTAACATTTAACATGTTTAACAGTGGCATGTTTACACATTGACACTCATACCATGTTCAATCTTTTTTTTTACAGGTTTTCAAACTTGGGCAACACCTGTTACATGAATGCCATTCTCCAGTCCTTGTTTTCCATTCAGTCTTTTGCTAATGATTTGCTCAAGCAGGGGATCCCATGGAAAAAAATCCCACTCAACGCACTCATCAGGTAAAATTTGCTTGCTAGGAAGGCTATTTCCTCTTTTGTTACTGAGAAATTAGTTTGGTAATACTGAAGCACCTTTGTAGAGGTAATTTGCATGTATAGATAATGAAATAAGTCCTAGGGTTCAAGGTATTTTTGAATTTGACTTTAGAAATAGAAAGTAGGCTCTTAGAATTGGCAATGCTGAGTTACAGGCAGTCTTTTATATCTTCTGCTGTATTTCTAGTGGCAGAATGAAATGCTTCAGAAGAAAATACTGCAAAATAAATAGTTGCAGAATAACTTCTAAACATGGCCAGCCAGGGTTTAAGCTGGTCACTAACTTCTGATATATGAGGGTTTATGCTTTTTTGGGAAATATCCTTGGTCTAGTATCTGTGAGTGAGTTCTGCACACTTAATCTTTTTCTAAATCCAGCTGAACTCTCAGTTCAGTCAGACCTCCTGTCAAGAAACATCAAAAGGTTTCTGTAATATGTAAAACTCTCTTTTCTTTTGGAAACCTTGAATTCTGGAGCCATTCAGGTTCCCTTATATGTCTCTGAAAGACAAACTGCTCTTTTCCCTGTGTAGCACACTCCATGCCATTTAGGATTTTTATTATATATACTTTTGTCTGCCTTGTTTCTTTTCTCTCACTAAAGAAGCTTTGGGATTACTAGAACCATTTCTGGTTCCACTTTGCAGTGTTTTCTATCTTTCAGTCTTTTTTTGGTACATCTTGATATATCTTTCTATTTTTGCTATGCCTTCTTGACCTCTTCCTACACTACTCAGGACCAGAGGTTGTTCCACGTGCTTCTTGAAATGATCTTTCCCTAATTTTTATAGAAATAACTCTGAAGCCTGTGCCCCATGTACCTAATGGTGAACTCTGTGGGTAGAGCTTGTGCCAAAGTATCTGTGGAGAAGGGCAGCCTGTGATGGTGCCCAGGTCCAAGTCAGAGTTGCTACCCAGTAGCATCTCCTTTGGCTTCTGTTGGTTTGGGGATCAGCACTTGAATTAACATGATGAAAGTCTTTTCTGGTTGAAAAGTGGTTGCCTATCAACTGGGTTGTGGTGAAAACACTGGTGAGACACTGGTTGCCCAGGGAGGTTGTGGATGCTCCATCCCTGGAGGTGTTCAAGGCCAGGTTGGATGGGGCTTGGAGCAACCTGGTCTAGAGGGAGGTGTCCCTGCCATGGCAGGGGGGTTGGAACTAGATGATCTTTGAGGTCCCTTCCAACCCAAACCATTCTATGATGCTTCACTGGGCAGTTGTGGGGAGTTAGGAGAGCACACACTGGTATTATAGCTCAGCAGAATAGCAGGAACTTGTTGAGCTGCAGTAAACTCATCAGATGCTTTGGGGAACTGAACATTAGTGGTTGGTTTGGGGTAGGAGGGGTAGGTCTCTTTCACTTTTTTGTGTGTGTGTGGTGGAACTTGATATGTTCCCATCACCTTCCCATGACCAAAATTCTTGTGCTTGGAATATATTGGGTGTGTATTTCCTGTGAAATTGGAAAGCAGTTGTAAAAGATAACTAAGGTCTGGGGGGATCTTATAAAAATAGGTGACCTTCCAATACCTGAAAGGTGCCTCTAGGAAGGCAGGGGAAGATCTGTTCACAAGGGTTTGTAGTGACAGGATGAGGGGTAATGGTTTTAAGCTAGAAAAGGGGAGATTTAGGTTGGACATTAGGAAAAAGTTCTTTAATAGGAGGGTGGTGGATCACTGGAACAGTTTGCCCAGAGAGGTGTTGGAGGCCCCATCCCTAGAGACATTCAAGGTGATGCTTGATGGGGCTCTGAGCAACCTGCCCTGGTTAGAGATGTCCCTGCGTCTTGTAGGGGCTTGGACTAGATGACCTTTGGAGGTCCCTTCCAACCCAAACCATTCTATGATTCTAAATCACAATAACTGAGAGGACAGGTAAAGTCATTTCAACGTTTTTTTTAACAAAATTCCCAGTAGCACAATATGTAGCTTGCACCAAGGAACTCCTCATGGTTCTCTTTGTTACAGCTTTTTTTCTACTCCCGTGCAGTGTTTTACTACCAAAAGAAATAAGGCTTTAAAGTGAGTGGAAATTAAAAAAGAAAATATAGAAACCAATCTGACCGTGCAAGTTGAATTTATTGATTTTGTGTTGCTTATTTTGGGACCATGTGGTTTCATACCAGTACAAATGTTTTCAAGAAGTATTGTGGTGGTTGTTGTTTTCCTCATTGTAAAAGATACAGTAGAAATAAGCGTAGAGAACTTTATAAAGCTCTTCTTACCTTAAAAGATCATGGAATTTTTTGCTCATTTGGCTCCTGTCCCAATGATGGCCTCAAATGAGATTTCAAAATACTTGCAATGGAAAAAGTTAATTATATATGAGAGATTTTTCATATAGAACCCCTAAACCACTTAGGAGAAAAGCTTTTAGAGACTCTTAAAATGAGGTTTGGTTTATTCTGAAGTCCTGGAAAGCCACTCAGTGTTTTCATTGCAGACGTTTTGCCCACCTGCTTGCTAAGAAGGATGTCTGCAGCCCTGAGGTGAAGAAAGAGCTGCTCAAGAAGGTGAAAAGTGCTATTTCAGCCACTGCAGAGAGGTTCTCTGGGTACATGCAGAATGTAAGTACCATACTCTCTAAAACAATTAAATGTTCAGTGTTTGAACTCCTGTCAAGCTTCAACTCTTTGTGACTTGAGCTTTTGATTGAATGACAATTACCTGATGGTTTTTAAATTAAAATTAAAATTAATTAATTTTATTTATTAATTTAGTTAATATTAATTAATGGATTTATTTATTTGGTTATTTATTTCTTTAATATTGCTGACTGCAGTGAACTAAAGCATGATTTCCCCAGTCTGGGTGCTGCAGAGAAAGGTGCTGAATGAAGTTGCACAAAAATCACTTAATTTTACCTCCTTTCTAGGATGCACATGAATTCTTGAGCCAGTGTCTGGACCAGCTGAAGGAAGACATGGAGAAGTTAAACAAAACTTGGAAGAGTGAGCCAGCCCCTAATGAGGAGAACTCCTCTGGCCGGGCTTCTGATGACCTCTCAGCCACCAAAGTTTATACCTGCCCAGTTATCAGTAACTTAGAGTTTGAGGTTCAGCATTCTATCATTTGCAAAATGTGAGTGTGCTCCAGAGCTTTCCTCATACTTCAAAGTCTGGGAAGTGTTTCCATCTGCAGGCTAGAACCAGAACTGTGATGTTTCCGTATCTATTTAGAAAATCCACCATGTAATCAAGTGGAAAGCTTTGCTTTGTTCTTTTTCCCCTCAAAAAAATGGGAAGCCATGGTTTTAATTTCTCCTTTCTAAGAGCTTCCAGGGAATGGTATTTTCTTCTGGAGCTTATTGTGGAAAAAGATGGAAATCAGAGTTTTCTGGGCATTCATTGTGCAGCAGATTCCCATACAGGATGCTTGCATTCCACAGAGTTTTGATGAGCATGGATATTTGGGAATATTACTTTGTATGTACCACATTCCTTCCCTAAAATAATTAATTTGGATGCAAGTAATAATTATTGAAGATAAATGACTGTAGGGTCTTTTTTTTTTTCCCAAAAAAGAAGGTATAAGAAAATTGAGGGTTTGATTTTGTTTTGTTGTTTGTTTTTTTTTAATGGACTTTGTTACTTCATTTCTAAGATTGAAAGTATTTCTAGACTTTCCCTTTTTCTGGGCTCACTTTTCTCCTGAGAATGCTGAATGAAGACATGACCAGCCACTGCTCATACATCTATGTACCAGCCACTTTGATTTCCCATGTACCTCATCACCTGCCTCTCCAGAGCAGCCTGTGGTTTTTTATTCTCACCCTCTCTGTTTTTTTTACTCTCACCCTCCCACAAATATTTCTTTCAACTTCTAAAGCATCATAGTGAAATCCCAAACTGCAATTTTTTCATAAGCATCAACCCCTTTTGTTTTGATGAGTGAAAATAGATTGAGCAAGAGGAATTTATTTCCTGGGAAGTTACTTAAAAATGTAATTTATCATTAATTTCAATTGATCAGACTTAAGAGTGTTTCTTCTTTAGGTGTGGTGAAACTGTCACTAAAAGAGAACAGTTTAATGACCTCTCCATTGACCTTCCTCGAAGAAAGAAATTGCTTCCTTCAAGATCCATCCAGGATTCCCTTGACCTCTTTTTTCGGGTACATAGTTCTAGGATATTTTTTTAATTCACTGTAGAGTATGTGTAGGTTGTGTGCCATAAGGAAATATAAATTTTACAGCTGATTTTTAGTTTCTATGACAGTGGTTTCAGGTCTCTGAAGTAATTAACTTTGCATTTTTTTGAGGTTTGTCCACTAATGGTGTAAAGGAGTTTTTTATTGTAAAATTTCAGTACAGAAATGACAATCTTCCAGGTTGTAATTAACAGATCCTTATAATATTGCTGTGAAATAAGTAAACTTCCCCATTTTGTGGTGGAAGAGTTGAGGCATAAACAAATATAAAGGGTAGAAGGGAGGCTGTCAGGTGCTTCAACAGCTTATGTGCTGGCCTAAATTAGCATGGAGGAAAAAGGTCATGCAGCTCTAATAAAAAAAAAGAGTTGTAATATGTGGATGCTCATCTTGCAACTAGAGCTTCAAGGTGAGGTTTCTGCAAGCTAAAAATGAGAATTAGTGTTGTATTTTGTCCTCTCTTGAGACAGACCTGTGGTTTTTATCCATTTACAGAGAGTGTTTTCAACAGGGTAATTGTTGTGCCTGTTCTAAAAGCTGGTGGAGTCTTAGGATTTTAAAAAAATGCTTCAAATTAGAGTCGTGTCATTTGGCCTCACTTACAGAGAAGGGCTGTAGAAATGTTTGATGGCAAAGTCATGTCATTTCAGCACAGTGATGCCTCCCCTTCTGTTCCTTCACAACAAATTTAGATGAGCTTTTCAGGAAGAAAGTTGAGGGTTTGAACATGAGAGAGAAAACTTCATGGCAGATTATCCTCCACCAAAGGTTATTAGAAAAAAAACCAACCTGTGTATGGGAGAGAAAACTGGAAACCTTGCCCAGAGAGGTGGTGGAGGCCCCATCCCTGGAGTCATTCAAGGTCAGGCTTGATGAGGCTTTGAGCAGCCTGCCCTAGGTAGAGATGTCCCTACTTGTGTAGGGAGGTTGGACCAGATGACCTCTAGAGGTCCCTTCTAGCCTGAAACATTCTATGGTTCTATCCCCCCTCTTTGAAAGCTACTTTTGTGGCTAATTCACTGGTCTGCAATAGACTTGTAGGGAAAATTCCACCTGTATTAGTGGATATGTTGTCAAATTTTAAGTTCTGCTACTTGTCTTCTTATTAGATGCCCTCTTGTTAGGTCATGTGGAAGGTGATTATAATTTTAAGTGTCACCCCTGTTCCCAAGACCTTCCATGACAGCCAAAAACAATCTGTTGAGGTCTGCTTGATGTGTCTTTTGTTCCACTAAATCATTTTGTGTTCTCTTCAACAGGCAGAGGAGATTGAGTATTCCTGTGAGAAGTGCAATGGGAAGTCTGCTGTTGTCACGCACAAGTTCAACAGGCTTCCCAGGTAGGTGCTGACATCTCTTCCTCTTCTTTCCTGGAAACATGTATTAGGAAAGTGCAAGCAGAAGTCCCTCAAAGAGTAGAGCTGGGAGAATGGGTAGGACAGCACGTGCATGGGAGAAAGGTCTCTTTGAGGCATGGTCTAGGGGTCAGGCAGATGTTGGACTTGATGATCCTAGAGGTCTTTTCTAACCTAAATGATTCTATAAGGTGCACACAGGAGTCTTCATGCTGCTCATTAGTTTCCCTCTAAAGCAGCTCTCTTGGGCACCTTCTGCAACACTTCTTCCTTCCTTCCTTCTTTCCTGCCCCTACGAAAGTTTTCCACTTTTCTTGTAGTTTCTGGGATGTGAGGGAAGCTCAAACAGCAAATGTGTTCATCTGGAAGTTCAATATTTTGTGGCAGCTGACTCCAGAGATGGAGGCGTTTGTGCCAGAGGGTGTAGAGAGGGTTTTGTTTTGATCAGTTCTTCCCATGCTGATACCTGTTTTCTCTCTCAGTACAAGCATGGCATTTAGGGGAAGAAGGCACCTTGAGGGTTAATGGCATGCTCTGTAATTTCTGCCCTCCTGGTTGGATTTAGCTCATTAAACTAAAGTGGAGGTGCTTGGAGGTAGGGAGCATTTTCTCATGGGATGTAAAGCTGAAAGTCTGTTGTGTCTGGATGACTTCATCTGGCCTATGTCCTTCTCCCAGTTATACTCATACCAACCCCAGGAACTTTGTAGTTAGCTTGTGTTTTGAATATTAGTGCAGCAGAAGTGATGCTCCAGCTGCATGGTCCAAATAGACAGTACAAAGTGCATCATAAGGGAGGAGATTCAGTGTAAGGAGACCTTTTCAGCCTCTTTATTCTGTTGTGATCCAAAGCTCTTTCAAAAAGAAAGTGTCATGATGGATAAACCAAGTGCACCTCTTGCACTGGGCACAGTTCCCTCTCAGTTTTGGGCAGCTGTGTGATCCCTCCATCACAGTCTTAAATATCTGGGAGTAATATGCTGGCATTCTGGCCTATAGTGATAATATTTGGATTGTTTCCTAACTCTAGAATTAGATTGTTTCCTAACTGTAGTAATAGAAATAATGGGTTTGGTAGGAGCTGCCTGCTTCTGTTGGAAGAGCAGGGTGATGCAGATCAAAGCAGGAAACCTCTTGAGTCAGCACAAAGTTGAGTGATGGATAGGAAGAGATGAGGTGGGTAGTTTCCTCACCATCCTGGAGTAATAATCTGTTTTAGAGTCAGGTGAATGCATTTTGCAAACAGGATTTTGAGCAGGTTTTCACCAACTTCTGTCTTGAGATTAACATTTATCCTTTCTCTCCCGTCTCCCAGGGTCCTGATTCTTCACCTGAAACGATACAGCTTCAATGTAGCACTGTCTCTCAATCACAAAGTGGGGCAGCAGGTGGTGATCCCCAGATATTTAACCCTGCTCTCACACTGCATGGAGAGCACCAGGCTCCCACTGACGCTGGGGTGGAGCGTCCACTCTGCCATGTAAGTTCTTGATCCTTGCCATGCTGAGCTCATATGCCAAGAGGTAGGCAGTTGTTGGATCTCCAGGAGATGTCTGGGCAAGGAAATATTTAAATTATGGGGCTTCAGATGGGCACTGCTAGTTTGTCATGATGTCATCATGAGAACTTGTAGGACAGGAGCAGGTGGAAGAGTTGCTGGGGTGCAATATTTGGTAAGATAGTATTCTTCATTGCCCCTGAAAATAACTTCCTATCCTTTTCAAGAGAGCCTCTGACAGTAATTTCTGAACGTCATGCCTCTTGGTCCAAAATAATCTAGATTACCTTTTCCTTCACAGCACACAACTCTGCCTAGGAGACCTAGTTTCTTCTAATTTCCACTTGCACCTCCTGTGCTGTGGATTGATTTCTCCTCATCTTTCCTATGTCACTGTAGCATCTGAGCACTTGATATGCTGAAAATGCTCTCTCCTTTTCCCTGTGACAATTATTTCAGCTGCTTATCTGAACCTCAGAGTCACAGAGGTGAAATGTGCCAGTTGTCTGTGGCAGAATAAGGAGCAAGAAATCCTCAGGTCTCTTCTGGTCCCTGTCTGGTGGTGTAACCACAATAGTCATATGAGTTAGGACACCTCTGGTGTATATGTTCAGTGTGGCCTGTGTCCTTGTGCTGAACATTTAGTGGTGCTTGAGGTTTATGTGGATGTTTCTCAGGAGTTAGTTTACTAACAACAGAAACCTTAAAAACACCAGCTTGAGCTAATCACAGCAGAAAAACTTGAAAGTATGTTTGAAATCACTTTCCAGTGGCTTTTTTGAGTCATTGAAACCATTCTGATTGACCAGCCCTGGTTGGAGGGGGAGGATTAGAAAAGATTCCTGCCTTGGCAACCATCTGGTGGATAGGTGTAGGGATAGTGATGGACTTTGAAGAGCCCATGAAAGGATTAAATGAAGCAGGAGGTTCATTCAGAAGAATCTAGGCAAGGGAGGAGAAGCAAAGAGGCAGGACATGCCAGAAAACCAGATGATCCAGTCAGCAGCAGGAGACTGTGGTTTGGGAGCAGGAACTCAAGTGTTGGTGGGAATAAAAAAGAAAGGAATGAGTTGTCTTGACAGAGGAGCCCAAAGCCTTTAATTTTGTGAGCTGGTCCCTAAGGGTACATCACTAAGTGAATCAAGTTGAAAGGATTAGATGGGGTTTTGAACAACTATTGTATATTTATAGCATGATGGAGTTATTACTCTAAATCTAAGCAATTAGCAAGTGCCTAATGTATTCCACTTGTTTCTTTGGTCATGGATTTGCATGCATAGCAGACAAGTAAATACCTTTTTTTTTTTTTTTTTAAAGACTAACTGCTGCAATAATTACTTTGCTTTTTTGGATAGTTCCCGTCCATTGAAAGCTTCCCAGATGGTGAATTCCTGTACCATAAGCACTTCCACACCTTGTAGGTGAGTGATGGCTCTGAAATACCCATGACCTGGTGCTTCATGAGATGATTTTTAAGGGAACTGAACATTTTCTGCTGCTCCTTTTGATCTTTCCGCTTTTTCTATTTGTTTTCTTTTCTCTGTATTTTTTTTTTCTATTGTTGGAAATTATTTCAGCTACTGTCTTTTTTTCATGTCTGAGTTTTATTGGTAGCTGAAATTAATATCAATGGTGTAATGTGCCTAGTTGACATATCACTTTTGAGAATCTTTGGGGACTTGTAAGTAAGCAAAGATGATTTTTTTTAAATTATTTTTTTTGTCAGACAGAAGGCTGAGCCTCAGAATGAGAACTGGATTTAATTTGTACAGATTTGTCAGTGCCAGATATCTTAAACTAGCATCCATCGCAAGCTGCAAGTCGTGTATATAAGAAACAAAATGGTTTCTAATTCTGCAGTCATGCTCTTTTCTCAATTCTGGCTCTGGGAGGCCCCAAAGTGAGAATATTTTGGGAGCAGGTGGTTAGTTCCTTGAGTTTCTTTGCAAAGATGAGAGGGTGTTGTTTTTATAGGCCATTTTGAAAGGCTGGTTTTTGATACAGTGAAAAAAATGATCTAACCCTAGCTAGTTTTGCATTGCTTGCAGATTGTGCTGCCCTACAATGTGAAAATGGGGTGTAACACTTTAAGTTACTTCCAAACAAGTTTCCACAATGCTCTGAAGTTCCATAGCCCTGTTTTTGCTTTACAGAAAATACACTTTCAAGTCCAAGAGCTCTGCAGCACTCTATGTAGATTCTGACAGTGATGATGAGCCTTTGAAACGTTCTGTTGCCCATAGCCAAAGGTTGTGTAACATCCAGAGCAGAGACCAGCAGCAACTGCAGGAAGAGCCAGAAAAGGTAAGGGGAAAAACCACCAGCTTGCATATACATAGACCCTATATGTGCTTTTCTTAGCAGAGACTGGGAGTAAAATTGATCTAAGGCAAGGTTTTTTTCTCCTAATTAGCATTGCAGTGCTGGAAGTGCTTTGCTAATTGACCTCTATGTCTTGGGTTCTCCCTGGGAACAGAGGTAATTGGGGTTGCCACTGCCCTTGAGTTTGCAGGTTATGAACACCAGCTGCTTAGCAGCTCTGTCAGTCCTTTGGGTAACTTTCACCAGTAATATAATGAGTTGTCAATAACCAAATTATGCAGTAAAGCCCTTGATTAAATTAGATCCAGTACAAGTTGGGCAAAGCAAAATATTCCCCTTGCAAGTGTGGCTTTTTAAAAGCTTTTAGAAACTGAAGCTATCTGGACATGTAGAGATGAAGTTCATGGGTGTAAGGGCACAATTAACTTCAAATTGCCTTTGAGCTCTTCCTTGTGAGGAGTATTAATGTTGCCAGGGTCTTTTTTGCCTCCATCAGGGCAGTGTATGAGTTAGGTAGATGAGTTGTGTGGGAAGGAATGATGACCCAGAAGGGAGAACAAGAAGGATTAGAGGATTTTCTTGCAGTACCACTTTCTTCTGTTAAGAGTGTTGCAGACCTGGTGCTCAGGACAAGTTTTTGATAATGTTCATAGGGTTATTTTAATCAAGCAGAAACTTGTGGTCTTAATTATAGCATTAAAGGACAGGCTTCAAGCTGGCTGAGTGGCAATAGGCAACAAGAGGAAGTTTTGCTTTGATGGGAACATGAAACCAAGGGAGGATCCTGATCCACTCAGTATTTAAGAAGTGATAAGTAATGAGAATTAAATTTTCAGAAGACCCAGAAACTGCATGAAAATAGGAGAGGGTGTTGTGTAGGCACGGGACTAATTGACTGTAAATGCAGGTTGGGAGCAGCTGGGAAGGCAGTGGGGCTTCAGAACAGGCATGAAAGGTGACAGTTGGTCACTAGGTCAGGCTGGTTGACAGCAGAAGTGTGTAGATAGAGACATAGCCTGAGGGTTGTGTGAAGTAACCCTCCTTTTGTCCTCAGCATGGAGCTTTAGCTGGAGTTCTGCATCCAGCTTTGGGCTCTGGACTGAAAAGAGTTATAGGCTCATTGGAGAGGGGCCAGAGGAGAAGAACATGGGTGGTAAGAGGTCTAGAAAGGAAGATTTTGGGGGAAAGAGCAGGCAAGTGAACTTGGGTCTTGAGTTTAAGGAGAAACCTAAGCAGGCCTTGTGTCTTCAAGGGAAATAAATGAATAGAAACACTTGAGCTGTTTTCCATGCCTATGGTGGATAGAACAAGAAGTAATAGACTAAATTACAGACAGTCATTTTTAGATGAAATATTAGGGAAGACTTCCTGATGCTCAGGATGTGTTGGGATGGAATGGATTGCTTTGGGAGAAGGCAGAAAACCCTTTGCCGAAGGTCTCAGGATCAAGGTAGGCAGGTGCTGTCCTGTGTGGCACATCTACAGCTGGTTCTGTCGGGGAGAAGGAAACTACCTTGTCTTTGAAGTCCCTCTTCATGTATAGAAAAACTGTCCTAAATGATTCTTCCGTGAGTTGTATTTGTGAGGAAGTGCAGGTCTCTATCATGCAAGCCCTGTGAGTGCAGAAATTGGGGGAATAGAGCCTATTAATTTGAATAGCAAATTAATTACAGGCTTTCCAGCTTGTTGTGGGAAAGAAGCAGTGGTGGTGATGGTTCCATGTAAGTGACTTCATTCTCTGTGACCATGCACATCAACCACAAGCCTGAGCAGCCACCTCTGACCATTAACCAGATCCTCTGTCCTTCTCAGCATTGTCCTGGGAGGACTTGGACCTGCTCCTGCTCCTTGGAAGGGGCATTAGTGCTTCTGCACCAATTCCTTTGATGTGCTTCTCACAGCAGCTGTGGATGGGGTTGCATTAAGGCTTGGCAGTCACTTTGTAGGCTGGTCCATCCCCTGTGGGGCACTGCTTGCAAACCAGCCCTGCATTGGGGTGTAGGGGCAAATAGTTATCCAGCTGAAGTGGGCAGAGCTGCAGCTTCTGTCATTTCTGCCCCTGCAGATGAAGCACTTCTTAAAAATCCTGATTTAAAGCAGCCTGTCTCAGAACCTAAGCTACTTTGCATCTATGCAAATAAGTTCTAATAGAAAGGTTGTCTTCAAATAACGCACAGAGGCTGCCAAGTCTTTAAAGTCCACCTGCTGAATTCATGGTAGTTGTTGGCAAAGTGCCTGGAATTAGGGTTTGCTGAAAAGCTCAACCAGTTTTTACATTGGGAGCCTACAGGTGGAGAGAGAGAAAGCAGAAAGGTTCAAAAACAAGTAGTCTGCTTTCCTTATTCAGTGCCTGAATAGCTGAGGAGAGACACTTATGTTTGTCAGCTCTAATTCTTGGAGGGCATCATGTCTAGAGCAAGCAATTTAGTTGACTAATTCATTTGCTAATCTTGTTTGATAAGCCAGCTTTAAATGTTTGCTGTATACAACTAGTCTGGCTTGCCAAAAGCTTGCTGTATTTAAAAAGCAGCAGTAAAAAAATACTTCATTTTATTGAAGTTCTGACATCCATCCAAATGCAGTTTGGAGGAATACCTGGATAAGTATCTTCTGCTAGAAGCTGCTTTTCTCTGGTTTTAACATAGCATAGAAAAAAAAAATCTTAAGCATATGGTAAGTAGTGTAAATATGTAAATATGGAGGTTAACCTCTTCATTAACAGTTAATACCAAAATGATTGAAATTACTGCATTAGTTGCAAATTACTCTGGTGGAGATGAGTGTCAGTTGTAGGAAAATCACTGAAAAAGGAAAAATTCAGATTAAAGCTAAAGTGTTCTTCCTTTCTTCTAACTTCAAGTCATTACGTTCTCCTTGGGAAAGAAGAATCCCTCCCTTTCCCTGCTTAACTCTTTTCTTACTTGGCTTGCAGAGTCCTGCCCCACTCTTAAGATTTCCTGCAGCACCAAACCTAGTTTTAATTGCTCTTCACGCCAGCCTGATTTCAGGTCCTCTTCCTCCATCCCTGTGTTCAATCACTCTTACCAGGCTGCTTCAGCCTTTGCTAAAAAACTTGGAATTTTGCTGCTTGTGCATCAACACTGTCTTGCCAGAGGCTTGAGGATTCATCAGAACTTAAAAATGGAAGATACATTGAAGGAAAGGAAGGAGAAGGGAAGAGTTTTGTTGTGTATGTTAATCCCCAGGGCCTGTAAAAACTGGTTGTAGTTTATATTTAAATATTCCTTGGAGTGATTGTAGCTACAAAGGTTGTCTCTCCACTGAGTCTTATATTTAATGTTGATAGAGCCAAGCTCCCACTCCCTGGGTTAATACAATTTAAAAAATCTCCACAGAAATGTAAAGCTGATGTTCTAAACCTGTTTATTCAAGCAGAATAATCATCACTCCATTCATCTCCAGGGCTCCAAAAGAAGTAAAATGGAGGGTGACAAACCTGATCTGAATAATGCTAGTTTTGATGGGATGAGTGAAGATGAGCTGCTTGCAGCTGTCCTGGAGATTAGCAAAAGGGAAGCTTCTCTGTCTCTGAGCCACGATGAAGATAAGCCCACAAGCAGCCCAGACACTGGCTTTGGAGATGATGAAATTCAGGAATTGCCAGAAAACCTGGATTCTATGGAGATGGAGAAACCCAAAGCAGCATTAGACTCAGGTAAGGTGCAGGAACCCTCTAAATTGGGCTATAGGGAGCTAAAGAGGGTTACTGGTAGCAGCAGGTGGCAGAAGCTGGATGTGAGTGCACTGCTGAAACTGCCCAATTTCCTCAGTTTTCTTCCAGTTTCCCTGGGTTTAATTCATTGAACTGTGAAAATGTATTTTCTTGTATGTGTCATCTCCCAGTGCCCAGGTTTAGGTTCAATCCACCAGACCAACTGAGGTCATCTTCAGAGTTGTTCACATTTTTTCTCTCCTCATTAACACATGCTTCCACTGGTTCCCATAACGGACAATCAATTTACTAAGATTTGGTGGTGTCTGGAGCTTAATCTGCCATCACCATAAAGTGTTTTCATGTCTGGAGCTGGAGCAGCCTGGGCAGAATGGCAGCTGGTGGGCAGGAGTGATGTCTGGGGTGTGTAAGACAAGAATGCTTTCATAAATGCACTTTTGTCACTAGTTATGAAATAATTTAACTTGTTATGAATTAATTTACCTCTGGTTATGAATTAATTTAGCTCTTATCTGTGTCATTTTTTTTCCAATGCTTCTTAATGTGAATACAGACCCTTGAGCATAAGAGGCTCAGTATGTGAATTATGGCCTCTGACCCAGAAACACACTGATCCAACCTAAATAATTCTGTGATTCTATGAGGTGCCATTTGATCTCCATGTAGGGAAGTTGAGCATCTTCCTTTAGTTGCCCAAAGGAGATTTAAGTGTTTATAATTTGTTGTCAGACTTTTAATTCCACTAGCTTGGAAAACCAAGCCAACAAAATGCTCTCCTTTTCCTCTAAGAGGCAGGAGGTTAAATATTAGCAGTAAAAAACCCCACTCATGACCAAAATCATACTCAATTTGATGAGTGAAGGTGGGACTTGATGATCCTGGAGATCTTTTCCAACCTCAATCATTCTCTGATCCTCAAATACCAGCTGTGTGAGCCGAGCGAATATTTCTTCCTCGATTGGAAGTTTCCAAAGGTCATGTCATAAATTCTGTTTTGTTTTCCATCTTAAGAGGATTAGGCTGCTGGATTATAGTACTGGTTGTCTGGTGTTTAAGAGGTCACAGATACTGAGACTGCCTCATGTAATCCTGGCTAATAACTCGTGAGCAGATGTTGAAGTCTGCAGAGGGTAAAACTGAAGTTTCACACGTTGCTGCATGGCAGCAGGTCCTAACTCTTCCTCAGCTGCAAGCAAATCAGTGTCCTGCCTCTGCAGACATGAATGTACTGCTTCCAGAAGTTTGGTAAAACACTTCTGCCATAGTGTTCCCTTGAAAGGTGAACTGGAAAGTTAAATTTTTCTTGCACTTTTAAAGCTATAGACAGTGTTCACAAGACTGTGGCTCTTACCCGAAGCAAAAACTTGACAGATTTAAAGAGTACTTGAGATTTGTGCTCCCCTCTGTCTTGCATATGATTTGGCTTTAATTGTGGCTTCCTCTGTAGTACTCTGAGATATAATATGCAATGCAAATTTTTCTAATCCATGGCTGCTTCTTAGAGAAAATCAAGTGTTGGCTTCATGGCTGCAGAAACCTGGTGGTGTGTGACAGCTTACTGCAGTGAAAGTTGCTGTTTCAGAGGGAACATAAAAGGCTGGGAAGAGAACAGGCTCAGGGATGAGTCAAATGGTTCATCTTACCTGTTAAAATAAGTATAAAACTGTGCTTCAGAGCTTCTTTGCGCTGGACTCGTGGGGGTTTCTGTGGCTGGAGAGCTCTGTCAATAGATGTCACTATGCTGCAAGGATTGTGGGGATTTGGAGAGGATTTAGCTGCTGTAACAAACAGAGACCTAGGAAAGCATAACTGTGCTTTCTGTTTCCTCAGGTCCTGCCAATTTCACTGAGATAACTAAAGATTTTGATGAGAATAAGGAAAACAAAACTCCGGAAGGCTCCCAGGGGGAGGTGGACTGGCTGCAGCAGTATGATATGGAGAGAGAGAGAGAAGAGCAAGAACTTCAGCAGGCACTGGCTCAGAGCCTTCAAGAACAAGTAAGAAATAAGTTTTGCTTCCTTGAGTTCTCTTCCCCAACACTAGAAATGTGATGACTAAAGGAAAAGCTTGTGCTGGGCAACTGCAAAGAGATCCTGCTGCTTTTTATGAGAGAAGCAGATGAAGAAAGGTTTGAGTTTCTTCTGGTTCCAGTGTCAGTGGAGTGATGGCACTGGATACATATGGGCACACTTGTTGGAAGTCATCACAGACCTGCAGACCTCTTCAGTGCACATTTAGACACTGCCTATAATATTTATATATATGCCATTTAGACACATTCTATAAAAATTAGGATAAACTGAACTAAACTCTTACTATCTGTCACCAAAAACCTTTAGCTTCCCTGGCAGCTGCTGCTTGCAGCATGTCCTGTCAAGACTCAAAAGTGAGAGAGGCAGGTTTCAAAGCAGAGCATTTTAGGTCAGGTCTATCCCAGTGCCTTGTTTTTGGTGCTAGTAAGTAGGCAATGCTTAGTGAAGAATATAGGAACTGAATATTTATAGGATCCTCCCTGTTAGGAAATTGGAAAAAGGATCCTAAATAACTTAATCTAAACTAAATCCTTTAAATTAAACCTGGAAACAATTGGGATCTGGGGTTGTCTCATTCCACTTGAATTTCAAGACCTGTAACTGATTTCCATGAGTTTAACTGGCCTCACTCTCAGTGGCTCAGGTCTTCTTTAACCAGATGTCCTTCTCTGCTCTCTATTAATACCAAAACTGTCTTGGTTTTCTTTGAGATCTGATGTTTCCATAGCCTTTGGATTTTTCTTTCCCATTACTCATGATGAGGTGCTGGTTGGTGAGTTCCATGCCAGTTGCAGCTTTGATTTGACAATGCCCAGGAGTGTAATAAAGATTCCCAAATGCTTTACAAATCAAAAATTTCATGCTAATAATTTAAAACTACCCCTTGAGGGTTGTTCTGATACGGTTCTGAAGCAAAAAATCTACTATTCTAATGATTCAGTCCTGGAAAATGCAGTAGCTGTGGTTATCTTGATTTGAAATACAGATTTAGGGTTCTGTGTTCAGGTGCACTGAGAGCATCCCAACCCTGTATTAAGAAGCCAGCTTGTTGAATATTATGGGCTGGCTTTGCTGTAGCTCTGAGCATTCAAGAGTGGTGGGAGGAACAGGGCATGATTTTATCCTAAGATTAGAAGGGTTTGTTGACTTGGGGTTTCTTTGCTGCTTGTTCATGGTAATATTCTTAATACTTGCTTATTTAGTAGTGTCTTTATTTGCATCCTGCCTTTGTGAGTTACACCTGTTAGGTAGAACCACTGGCTCTACTTTCCAACAGCTTAAAAAGAAGAAAATCTGATTTTAACAACTCTCTCCTCAGCTGGCTTTGAGGAGAAGTCTAAATTTTGCCCAAGTGTGAGGAGCTTTGTGTGGAAGTGACAGATTCCCTCAGCGAGAGGGGTTGCAAATTCCCTCAGATGCTTCTCAAATGAATGATCTGGAGAAAGCCCTTTGGTGCTACTCAAGCCTCTCTCTGCTGCATACCAAACCTCAGCAGCTTTGACGAGCCTTAATGAAGGTTTGTCCCAGGTTCTCTTGGACTCTCCTTGGTTGCAAACATCCCTTCACCCAAAACCTTTAATTTACAATGTCAGGTCTGTTGTAGAAACCAGAGCAGACAGGGTTTCAATGGGGAAAAAAAGAGCACCACAAGAATTTTAAGCAGTGAAGCCTCTCAGTGAGCGACGTTTTGTTCTCTTCCCATTAGGAGGCACGAGAACAGAAAGAGGATGATGACCTTAAACGAGCCACGGAGTTGAGTCTACAAGGTGAAACTTCTTTAACTTCTTCCAGGATGTTGCTTTTGAGGGGAAAATAGATCTGGATGGGTTGGGTGCAGCTCCTCAGTGGCTGTGGGGCAGCTGGGATTGGGTGGTCTTTTAGTGGGTGCTTTGGTGTGTTTGGCTTTTGCTCAGCTCAGCCTTTTATTTTGCTCTTGATTCTGAAAGCAAATACCAGGAAAAACTTAATATAAGAAATGACTTATCTCAGTCTCTTCAGCTTTTAATTAGATATAGATATGTGTAATATAGTATATTAAATTATATTTTTATATAATACCTATTATATAAATAAATTCTGTTTTTAATATAATACCTATATCTAGTTAAATATATTTTATGATATTCTATTATATTATACTATATCATATCATATCATATTCTATTTAATTTTATTTTATTCTATTCTATCATATCATATCATACTATATCATATTTAATATATAATATTAGTCTAGAGAGCAAAATGGACCCTCAAATTTTGCATTCCCAGCAAAACCCAACCTGCTAATGGCTCTAGTCACAGCATAAGGGTTATTTCTTACTTGAATTGATATTTTAATGCCTATTAATGCACTGGTCTTGTCCAGGAAAGGGAGTAACTGCTACATCTGGTAGAGGATGGGAGGGAGACAGACCTCCCTGCAAGGTGTAGCTGTTGAGGGGGGGAAAAGAGCCCCCAAACACCTTATCTGTCTTCTCCAAATCCAGGCAGTGTGCTGAGACCCAGATTAAAATCCTGTTCCAGAGAGGGAGGGGGCATGAAATTCTGTCTTAAAATACCTGCAGTTGCTCAAGGTGCCTTTAAAGCCCTTGGTTATTACTGGATGAACCTGTGGCTGTTTCTGAAGTGAAGAAAGTTCAACTCTACTTAAGCATCCTCAGCCTGAGTCCTGTCCCCTGATGAGCTCTGTCCCTCTCAAGCCTTCCTTGAGTCGTGTCCAGGAGGAATTCAAGGCTAGAAATCCTTCCTCCTCCTGATGTACAGCCACTTGACTTAAACGTGGGTGTTGCCTTGAGCTTCTCAACTTGCTACTGCCTCATTTGCAAGACATCAGCCAGCAGTTGTTCCAGGAGATGCTAACAGCATTTTCTAGCTGGTTGTCTTAGGAAGGTTCCCTGTGGTGCTTCAATCAAAAGAACCACGAATCATCCAGGGACCATTGGTGAAGGGGTGTTTAGCAATACCCATGGCAAGTGCTCCATGCAGAGACCTACCCAAGTGGCTGTGTTTCTTGGCTGTGTTTCTTGCAACAGCCCCAGTAAGTGTGGAAACCAGCAGTGAAATACTGTCAGTTAAAGGGATTAATCTCTAAACTTCTGAGGAGATTACACTAATCCAGCGACTGATGATTTAATGGGGCAAGCAGTGTGAGAATCTCTTTGGCAAAGCAGAGCATCATTTAGACTCATAGGATGGTTTAGGTTGAAAGGGACCTTCTAAGATCATCTAGTTCCAACCCCCCCACCACTGCAGGGGCACCTCCAACTAGACTCCAGGACCTCATCCAACTTGGTCTTGAGCATCTCCAGGGATGGAGCATCCACAACCCCCCTGTGCCAGTGTCTCACCACCCTCTGAGTAAAGAATTTCCTTCTAATTTCCAATCTAAATCTCCCCTCTTCCAGTTTGAGCCCATTACCCCTCGTCCTATCACTGCAGGCCTTTGTGAAAAGTCCCTCCCCAGCCTTCTTGTAGAC
>VYZX01023476.1:41865-56235 GCA_013401335.1 Brachypteracias leptosomus
CAGCCTTTTATTTTGCTCTTGATTCTGAAAGCAAATACCAGGAAAAACTTAATATAAGAAATGACTTATCTCAGTCTCTTCAGCTTTTAATTAGATATAGATATGTGTAATATAGTATATTAAATTATATTTTTATATAATACCTATTATATAAATAAATTCTGTTTTTAATATAATACCTATATCTAGTTAAATATATTTTATGATATTCTATTATATTATACTATATCATATCATATCATATTCTATTTAATTTTATTTTATTCTATTCTATCATATCATATCATACTATATCATATTTAATATATAATATTAGTCTAGAGAGCAAAATGGACCCTCAAATTTTGCATTCCCAGCAAAACCCAACCTGCTAATGGCTCTAGTCACAGCATAAGGGTTATTTCTTACTTGAATTGATATTTTAATGCCTATTAATGCACTGGTCTTGTCCAGGAAAGGGAGTAACTGCTACATCTGGTAGAGGATGGGAGGGAGACAGACCTCCCTGCAAGGTGTAGCTGTTGAGGGGGGGAAAAGAGCCCCCAAACACCTTATCTGTCTTCTCCAAATCCAGGCAGTGTGCTGAGACCCAGATTAAAATCCTGTTCCAGAGAGGGAGGGGGCATGAAATTCTGTCTTAAAATACCTGCAGTTGCTCAAGGTGCCTTTAAAGCCCTTGGTTATTACTGGATGAACCTGTGGCTGTTTCTGAAGTGAAGAAAGTTCAACTCTACTTAAGCATCCTCAGCCTGAGTCCTGTCCCCTGATGAGCTCTGTCCCTCTCAAGCCTTCCTTGAGTCGTGTCCAGGAGGAATTCAAGGCTAGAAATCCTTCCTCCTCCTGATGTACAGCCACTTGACTTAAACGTGGGTGTTGCCTTGAGCTTCTCAACTTGCTACTGCCTCATTTGCAAGACATCAGCCAGCAGTTGTTCCAGGAGATGCTAACAGCATTTTCTAGCTGGTTGTCTTAGGAAGGTTCCCTGTGGTGCTTCAATCAAAAGAACCACGAATCATCCAGGGACCATTGGTGAAGGGGTGTTTAGCAATACCCATGGCAAGTGCTCCATGCAGAGACCTACCCAAGTGGCTGTGTTTCTTGGCTGTGTTTCTTGCAACAGCCCCAGTAAGTGTGGAAACCAGCAGTGAAATACTGTCAGTTAAAGGGATTAATCTCTAAACTTCTGAGGAGATTACACTAATCCAGCGACTGATGATTTAATGGGGCAAGCAGTGTGAGAATCTCTTTGGCAAAGCAGAGCATCATTTAGACTCATAGGATGGTTTAGGTTGAAAGGGACCTTCTAAGATCATCTAGTTCCAACCCCCCCACCACTGCAGGGGCACCTCCAACTAGACTCCAGGACCTCATCCAACTTGGTCTTGAGCATCTCCAGGGATGGAGCATCCACAACCCCCCTGTGCCAGTGTCTCACCACCCTCTGAGTAAAGAATTTCCTTCTAATTTCCAATCTAAATCTCCCCTCTTCCAGTTTGAGCCCATTACCCCTCGTCCTATCACTGCAGGCCTTTGTGAAAAGTCCCTCCCCAGCCTTCTTGTAGACCCCTTCAGATTGGAAAAAACCTCTAGGATCATCAAGTCCAACATCTCCCTGACCCCACCTCCATCAGCAGTGGCGTGATAGTCTCTTAAAAAGAAAAATACTTCCTGAGCAGTGTTAATCTCAACTTCTCACCCACCCAGGACTCCATAGCTTTAATTTAGCTGGTGAAAATTCTCCTAATGAGCACTTCAATGAGTGGAGTAGCTGCAGAATCCCAGGAAAGCTTGGAACAACGTGTCTGGGGAGCAGCGGTGCCTTCCGGCCCTTTACAGAGAGCTGCCTGCTTTTTGCTCAGCCAAGCAAACTGGAAGTTCCTGTGGTGAGCAGGCTTCTTACCATGGAAAACAATGAAAAGATGCCTGCTGCCAGCAGCAGAGTTTTGATGCCAGTTTGAATTGGAGAAAAAAAAAAAGGGCTTTGTTAGTGAGACTTATAGTTAAATCTGTAGTTCGTAGCTTCTCATTGTGAGTTCACTGAGCAGAACTCACTGGCTGCTGCTTTTAGTGTCAGAGCACGGGTGCTCTGGGGTGAATTGGGTGTTTAAATGCTCCTTTATCATTGCCATAGGGCCCTTTTGTAAAAGTATGGGAGATGATAAAATTAATTCTGTTGCCCAAGACATTTTTCTTAACTGTTCTGACAAGTTGGGGAAGGGAGAGAGAGGTTTTTATTTGGGAATTCCAGTTATCCCCTGTTTTCTTTGGAAAGGAAGCTTCGAGTATTAGTGTTTTCTTGTGCTTTATCTGAGTAGATGCACCTCAACCTGTTGTGAATTCCTGTGGCTTAGAATCGTAGAATCATTTAGGTTGGAAAAGACTTCCAGGATCATCAAGCCCAACCTTCATCCAACATCTCCCTGACCACTAGACCATGTCCCAAAGCACCACATCTACTCGTTTGTTGAACCCCTCCAGGGATGGTGACTCCACCACCTCCCTGGACAGCCTGTTCCAGTACTCTTTGAGTAAAGAACTTCTTCCTAATGTCCAGTCTGCTTCTCACACAGTGTCATTGTTTCTGTGCTGTCTAGAGTTTAATAGCTCTCTCCTGGACCGCGTGGGTTCTGACGAAGACTCTGGGAATGAGGATGTTCTTGACATGGAGTATTCAGAAGCTGAAGCAGAAGAGCTGAAAAGAAATGCTGAGGTGTGATCTATGATTTCAAAAGCCAGCTGAGAAATCCATCCTTTTACTATCACTTTAGTGCTGGAGGTAGTTTTACAGAGCAGATGGAGAGTCCAGAAAGGGCTTTTATGTTCAAAAGTGAAAAGATTGACAATCATTAAGAATGGAAAAGGTCAAATAATTGAAGTTGCTTTGAGCAGTTTTTATTTTCTTATAATTCTTTACCAGCTTTCTTACCCTTAAACCAAGAGTTACATTTTAAGAGCATTGTCAGTAAGTCATATCAATAACATTTCCTGGTGAGAGAGGATTGAAAAATTTAATAAACCAGTTATTGTTGTTAGTTTTATTGTCATTAGTTTTATTGTCAGTGGATAAACTGAGCACATTTCCTGCATGCAAAGAGGGTGTTGTCTGCTGATATTGCAGGTGCAGGACAAGAGAGTCTGGGCTACACATGTATTAGCACCATTGTCCAGGGTATTTCTTTGATATCTCAGAAGCAAATGTGTTGTTCCCATTCTGCTTTTCTGTGTTTATTTGGTGGATTCATGCTGACATCAGTGGAAGTTGCTCAGGAAATGGGTGTTTAGAATAAACTCCACGGTGTAAAGATCATGTCAACATCTACTCTGAGATCAGAGGGGCTCCTTGGCACGGTGCTGAAAGATGAAGTAAGATGAGAGGCTTTCTCCTGCTTCTGGAAGGACTCCTTTTCTGGTCTGGACCAGGGTGGCTGTTTCTCTAGTCCTTGATTGGATTGGAGCTTTGAAGTTGGTACCTCAGGTCACCTTGTCCATAAAGTATGTGGGACAGAAGTGAATGCCTCAAAGCTTTAAATGAACCTTCTTTTTTTTCCAGACAGGAGAGCTTCCTCACTCCTATCGCCTCATCAGCATCGTCAGCCATATTGGAAGCACATCATCTTCGGGTAAAAAATGCCATATTTTTATTTTTCATCTCTTCTCTAGCTTAAAAAATACATAATACAGAAATTACCATCTCAGGCTCACTTGTAGAGAAGAATTCAGGCAGTAAAGCAAGTCTTCCATCCTGGCTTGCTGGTGGAGAAGCAGGTTGAGGATGCAGCATGTGGATGAGGTGCTGCTTATGGGGATCTGTGGAACTGCTTGTGCTTGTTACCAGCTCATTGACCAGGAAGGATGGAGGGATCAGGATCTTAAGGGTCTTACTAGCATTTCAATCTGGTATAAGCCCCTGGAGCAGGATGTCCAGCTAACCAGCTTACTGCTTGAACTGCAGCATGAAGAGAAAGATGCATTCTCTTGTTTTTCAGGTCATTATATCAGTGATGTCTATGATATCAAGAAGCAGTCCTGGTTTACCTACAATGACCTGGAAGTGTCTAGAACTCTAGAGGCCACCGTTCAGTGTGACAGAGACCGAAGTGGTTATATCTTCTTCTACATGCACAAGTAGGTGTCTGGGGGGATTTTGGTGCTGGTCATGAAGAGAGGGCTTCTCTTCTTCCTCCTGTCGTCTTTGAAAACTTATCTCCATGTATTTGTCAGAAGAAATCGGAATTATATGCAAGAATGACAAAATGGAAGTGCTCTGAGTTCAGAGGCATGGAATTGTGTGTCACTAATACACAGGGGTTTAATAAGGTGCATTAAATAATCTTTTAAGAAGGGGATTCAGGGTCTCAGTTGTGCATTGATTGCACCAGGAATCATAAAGCAGCTTGGGTTTTTTTCCTTAAGTGCTGAGAAAGGGGCCTATAAGAAGGCAGGGGAAGAACTATTCACATGGGTTTGTAGTGACAGGATGAGGGGTAATGGTTTTAAGCTAGAAAAGGGGAGATTTAGGTTGGATATTAGAAAAAAGTTCTTTAATATGAGAGTGGTGGATCACTGGTACAGGTTGCCCAGAGAGGTGGTGGAGGCCCCCATCCCTGGAGATATTCAAGGTGATGCTTGATGGGGCTCTGAGCAACCTGCCCTGGTTAGAGATGTCCCTGCTTCTTGTAGGGAGTTGGACCGGATGACCTTTGGAGGTCCCTTCCAACCCAAACCATTCTATATTTGTAAATGTCCCTATCCCTGCTCCTCATGGTTGTGTTGGTGCAGCTATGGTCATCTCAGGACACGGGCAAGGTGAGGTTTGTAGGTAGAGGTGATACCTTTTCAGGCACATGAAAATGAAGCAGGGGTTTTGTGCCTCAGTCTTTTCCCTTCTTCTGTCTTCATTGGTTGCTCTAAGAAATGATATTACTTTATCTACAGGCTGTGTCTTGTGTTGCTTCTGCTCCTTTGACTATTTCACTATTGTTACTGTTCTCTGAGGCTTACCACTGACCTTACTCATTGTAATAAATGGAATAAAAGTGCTGTGGGATTCAGGGAGCCTTGCTTAGAGATGCCAGATAAGACACCTTTTCAATGCCAGGATCTGCAGTGCTTGAATTTGTGGATTCAATCCAGTTGCTGCTTCCCTCGGGGCAGTTTGGTGGTGTACAAAAGTCTCACTATTGCTCTTTCCCTCTGTCCTAGGGATATCTTTGATGAGTTGCTAGAAACAGAGAAAAATGCACAGCCACTTAGCATGGAAGTAGGAAGATCAGTTCGTCAGCCCCTGTGAAGAGTGAAACACCTCGTTCCTCCTGAGGAACAAGGAAGGTCCTCAACTTGTGCCAGACACGCAGGAGCAACCAACAGCTCAGGGCCAAAACAAGAGACAAAAGGTAGAAAGAAGGGACGCTGGGTTTGTTGAACCATCTTTTGGTGAGTCCTGGGCCTGAACCACACCTTCAAAGCTTGACAACCCAGAGCAATCCTCCTGTGGTGACGTTTTTATTGTTCCTCACTTTTGTCAGCATGGAGCCTTAAAGAGTCACATCAAGCCACAAGACTCAGCTGCTCAGAAACTTGATTTAACAAAGAAGTGCAAAAAGAGACTCGACTTTAAAAGCCTCCTTCACTGAGGAGGTGGCAAAGATCTACATATCACTTGGCTTTTTTTTTTTTTCTCTCCTCTCTCCAAGAGCAATTTAAGCAATAGATTCTGTAACCTGGTGTGTGTTGTGTTGAGTAATATTCACTGGAAACCCCAGATCACTGCGTGTGCTCTTTGCCAGGCATCTCGCAGGTGTTTTGGAATCACTCAAGCTGATGAGATTCTGACATCCATGGGTTTGGAAGCTCTCCGCTATTGACATCCAAGTCCCAGGAGACAAACAAACTGTTGGTGCTGTGGAATGGACCTGGTGGCAGCTCTGTTGGGTTTTGTTTTTTTTTTTTTACACTATTCACTCTTCTCCTCCTTTAGAGATTATATATGTGGTTTTCTTTTGGTTTTACAAGGTCTATTTGGTTGCATTTTCTTCCTAAGGTGGGATATGGGTCTGCAGGGTAACGCTCAACAGTTGAATTGCTCTTTGCTTGAGCCGTGGTCTTACCTTGGTCTTCTCACATCCCAAGGTAAGAGGGATTTTACTGCAGCTCTGCCTCTCTCCTCCTTCCTGAGGAGCTCAGAGCTCTCAAACTGTGAAACTAAAGCAGGTGGAAAGCTTTCAGCAAACCCATGTTCAGCATCGACAGAACACAGTGTTGGCTTTTACTGCATTTAGAGGCATGATGCTCCTTTTTCAGCAGGGGGGACTCCCTTTCTTCAGCACCTTCACACTTCTTCAGCAGGGGCAGATGTTTCCTTTCACTGGCATTACTCATTTCAGAGAAATTGTTGCTGTTACCAGTGTGGTTGCTCTCGTTTTGGCCTCTAGTTCTGAGTTGTGCAGCTTGAGTTTCAGAGGTGAAAGACTTCTTTTTTAAAAAAACAAGAATTTTAAAACCTAAACCAAGCGAGCCACCTTTTTTTTTTTTTGCTGTCAGGATAGTTTCTGGATTTTTTAAGCTATCATTAGGAGTTTCTCAGGAATAAATCAACCGAAGCAAAGCAAGACAAACCCATTGAGTTAGGAGGCACATCTTCATGGGCTCCTCCACGCTGGAGCTTCTCATGGTGGGCTGGCAACGGGTGCTACCTCAGTGGCCTCTTCTCACCCTTGTGCACAGCAGGAGCAGCAAGCCAGTGGTGATCCTCCCCAGGCCAAGCACTCTGGAGACCCCAGCGTGATGAAAAGACTGACTGACCTTCCAGTCCATGCATCCAGAGAGCCTGGTGGACCTGGGCAGGGTGAGATCTTCCTGGTTGCCAAGCTAGGAGCCAACATTTGGTTGTAAGAGAGCGTTTATCTCGTCAGATGCAGCCCAAGTGGGCCTAGATGTTAATTTATTACAAAGGGTTCTACTTTTCTATTGTTGATACTAATTTTGGTAAAATTCTGGGCGCTGGGAAGAGGTGGTGAAGGGTGGGGGGAGTTGTCCCTTGAACTGGGCAGCCCAGGGAATGTGATGAAGAGACCTCTCCATCCAGAGGACAGGTGGTGCTGTAAATAACAAAGTGTTCCTGTAGTATCAGAAGTCAGCTCTGCTTTTTTTTTTGGGTGGCAAAGTTGTTTTTTGCAAGGCGCTGTGCTCCCAGTTAACTTATAATAAAAGCAAATGTTGCCTGGTTTTTTTCAGTGCAATAACTTTGTGTTTCAAAGCAGTTTTGGTTTCGAGGTGCAAAGGTGATGCTTGAAGCCCACGTTTGTTGTTTTAGGAGAAGTTCTAGCTTGTTATCCCAGCCACTAAGACTTTGCAGACATGTAAGAATTAATTTAAGCTTTTTTTTGTTTGGTGTATGATAGCTCAGTTGCACCTTCACCCTGGCAGGAGTGGCCGTGGAGCCCCTTTCTTGCAGAAAGCAGCTTTCTCCCTGTCCAAGAGCAGCAGGGAGGGAGGAAGATGGGTTTTAATCCAAGTTCTGTGCTTCCCACCAGCCAGAACATGCCCACCAACCAGAACATCCCCACCTCATGCTGTTCCAGCACCAAGATCAGGTGGGACACCCATTTGGAGCTGTAGGTAGGTGGAGAAATTCATCTGTGGACCCTCAACAAGCTCTTCCTCAGGTGAACAGAGTCGTGGTTAAACATTGACCTGCTCCTGAAGCAGCCTGGTTCAGTCCAAGTGTGACTCATCAAAGAAACTCAAGGAACTCTCCTGCTGTTCTTCTCACCCCAGCAGCTGCTGTCCTGGAGCTCCAACCACTGCTGGTTCCTACCTGCACCCCAGCTTTCTGGTTCATGACACTGTTGATGTGGAGCAGCACTTTTTCTCTGTGTTTTAGCAGACCTGTTCCTCTCTATTCTTGACAGTTTTTGCTCTTGGGTCCCCCCCCACCTCTGCCCCTTTTTAAATGATGTGTAGATAGATTTTTTTTTTTTTTTTTGTGAAATTAAACCCTCTTTATTAACCCTATCTTGGTTTGGGATCTTCTTTCCGGCTGCTGCTGGTTGATGCCACAAGATGATGAGCAACCACACCCCCTCCACCCTGCCTTTGCTCTGGGGACTTTGCTCCCTTGCCCAGGAATGTGATGTGTGTGCTCAGCACCTCCTGGCACATGCAAATCGTGGTCAACCCCACCAGAAACATCACCCTGGGAGGAACCCCCAGCCCTTCTCCAGGTCCCCAATGGAGGAAGATGCCCTCACCCCTCCTAGGACAAGGACAAGTGAGTGATCCCTGCTGTCTGTCCCCACATATGGGTCATCCCCTCAGCCCGTGACTTGTTTTCTCTGCACGCCTGGAGGTGTTTACTGAGGCTCACAAGATAACAGAGGGAGTGGCTCCAGCTCTGTACCAGACCTTTAGCCCCGGGCTGCAGTCACCTTGGTGGGATGGAGAACCCTGGTTCCTCAGGGTTCCTCACCCCTGAGAGCTGGGGGGTGAAGGACATGGAGGAGAAGGAGCTGAGGATCCTTCCCAGTGCCCAGTCAAGACCCATGTCTCATCTGAGCTGAGCCCAGGGGCGTAAGACACAGCCCCACGCTCCAAATATATTTTATTTAATAAAAATAATGAGCTTGGGGGTGTCCCTGGGCATGAGCTCCTCCCCTAGAAGAGTCCTTTGTCCTTCTTGAGTTTCTGTTGCTTCCACAAGGGCAGGTTGCCAAAGGCAGAGCGGGTCATCCCAAAGACAGCCTGGAAGTCCTGGTCAGAGAGGTGGTACTGGGGGAGGAGAGCAGAGGCTGAGCTAAAGCAGGGGGGGCCTTCCCCCAGTCCCCCCCCCAACAGCCCCCCTGGCTCATCTCACCTCCTTCCTGCTGGGATCCACCCCCTTTGGCAGGTCTTCTGCTGAGGTGTTCACCAGGACGTCCAAGGGGAAGGTCTCCAGTTTGTCGGGTAGGAGGGTGGTGGTGGCAGTGAAGACCTCTTGTGGGGATGTGAGCACCTAGATTTGGGGGGGAATGGGGGCACATCAGGTGCCACCCTGGGGATGGAGGCACCAGGCTGGCTCCAGGTGTCTCCTCACTAGAGAACGTGTCCTGCAGCTCCTCATGCCACCCGCCAAGAGGGTGGAGGAGCTTTCTGTGTCCCCTCCCACCCCTTCTCCTTACCGAGGTGAGCTGCCCAAGGCTGCTCTCATCCCCCAGCTCTGCTCTCAGCGTCTCATAGGACTTCTTGTCCTGGGAAAGGGACAGAAGATCTCAGCCCCTTGGTGCAAATTGCCCACACCCTGGAGATGCTGCTGAAGGGCCCCCACCCTGATCTTTCCAGCCCCCCCTCCATGACTCACGGCCCAGTTGAGAGGGTCCCAGCCCGGGAACCAGCCGGTGAAGGTGGGGGGCTCGTAGCCCTGCTTCACCACGATGATGGGGGTGTCGAGGTCGCGGCCACTGGGGTGGCTCTTCAGGTACTCCTGCGCCATCACCGCCGCTGCCTCCTTCTCCGACTCGTTGGCACCTTTCCCAATCCATAAGAAAACCTGCAAGGAGGGGGCCGTGTCCACCACAGAGGTGAGGTGGAGCCCTCAGGGGCCATGCCCAACCTGATCTGTCATAGGAAAGGGCACCAGGATTCCAGCCTCAGCCATCCCTGGTGCAAGAGGGCTGGAAAAACCAGGATGGAGACAGGGACATGGGGGTTTCCAGCCTTCCATCCCACCACCTCTGATTGCTGCACGTCCTCCAACCCCCATAGAGACATCAGCTTGTCCCATGCTCACCTGGTCCCAGGTGTCCAGCAAGTAAACATCACCCTCCTCTAGGTCATCCTGGGTGAAGTCAATGATCTCCGTGGCCACAAAGGTGCCTGTCTTGTTGGAGCACTCAAAGAGTCGGGGGGACACAGAGGGGTTCTCCTCCTGCAGCCTGTCAGGGGGACAATGTAGTGGTGGTGGGAATGGGGGCTCACCCCACTCAGGGACTGGTGACCCAAGGTGGGGCACAGGGCTGGTACCTCTTGCTGTTGGCATACTGAGACTTGCCCCCCAGGGCCAGCCAGAACTCAGGTGGCTCCTGTCCCTCTGCGACCACTGGCTTCTCTGTCTTGGAGATGATGTCGGCCACCATCTTGCCCATCTCACGTTCATCCCCACTGCAGCCCTGCCAGACGAGCACAACTGCTCCATCACAAGCCCCAGAGAAAGAGGAGATGGGGACATTTCTCCTAGGGGTGCCCAGCAGTACCCACCTTCCCATACCAGAGGTAGCAGCAGCTGGGGGTCTTGAGCACGAAGACGTCGTTGGAGTTGAGGGAGGAGGCACGGACAGGCACCTCAAAGGCCTTGGTGTTGTACTCATTGGTGCCATGCACATGGAAGAGGCGGGTGGAGGACGCGGGCTCCTCACCCCCTGCCCGTGAGGTGCCACCCTGGGTGAAGAGGTCAAGAACAGGAGGTCACCACCAGTGCTGCAGGCACACACCTACCCCTTCCCCACCCTCTGGCAGCCCCTCACTCACTGCGTACACCACCATCTTGCCCTTGAAGATGGCCATCAGATGGGCGGGCTCCTTGCCCATGGTGACCCGGACCTGCACGGGCTCGTTGTTGTACTTCTGGTCCAGGTAGACAGCTTGGTAGGCAGAGGCAGCCAGCTCATCTGGGGTGGCTTGGCGACCCTGGTCAAGGCAAGGGGGGGCTCAGCACCCACCACAGCCCCCCCCTTGCCCGCTGGGGAACCCTCACGCACGTCCCATGGGGTCATGCGTAGGGGTAGAGCAGGTGCCCCAGTCCCCCACTCATGGGCAGTGACTTGAAGGTCTCACCTGCCAGAGGTAGATGATGCGGTTCACCTTGGGCCCCACGAAATAGGTGTAGAGCACCAGGTAGCAGTCCCCACCGTAGAAATGTCCCAGCCACCTCTTCTCCACAGGCACCAGCTCCCCATTCTCCACACGCCAAACCTGGTGGGATAAGGATGGGAAGGTGCTGCTGGTGCATCTCCCTGCCCTGCGGCCTCTAGACCCCACAGCATCCCCCAGAACAACCCTGAGAAGCTCCCACATTTTGCTCCAGCCACCTTACCTCCACCTCCCCGGATCCATCATCCACCATCTTCTGCTGGGCGGCCATCTGGGGCTTGGCATGTAACGTGGTGGCATCAAACTTCACCTGCTCCACCTTGGCTGTGGGGAAGAGCAGAGGGTTGAGCCACATCCCACCGCCCTTGGGGGTCCTCACAGACCCTCCCATCCCACTCCAGGGAGTCCTGCAGCATTGGGAGGGGACACTTACCCACTTTGCCCACAGTGTGGGTCTTGCCCAAGCCACTGGTCTGGTTGGGGACAGTCCATTTTTGGAAGAGCTGCCTGAAGACACTCGACTCAGACCCATCATTCTCTGTCTCCACACTGATGCTGGCCGGGTAGTTCTTGGCTTTGATGAAGCCCTGGGGGGGTTCAGACCCAGAAGGTGGGCATAGGGTGGCCCAGCACCCCGGGGAGCAGCCAGGTTATCCCATAACTGACCCGCAACCCAGCACCCACCAGTGCCCTGCTCATCGCCTGCTGCTTCTCCTCCTTGTTGGCATCCTTGCCCTTCCACACGTAGATCTTGAGACCTCCTTGATCGAGGATGTAGCAGTCCTTGAAGAGGGGGGAGGACACAACAGCAGAAATTAAGACTTTGGGCAGCTTTAACCTTTTGGTGGGTCCACCAAATTGGCTTTTGAAAGGTTAAAGCTGTCAAGAAAATTGGGTGCCCCAAGCATCCCAGGGTGACCCACCTCATGCAGGAGCATGTCTTGAGACAGGGGTCGAACTGCCACCTCCTGTATGATCAGGTTCCCACTGGCATTAGAGACACTGGGCAAGAGAAAAGAGAGAAGGAGTGGTTAGAAATGGGACTGGGAAATCTCCTCCCCAATCCCACCTTGGGGTGGTAGGGTTGGGTGGCGATGTCCCCTCCCCATCTCCTTCCCCACCCTGAGCATGGCCGAGGTGGAACCCAGGGATCCTCTTACCCAGCTTGCCCTGCAAAGGGGTGTCAGATGTGCTGGTGCCACCCAGGTCATTGCCACTGTGTCTGAAGGTCATGCTTTCATGAGCATCTTCCCATCAGCTACCAACCCTGTTGACACCCTTGCTCCAACAGCATCCACAGGACCTATCCCCATCCCTGTGGTGGCCTTGCCCCCTCTTGGTGGCTCTCCATGGGGATGGGAGTTGTGGGATATAGCTGAGATGGCGCTAGTCCCTCTGACCCCCCATGAGATGCCCCCATGGGCACCTTCAGCAACTCACTGGTAGAGCTTGAGAGCAGAATTGAGCTTCTGGTCCACTTTGTCATCAGGGGTGGCCGCTTTGATGTCCCTCTTCTCGCCCAGCACGTGTGTGAGGACCTGCATGAGCCCTGGCGAGGCACCTTCATTCTCCCCATCCACCACGCCCACCTTGGCACGGCCCCCACGCTCCCGGTCCCTGATGTCCTTGGCCAGGGTCATCGCCTGCAGCCCAGGAGAGAAGGAGTCAGCCCAGATCATGGAGGGTCTGGCTGGTCTCCCCCTTTTCTCCAGGTGGGACCCCCTATCCATACCTTCAGCCTCTCATTTCGGTTGCTCTCGGGGCCGTTCCACTGGACGATGAGCTGGCCCAGGTCCAGCAGGAACACGTCCCCACGGTTGAAGCTTTTCCAGCTCATCTCCACCTGCAGCAGGACACAATGGGTGGAAGGGGTCAAGCAGCAGGACATCTGGGTCCCCCCCCCACCTGTCCTGACTCAGCAGCCTGTATTCCTCCTTTCTACCCCAAGAGGGGCTTTTTGGAGTGAGGTTGCTCCTGGTGTGACCCAACTTGAGGGTAGATCTGTCTGGGAGGGGCTTTGGCCTGGAGGCGTTCAAAAAAGGAGTAGATGTGACACTGAGGGACATGGTCTGGGGGTCGGGGAGATGTTGGGATGAAGGTTGGACCCTAGAGGTTTTTTCCAACCTAAATGATCCTGTGATTCTGATGCCAATCAGTGTCTGCATAGAGGTTGGTGGCTGGAGGGTCCCCCCCCTCTCTACACCCCATATCTCACCTCTGTTGCCACCACGTTCTTCTTGCCCTTCACGTGCAGCAGGCGCTGGACTTTGTAGGTGTTTGTCTCCACGTGCTTCATGCCTGAGGCCACCCCACCCTTCTTATAGCTGGGAGGGACAGACATGGTGTCAGCCCTGGAACCCCCCTCACTCTAGCAGGATCCACCTCCCACCTCTGTGGTAGGTGTTCAGGGACCCCCACCCACTCCCACGCGTGATGGATGCAGCGAGACCAGCTCCAGATCCTCCCCCACCAGGATGGGGTTGTCCTCATCCCCACTGGAGATACCCTCATGGGGGACATGCAGAAGACCCCTCCCCACCGGGGTGACCAACATACATGATTCCCTGCTTGAAGTAGGCTCGAAAGGTCTCACTCTCATGGCCCTGGACCTCACGGTGCTGCACGGCCACCGTGCCCAGGTAGTCATCCATCTGGGTGGTGTAGATGGCAGCTGCCCCCTGCTCGTCCTGGCTCGACTCCTTGCCCAGCCAGTAGTGGATGTCGTAGCTGAAGCTGCTCCCTGTCTTCCGTGTCTGCAGGACACCAACCATAGCATCACTTAGGTTGGAAAANGACCCCCCACCCCCCTGCACCCCGCTGCCCCCAGGGTGCTGCTGAGACCCCCCAAACCTTGGCACTATGGGCACAAAGGGGGGGGGGGGTCTTCCCCTCTGGCAGCCCAGTGATGGTGCCCAGGCGATGGGTGCCCAGCCCCACCTCAATCCTCCATATCTGGATGCCCGGCGTGGTCTTGTTGAGTGTCCTGGTGACTTTGGTGCTGAGCTCCACCATGGTGACAGGTGCTGCAGGCAAGGGGACCTGCCGAGGCACGGGCAACACCCTCGTTAATGGCAGGCGGTGTCATTAAGAGCTGGGATGGTGCCAGCCTCCCGTGCCATCTGCTGTCCTGCCCAGCCAGGCCATAAACCCCCAGCCGGAGCTGCACAGGGTGAGGGGACACCCCAGTATCAGGGCTATGGGGACGCAAGCAGGGCTGGTGGCACCCTCAACCTGGCAGCAAGGCCCATGAGAGTTATCAGGGTCCATGGTGGACAGGAACAGGGTCCCTGGTGTCCCAGTGCCCTGCCATGTGCCAGGGCATGGGGTGGGGCCATACAGGACATCCCCAGCACAGCTGGGTGACACCTCTGCACGGTGCCCCGCTCCTGCCCAGCACCAACCAGCCCTGTTCAGCTTGGTCCTGGCACAGCATGGCACAGCCTGNCAATCTAAATCCTCACTACAAGAGCCCCCGTGTCCCCAGGTGGTTGAGGTCACCCCTCCCTGCACCCCAGCCCCCCCCAAGGG
>VYZX01023477.1:10297-30860 GCA_013401335.1 Brachypteracias leptosomus
ACCTGCAGCAGTGAGTGTCTGCTCTTCACTTTCAGCTTGTCAGACATGGATCAGTTTACTGTCTTTTTAAAGCTAGTATCATTGGAAAAACTGATAACTACAGCAGCCTGTGATGTCCTAGTAGGATTTGATTTTGCATTAAGTACTGTAAACATAATGTGCAGTGAAACCATATTTTCTCCCACCTCATCAGAAAAGTGAGCATAAATGTTACATAAGAGCTGTTGTTGATTTTGGTATTTCACATATCCCTATATGATGCATTATATGTTTGATGACCATAAGGACTTGGGGGTAGGGGGGAAATGTTTAAGGTGACTACTGTAATTAAACAAATCTGCTTGAAGATTGATTTAAGCATGTTCCTTCTAGTAACATGTACTTAAATGGATATTATCTATGTTGTTCATGGAAAGGTAAGTGAAATTTTTGATCTTATTTCCTTTCATTGACAGGTGTGACTAGTTTTGCAACATTCAAGATGCACTCAGTCCTCTTCTGTTTTGAAATGAAGAATACTTAGCAGAATACTTAGTCCTGAGTAAATCCAGCACCTTTTGTTCTCAGGGAAAGGCACAGGCTCTGAAGTGCTTGCAAGTTTCTCCAAACAAGATTTTGGTGGAATTTAGATTTTACTTTAAGAAGTAAAAATAATATTTTACTTTAAGAAGTTAAAAAAATTGAAATTTAGCAGTATATAAAATAGTAGTGGCAACTTACTTGCTTTTCTGTTTAAAATGTGCATGACTTTATGCCTCTGTGTAGATTAATATGCCTCAATCTCAGACCTTGTGACTGAATCTGCCAATCTTCAGAAGAAAAATATTGATGGACTCTTATGTTAGCTTTTCCTTATTCCATAATTGCTTTCAGCTTTTCAGTTTCCTCAGACTTCTGTAATGCCTCCAAACTCTGGAGTGTGCCAAGAACATATGTGTGCATGTTGTAGTTTTGTTATGGTAGTGTTACAGTCATAGATCAACAGTGTGAAGTGGAATGATACATTACTATCTCCTCTTGACTGATGTTGAGTGCCTTAAGCATGGCTAAAAGAAAAAAGGAAATTAAAAATGTTTAGTGTTTCTACAAATACACTGTAGTAAAAAGTTATCTTGACAAAAATAAAAATAACTGGGTTATCAGTAGTGTTGCTGTCAGCTTCATTTGGACACTGTGCTGTCTCCTTACACAGTGTTTCTCTCTTGTGCTCTCCTTGGTGATGAGGTCTTGCCACACAACACTTAACAATTAGCCACTGTGTTTAGGAACTGCCAGTATAATGGGGTGGCTTTCTGTAACAGACGGAAGTGTTTTGGAGAGGACTATAGCCTACAGAGAAACAAACGGAGGGGAGAAGAGGATAGCAAGCTTTTGTTTGCTTGTTTGCAGTCTGCTCAGATCACTTACACTCCTGCTATGTAAGCTGTAAGGCTTTCTTCTGCAATGCACAATGTGTAGATACCACAACTTAGGAGATGGCAAAGGTGGTGAAACACCAAAGCCAGACACTGCACAAGAGTCCTATCCTGTGTACATGTAGTGTGGAGAGCCCAGAATTGCCCCTCATCCAGACTGCACTGTGGGCACGTGTCCAGTCTGAGTCACAGCAGTGTTTGAGCAGCACCTTGTAGACTGTTCAGCCCAGCCTCTTTGGGGTGATGATATGCTGCTTAAATCCCTTTCACTCATGACAGGCCAGAGCAGATGGCTGGTGTTGTTAAAAATACCAGCATTGATGATGTCATGCCAATGTTTTTTCAGCCTGGAGAAGAGAAGAAGACTTGGGAGACCACACTATGGCCTGAGAGTATCTGAAGCAGGCCTACAAGAAAGCTGGGAAGGGACTTTTTACAAGGGCCTGTAGTGATAGGATGAGGGGTAATGGGTTCAAACTGGAGATGGGGAGATTTAGATTAGGTTTTTCACTGTGAGGATAGTAAGTCACTGGAACAAGGAGGTTGTAGATGCCCCAGCACTGGAGGTGTTCAAGACCAGGTTGGACATGGCTTTGAGCAACCTGATCTAGTAGGAGGTGTCTCTGCCCATGGCAGGAGGGTTGGAACTAGATGATTTTTAAGGTCCCTTCCAACTCAAATGATTCTATGGTTATATGCTTTGATTCTGGCAAGGAAACCTCTGGACTTTTCCAATGGCTTGACTGGTCTTTCAAAGGTATATTTTTAAATTTCAGCTCTGAACTGCTTCTGTTAAATGGCTCAGGAATTGTCTCTCTTACAGACTACCTCTTTCTCAGTCTCTTGCTTTTCTATCTGTCTAACACAATATTTGGAGGGAAGCAGGGAAAGAGAAAAATCTGTAATAGTGCTCCTGCTTTCTCTGACTCAATGGCTCCTCAAGACATGATGCAAGTGATCTGTCTGGCTTTTGTAATTTCTTAGTAAAGCAAGATTTGATTTATGACTATTTAAAACAAACAAACTGTTCCTGTAAACAGAACTAAATAACTGGAACATGGTTTTTGTGAAAAATAAGGCTTAATTCAGCTGTCTCTAAAAGAAAGGCACTGACTCTGTCATTGCTACTTTTGCATGCAGTTGCTGACCCTTTTTTTTGCATATCCCAAAATAAATTTATGTACATTTTTGTCACAGTAAAAATGAAAGATGATTTTCACCAATAGCGAGAACTCAAACCCCTTTTCCTCATTCCAGCTCATCAGGCCATGTGTCTTCACAAAAGAGATGACTAGAATATTGAAGCTAACACCTCTGCAATAACCAGCTCTGCCTGCACATCAAGCTGCCAGAAGAAGTTGTTGTGGAGTTGGAAACACTGTTTAATTCTGCACAGTTGCAAGGGGCAGATCTCTCTTCAAACAAGGTTTTCAGTAGCAGCTGAGTAGGCAGAAAGAGACGAGAAACACAGCAAGAGGAGGGGGAAGGCAGAGCTTGTTTATACCCCCCAGTACAGCTCCTCAGCCATGGCTAAGCAGCAGCACCCAGGGTGAGGTGAAAGGGTTAGAAAACAAATTGTAGTTTTAAATGCATGACAAGTGAAGCAGGAACAGAAGTGCCCCTTCTCCCCATTCTTCAATACAAAGAGACCGCAGGCTTGTTTTGTGCAGCCATCTCACTGAGACATAAGCTCTCCTCTGGAAACACTTTTTAAGGGTGTCAGAGGCTGTTCTTAGTAACTTAGGGAAAAGGTTTCCGTGTTTCAGTTGTGGGTGCAATGAGCTACAATAAGAATAGTTATCAGTGAAATCAGTATATGAGCTTTTCCACTTTCAAAATGTTGGGTGAAAGATTTTTTTTCTTTCTCTCAAAAATGTCTACTTGCCCTTTAAACTAAGAACTCCTCTAGAAAAAAACACCATGTAAAATATTAGGCATTCATCATTTGGCTTTTGCTGAGTAATAAAAGCACAGTATTCAAAAATAAAATCATTTCTCTTTGTAGAAACTGATGTCAACATGCAAAATACTGCAGTTAGAAGATTATTACCTCATAACTATTAGGTATCACCATATAATCAATCTCCTATTAATAGATCTTGCAATAAAGTAAACATCATCCATCTCCATTACCATCTCTTCACTGTTCTCTGAAGAGAGCACTGATAAAGAGCAGTGGTAGGTCTAAGCAGCAGTTTGTGAGGTGTGGTATGTTGTAACAGTCCTGAAGCAAGATATCTTTCAATGGGCAGCAACTAGAACAGATTCTTGGTTAAATAGCCTCCCGAGTCTGATGTAGAATATTCACAGAATCATAGAATGCTTTGGGTTGTAGGGTACCTTAAAGATCATTTAGTTCCAGGTGGGGACACCTCCCACTAGACCAGGTTGCTAAAGGCTCCATCCAGCCCAGGCTTGAGCACATCCAGTGCCAGGACATCCACAACCTCCCTGGGCAACCTGTTCCAGTGTCTCACCACCCTCAGAGTGAAGATCTTCCTCCTAATTTCTAATCTAATCTCCCCTCCTCCAATTTGAAACCATTACCCCTCATCATATCACTACAGGCCTTTGTAAAAAGTCCCTTCCCAGCTTTCTTGTAAGCCCCCTTGAGATACTGGAAGACCACAATAAGGTCTTCCTGGAGCCTTGTCCAGGCTGAACAACCCCAACTCTCCTAGCCTGTCCCCCTAGGAGAGATGCTCCAGCCCTCTGGGTATCTTTGTGGCCTTCCTCTGGACCCACTTCAACAGGTCCATGTCCATCCTGTATTGAACGTCTCAGAGCTGGACGCAGCACTCCAGGTGGGATTTCAAGACAGCAGAGCAGAGGGGGAGAATCACCTCCCTCGACCTGCTGGCCACAGAGCGCATTGTACTCAAATGCACACTGAAGAGGTTCTTGTGGTTCTCTCAGTATGTTTCAAACAGTGGCAAAGGTCTGAGAAATATGTTCCACATTGTAGCAGTCTCAACTTTACAATGGTCCCAACAGCTGAATTTTGCACCGTGGCAGCAAGAGTTCCCTCAGTGAATGGTCTTTACTTTTTGAAAGGACCTTAATTTGTAAGTGGCTGCATTTAGATCACAAGGAAAAGAAGTATGCACTTCTAATAGTGCTTTGGAATAGGAAGGCTTTCTTAGAGCGGTCAGTCCATCATATTGCTTATTGTAGTCTTCTACTGACTATATTTAAAGTTTTTAAGTTCCCCTTACATTGCTGCTGGTCATCTGTCCACACTGGTGCAGTGACAGGCCACACTAAATCATTGGTATTGATGCAGGAGTTGCTGGGCAAGTATTTTTATGTTTCATTTGTTATTTCTGCTCGTTCCATATTTTTTTCATAACAGATGTTTAACTGCATTTTATCTAATAAAAGTTACATCCCTAGCAGCTACATAGCAACATTTTGAAGGTCAAACTGTGGGCCCCTCACATGAGCCTCATTATTCATTCGTACCAGCTCGGTAGTCCCAGATAGATGTGTGGCTGGATGCTGCCCAGTGTCACGCTGAGCAGGCTTCACAGATCCACTCTATGTATTTTTCCAGGTAATAGGTGGTGGGAGCCCCCTTAATCCTCCCTATCCTTCATCCTCCTGAAAAATGGTCAGTCAGCTCCCAAAGGGGAAAAAAATGTAGCTACCACCTGTGTTCAACACCTTGTGCAATCGTGTTTTTTCTGTAGGGTCCATTACCCAGCAAGGACATTAGATCAATAGGACAAGAAATAGAGTGTGCAGGCAACTGCACATGCTGTTTACTGTCTCCTGCAACCTTAGTGTGACAACATTATGAAAGTTCAGTACTCTTTTCTCCTTTAAATAAAATAGCCTCAAGGTGTCAAGGAGCATTGTGCTGCACATTTTGGAGCTCAGATACCAGAATAATGAGTGTTCTAAATAAGAAATGGGCTCTTTTAAAAATCAGTATTGTTTTTTGGCAACTAACAAAAGAGAACATTGGCATTTGTTCGCAGATTCAGAAACAATTCATCTTGGTTTTAGCAGGCCTGTTGAAATTTATATGCTCTGATTATTTAAACAATTGGATTATTATTTTTTTTTAATAGTAATGGTAAGGAAAATGCAGTAAGTCTAAGCTATGGTGAAAGGTGTTCTTCCAGCACATGGTGAAGAGCTAGACTGTAAAATAATCCTTTTAAACTGCTTAAATTTCCTTACAGCTTTTAAATGTTGTGTTATTTCAGTATCTCTAAATTTAAAGGTATTTCAGGAGCAGCTTCTTGAGAATTGCTCTGCAAGAGCAACAGGAAACATTTCCACTGTGGTGTCTGACTAGAAGTACACTGAATGAGGAGGTGATGTGCTCTAGGACAGAAGTCAAACTATGGACCGTGGAATGAACAACTGTATGTAAATAGAGGATAAAGTGCTGTTGAAATATTAAATTTGGAAAAGCTTGGGATTTGTCCAAAAGGCCCAAATGAATAGTTCTAGTCTGGAATTAATAGTTCTATTAAGTAATACTAAGGCAGATGAAATTAGGAGCCAGAAGAGACTATAGGTAATAATACAGTCAACAAAGCGAAAATGAGGAAACGGGACCTGTACTTGTTTCTCTTCAATGCTCTTCATATATGACTTCTCCTCCTCTTGCCTAACTGGAGGGTGCAGATGATGTGGAAGGGCTAGAATAGAGCAGAAGATTCCTGTCTGTCATTTGGTGCCTGCACAGCTGGCGACGCAAACGCCTGAGACGTTTCTTTTCTGTTGCTGAGAAAGTAAAAGTTGGTGATGTAGCGGTGAAGTGTTTACATCCGTGGAATACAATATCACAAAATGCTCCAGTGATCATAGAATCATAGAATGTATTGGATTGGAAGGGACCTCCAAAGGTCATCTAGTCCAACCCCCCTACAATTCACAGGGACATCTCTAACTAAGTCAGTTTGCTCAGAGCCTGACCTTGAATGTCTTCAGGGATGGAGCCTCCACCACATCTCTGGGCAATCTGTTCCAGTGTTGAACCACCCTCATATTAAAGAACTTTTTTCTAACCTAAATCTACCCTTTTCTAGCTTTAAACCATTACCCCTCATCCTGTTGCTACAAACCATTGTGAATAGATCCACCCCCACCTTCCTATAGGCCCCTTTCAGGTATTGGAAGGTCACTATGAGGTCCCCCCAGAGCCTTCTTGTCTCCAGGCTGAACAACCCCAACTCCCTCAGCCTCAGCCAATAACTACTTAAAAGCTGTGCTAGTATGTTGAGGTGAGGTGTTACATGCGATTGAGATCAAATTAGTCTCATAACAAGGGAGAGTGAAATAAGGCCTATTTAAGTGCAGTCATTCTAGGTTTGTGAATAAACTTAAATTTACAAAAGCCTAGTGCCAAAGACCTTGGTTTATTGATAAATAGAGCTATTCATTGTGACAGCACTCCTCAAATAACTACACCTACGCTGCAAGTCCAAGAGACTTTCATGAATTATCTTAGGTTGCTTTAAAATGAATGAGCAGTTGAAAGTGTTTGTGATGCAAAATAAACACAGGAGTTCAGCAACTGTTCAAATATATACCCTTCCAAATGGGAAATAACATTCTCACCTAGACGGTTTCTAGACAGAACTTGGGTCCTTTTTCATTTGCCTTTGATACACTTCAATATGATTGAATTCAGTTACAATCCTGAAAGGAAATATGGATGCTTTTCTTTTTGCACCTTGGAGTATGCACATTGTAAATGGTAAAAGCATGTAGGTATTTTGGTTCATGGTTCACTCCTTATAGTTCTTTCAGCTGGGAAAAAGCGTGTCCAAATAGTATCAAAATTAAGGGAAGGGGAGAAGCAATGGAAATTCAGAGGTGGCAGAGATGAATAATGGAGATGAGTAACAGAGGAGTCTCTCATGTGCTCAAGGAGAGAAAAAACGTGGGTATGCGGCAGTAGCATTGAATCTGAATGTGGGACCTGAAGGTGCAGCTGATGCTGTTCCAGCTGGTGGCTGAGGGAGCTGGGTCGGTGCGGCGTTCTGGCTTCTCTGTTCTTCCATAAAACCATACAGGTGATAATGCAAGGGTGAGGTTCATGAAACGTATCCTGCGCATCAGGTTTTAATATGCTTAGGCACATCTTTAGAATCATGGAATCATTTAGGTTGGAAAGGACCTCTAGGATCATCAAGTCCAGCCTTTGTCCAACATCTCTCTGATCTCTAGACCATGCCTCGAAGTGCCACATCTACTTGGCTTTTTAACACCTCCAGAGATGGTAACTCCACCACCTCCCTGGGCAGTCTGTTCCAGTGCCTGTCCACTCTTTCATAAAGAACTTCTTCCTAATATCCAATCTAAACCTCCCCTGGCGCAACTTGAGGCCATTTCCTCTTGTCCTGTTGTTAGTTACTTGGGAGAAGAGACCAACACTGGCATCACTACAATCTCCTTTTAGGTAGTTGTAGAGAGCAATGAGGTCTCCTCTAATCTTCCTCTTCTCCAAGCTAAGCAGTCCCAGTTCCCTCAGGCACTCCTCATAAGACATTTTCAAGACCTCTCACCAGCTTTGTTGCCCTTCTCTGCACCTGCTCCATCACCTGGCATACAGTAAAGCTAGGATCCAAAAAAACCACTTTGCTTCAATAAAAGCTGGGGTATTTGGCTGATTTTTTGTGTATAAAAAGCTCTCCCTTAGTGTGCCTTTTAGTACAATGAAGTGTAGGAGAAGTGTGGTTCTTTTCCAAGAGATTCATGTATTCCTAACAGTCTATCTGAAAGGCAACAAAATGTGTCCCTGTAGGGATACCAGGAAGATGATCCCAGTCACTGTCAACCTAGCTGATGATTGCAGTCACAATCTTTGTGTGTGTTGAGAGGGATCATAGCAACCAGAAGGGCAGCCCTGCTAGTGCAAGGGGCACACAGGAGGTGGGGTTATCCCTAAAAGCGAGACTTTTTAAGCAACCACATGTACCATGTTGACCTTAAGACAAAAATGAGCTCCAAAGAAAAAGCCCTAATGCTGCAACCTTTGTTATTTCAGTTGGTTCTCTTTGCAGGGTGTCCCTGGGGCAAGGTGGGTGTCCCCAGGGTGAGGGAGAGTGGCCAGCTGACAGCCCACAGCTCGGCCCAGCAGAGCAGCATTGCCTGAGCAAGGTGCGGTTACTGCTGCTCTGGAGGACCTGCCCTCAGCACAAAGCAGGTGAAGAGTGGAGCGGCACCTGCATAAATCCCTGTCAGCAGTGGGGGTGGAGAGAAGAAGCACAAAAATATATATATAGTCAGCTTTTAGCAATTTGCCAGAAATATTTTTGGGGAAGTCAAGGGCCTTGTGGTGGTTTCCGTTCTCTTGCTAACAGCCGTGCCCTGGGGCAGTGAAGAGGACAAGAGAGCAAGGGCAGAAGGGTAGTGAAAATTTCCCTCTTGGCTTCCCTTAAATTAATGAGCAAACAGCACAGATGGGATAAGTGAGGCAGAAGAAGAAAGGCAGCATAAACATTCCCTGTAGAGCATCTAAAATGAAGACATTCTTTGTGAGGAACAGAGCAGCGACCAAATAGTATTTTCACCTCTGTTGTTTCTGCTTTGGGGAGAGCTCTCTGCAGACCATTTAGGTCTTGCTATAGAAAGGGACAGTAATTTTCAACTCTGTAACCCCCACAAAAGCCTATGTCCATCCTTGAAATAACACGCTGGTTTTTATAGGTGCCCTACCTCTGCCACCAGCCCGGCAGCTGGTGCTTGGAAGGGGCAGGTGCTGGTGCTGGAAGGGATAGGCAGGTTCAGCACATGCTATACTGCTGACATGCCAGCAGGTGATGAAATTCATTTGACCCATCCAAATTTCCCTAGTCTTGAGGTTGTGCTGGAGTTGCCTGGCTTAAGAATTGACATTTGTCAGACTTTCAGAAGAAACAGATTTTTAACTGCAGACCCAAGGAATTGCTAATAATAGGGTAGTAAATAGTGTGCAATTAACTTTTTCAGGCTGTTCATTAATTTCACCTAAACCACCATCCATTTTTAAAAACAACTTGTTTGCCAGTCTTCAGTCAGATTTCTTCACTCTGTGTAATAATACCAAGCTTTTATTTTGTGTGTGTTGTCCTAGATACCGCTAATAAGTCATCCCAAATACATTCCAGGTGAATGCCACCATCTCATTCACACTGAAAATGGTAACTGTAATATTGCCCCTTTGTACTTCAGCAGGTCCTGAAATTAGGTGTTAAAAATGACCATGTGTTGCTATAAGCATATGTGGCCTTTATGGCAGCGCTCTGTACGTGAACCTCACGTGTGTGTGGAGTCATTGCTACCACCACAGAAAAACCTAGCAAGAGAAAATTTAAAGAACAGATTTTATTTAGAAGTGACCCATAGCAGAAGTACATATGGAAAGAAACAGAATACAAAAAAAAAAAAGCAGAATTATTTTTTGCGTTAATTTATTAATAGTAGAAATAAAAATAAATTAATTACAGGCAGATTAATGCTGTCATTTGTAAATGGCTGTGTAATGGTTATCCAGATTAAACTGCAGATCTGCCTGGGATTGAAGTTAACAAGATTTGGCCTGGACTCAAAAACTGATCTGCCTTGTCCTGCTGCCTGCTTGTAGATATATCCTGAAATAAAATAAATTAACGTTGTTTCCTCAGCACAAGAGGAAGTCTGAACAGTTCCAAGATAACTTTCCCTCATGGTTTTTATTCTTACATCCTAGTGTTTGCATCACTCTGTGTGACCCAGGCAAGAGCAGAGTGCTGCCTGTAGTCCTAATGCACTGAGGAAAGGCTGACACTTAATGAACAAGAGCTGCCCTTGCCTGCACCGTGCCTGCAGATACAGCAGCAAATGCTCTGGCGACAGTGGTTTGAATTGTACCTTAGTGTGGTCTCAAACATGTTTCTTTTGTAAATGATGTTTCAGACATTTAAGTAAACTATTCAAAGAACCAGCTGGAAAACAACTCCTACCTCACACAGTAGGTACATTTAATAAATCTCATTAAGACGATGAAGTGCTTTAAATGTATGTTCTCCTCTCTTTTTTTCTGTTAGTTCCCAGTGAATCAAGCTCATCGTTATTTCCTACAAAGTAAGATTACATTCGAGATCCTGGAGCAACTGTGTTCCAAAAAATATATATTTTAGTCATTTCTTGTGCTCCTACTCTAAAAGGAATTTGCCATTTCCAGGTTTTCATACCGGGAGTTTTTGCATTGGACTCATGGCTGGAAACCCGTAGCATGCCATACCTTATAATCTACAAGCCTGAGGTAGCAGGTATCTGCATTCAGACAAAATTCCAAATAAAATTTACATTGGCAAGCCTTTGGCTGAATGACAAAGCAACTCCTCAAGGAATTATCTGATGTAATCTGAAGATAGGGCCTAGACACAAAGAAGTAAACTCACTCGTGATCAATGCCACTGAAATCCAGTCATTTTCCTAGCCAGTGCTGAGGAATCCATGCCTGAAGAATAATGTAATTTCAGCTTGTGAGTAACCTTGTGGACTTCATAGACTTTTTGAATGTGCTTTGAGAAGCAAAGGGAAACTGCAGATCTATTTATTTCAAGAGTTTCAACTTTTTTTTTTCTCACATCTCCTTTTTGTGCTGTAGGTTAGGGATGCATGCAGAAAGCCTCATGATATTGGAGACTCAGTGTCCTGAGTGTCTGAATGTAAACATAGACAACTAAAGATTTGCTGAAAGTCTGAACAAACCCACAACTTCCATGCAGTAAGACATGTGGCGCTGTCAGTTAACATTTAAAAGATTGAAAACTGTGGAACTGGTTAAGAAATTAAATCATACCAGTTTCCCATTAAGGTTATCCCAAACATTAACTCTCAAAGGTGTCTGCACTGTTTGTATGGGAAAGCCAAGTTCTTATCAAGCATTTTTTATGTTTTGAAAAACATCTGCTTTATGTAGTGCAGATACAGGCTCTGTATAAGGATATAAAATCACAGAATCATTAAGGTACTAAAAGACCTCTAAGATCATCAAGTCTAGCCATTAACTCAACAACACCATGACCACTAGACCATGTCCTGAAGTGCCACATCTACACGTTTATTGAACACCTCCAGGGATGATGACTCAACCACCTCCCTGGGCAGTCTGTTCCAGTGCCTGACCGCTCTTTCAGTAAAGAATTTTCCTAATATCCAATCTAAATCTCCCCTGGCACAACTTGAGGCCATTACCTCTTGTCCTGTTGTTAGTTAGTTGGGAGAAGAGACCAACACCAGCCTCACCATAACCGCCTTTTAGGTAGTTGTAGAGAGCAATGAGGTCTCCTCTCAGCCTACACTTCTCTAGACTAAACATCACTCACTCTCCACTGACTGCAAAGGAAGGAAACCCATTAAAGGCTCAGGACATAATAAAATTTTATATGTATATATATATATATAAAAATTTTCAGGAAGTGCATTGTCTTTTGTCTTTACATCAATGCATATTTGCATGCACCAGGGCTGAAAACCTTTAAATTATTTCAGCCAAGTCTCTTTCTCCCCTTTTGGCAGAATATTAAAGATGGAATGTGAATTTCTGAACAGCTGCCTGCGCATTCTGTGCTAGCTTTAATCGCCCATTAACACCTGAGCGGCTCCGTTAGCACAGAGGGAAGGAGGCAGGTTCCTCAGCAGCTCTTACACCACCATCTGCGTCAGCAGCACCTGGGGAGGCGCGCACGCACACACACCCCTCCCTTGCACAGTAAGGAATGACTGCACGTCCTCTGCAGTGCCTCAGGCTGATCAAACCCATCACATTAAAGAAAGAGCGTAACCTGATTTACATCCCACGGCCAGCAGTTTTGTGCCATGTGTTTTAGACCTGGGTAGAGTCGCTCCTGCTTTCCATTGGGTGATGCAGGATTTGTTTACACAGGCACCGTGTTTCTTTAGATAATAGGTTTTACACAGGCACCATGTTTCTTTCCTCAGATAAAAAGGTTTTGTGGGTTTAATCGGGATAGCTGTTAAAGATTGTTGCTACTGTGACATTCCTTTAAATTATTTTTCCAGTTCTGTTTCTTTTACTAATCAAAAATCTGTATTTATATCACATTCAGATAAGAAAATACGTTATGGTCTAATGTTGCAAAGACTAATTTTCCTTTTGTGGCTTTAGGATCATGATGAACAACTACCGCCCACAGATACTCGGCTCAATGCCCGAAGGGCAGCATCAGATTTTCTGCAGATATTACCTGTCTTGCTTGGCCTATGAGCCTTTTCCATCAAACATCTCTGCTGTTGTTATTGTCACATATTTAGCAGCTTGTGAATCAGCTTGAAAGTTATTCACGGGCTGTAATTTTCTGTATCAAAAAGGTAATGAATACATATTTAATATCTTTTAAATGCCTTCAAGAAATCTATTACATCAAGTAATTATTTCAGCGTTGCCAGCCAAATTTGTAATTTTGTCCAAATGTATTTGATACATAAAAGTACAGCTTCAGATGCAGATTTTTGGGTTCCTGGTGTAACACCTGGTCTCCCTTTGGCTTCTCAGCGAAATATATCAGTTATAAGAAGCTACAGAGACATTAGGACACTGTGCAGAGCCTTCAGTTCCTGCCAGCAGAGAATGTTACATGGTCTGACATTAGCAGGGTTAGGAAGGAGCCACGTCCAGTCCACAGCCCTCATACTGGGCAGTGTCTGCCCTTACCTTGTTGACTGGCATTAGTTACAATACTACGTACAGCACATTCTCTACAGCTGCTCCTCAGGGCAGACTCTGTGGCCTGTAGTTGCTCATGTCATGGCACTCACCTGTTTTAATTATGGGTAAAATGGTAGGTTTTTTCCAGACTAAATGGAATTTCTTCAGGGTTCAAGCAGCTGTTTAAGTTCAAAATTATTCTGATTATTTTTTAAATAGCTCCTTAATAAACTGTCTGCAGATTAACTGGTTCCCTTAATTTGGTGGATTTTTTTCACAACTGGTTATTTTTTAACAAGCTGTAGTAGATAATGATAGAATATAAACTATCTCCCCCTTCCTGCTATATATTAATTTTATCTTCCTGTAACTTTCCAAAGAAAATGCTAATCTACAGTAACCCCATCTTCTGCATCATGACTGACAGCTTCACCCTCCTGCCTGCTATCTCATCTCTGGCTGTCAGGGTTTCATCCATTCCAAGTTTATGTAAAGAACTTCACCACTTGTCTTTATCCCAGCAAACAAGAGGTTTGATCAATAACTTTACCTTATGTCTTTAGGCATTCTCTAACTTTAGCAGTAGGGCTTTATGCCAAAATCGGTATTTTATAATACAAATTCATCATAATGGGGAATTATTCAACCATTGATAGTCTCTATTCAGAGGTTAATAGCTCAGTACAGTCAAGTTAATATTGGAGACCTCAACATTATTATAGTAACATAGAATCATAGAATGTTTTAGGCTGGAAGGGACCTCTAGAGGTCATCTTGTCCAACCTCCCTACACAAGTAGGAACATCTCTACCTAGGTCAGGCTGCTCAGAGCCCCGTCAAGCCTGACCTTGAATGACTCCAGGGATGGGGCCTCCACCACCTCTCTGGGCAGCCCATTCCACTGATCTATCACTCTCATATTAAAGAACTTTTTTCTAATATCCAGTCTAAATCTATCCTTTCCTAGCTTAAAACCATTACTCCTTGTCCTATCGTTACAAACCCTTTTGAATAGACCTTCCCCCAACTTTATGTAGGCCCCCTTCAGATACTGGAACAGTATCCACATACAAAATATATAATACTTATTATAATAACCTCTACATTATTACACCTAGGTGAGAGCAGTGCCCAGCAAGAGCTCGGCCAGACTGGAGCCTGCTTATGCTAAGCAAGGTAAAAAGGCAGACCATTTGCACACACGTGTGCAGTGCCTGAGCCTTACCACTGCAAATACTTCCATATTTTTTAGCACGGCCAACTACAAGGCAATAAAATTAAGAAAGCATGGCAGGATTTACAGAAGCAGGGACACAACCAGCAGCACGTGCAGGTTTGCCAAAACTAACAGGACAGCACATGAATAAAAAATGTTTTCCCTGAAGCTGCATCAGTTACATTCATAGGATTGCAAGAAAACCTGGTATGTTGATGGATGAGAATCCAGCTCTTCAGGAGATGTGTTGCATGTAAGCTTATCTTAATTGCTCTTAGAGGTGACACCACTTACAAAGTAAATGTATGCAGCCAGGAATGGAGGGACATGATTTGCAGCAGCTATACAGCACTTACAGCACTTGTGCTCTTAAAGGTGTATTTTCTTTCTGAGTTGGGCACATTTCCAGATGTAACAGAGAGGTTAAATGCTATCGATGTCATATAAAGTTACAGAAACAGTTTAGCCTGGAAGGGACCTCTGGAAATCATCTACTCCATCTCCCTTGCTCTGAGCCTGTCCACCAGGGTCAGGTAGCTCAGGGCCATGTCCAGTTGGGTTTTTAATAGCTCCAAGGATGGAGTGTCCACAGCTCTTCTGGGCAACCTCTTCCAATGTTTGACCACCATTACACATTTCTTACACGTAATTAGAACTTCTAGTGTTCAAACTTGTGTCCTTTCCTTCTCACAGGAAAGTGAAGAGAAAAATGTTTCTTCAATAATCTGAAATAAGAGAAATAAAATAAAGCCAAATTTAAAAAAAAAAATGTCTAAACTGTCTAAAGCAAGCAGATATTCCTTACTACTTGGGAGGATCTGTTTGCAATGTCCTTTATTAGAGTACTAATAATTACTATCTCTGGAACAAGACAGAATCAATATTACCTCAAAACTTTATCAGTTTAGTTGGCCTTGTGATAATTTTAGGCATCACATTTTCTCACACACCATTTTAACATTAAGTCAATAGGAATACTCAGAGGATGTATATTACAGAAAGTGTATTCATTATTCAGGTTTTGAACTGTAGTTTTACTTAGTCCAAGGGCACAAGAGGCTAAGACACTCCAAATAGACAGCCCAAAAACCTAGATAACACAGATGCAGACAGCAAAAATGACAGAGTCACACCACTGGCCCTGCACAGCATTGCCAGCACTCCCAATTTCTGGGAAACTAGTTCCTGTTCCTCCTTAGCCCAGGCAGGTTTCTTGCCTTGTTCCACACTACACCTGGGCTACTAAGCTCTGCGTAAAGCTGGGACAAGGCTACTGGATGGACTAGAAGGACTTCACTGTTTGTTGCTTGTAAGTGTTGGGCCATTTGGTTGCAAAAAGCCTTCTTGGCTTTTACTTCAGTCACTTCTAAACCTCTAAGCTGAATGTCGAGGGTTGGGGCTGGACTGGTCACCAGACAAGTGACAGATGCTCTCTATTGACACCTCTCTTCTCCCAGAAGGGGAAGAGAAAGGGAATAAGGGAAAGAGACTTACAGATTGGAAAAGAAAACCAAACAGCTTTAATGAAATAATAACAATAAAATGGAATATATACAAATAGATACAACACCAGTACCAAACCCAGCCTCCCCTGATGGCAATTACACCACCATCACCACTGATGCTGTGGAGCAGGCACTGGGGAAGTCCCAGACTGGACTCAGCAGCAGATGGGAACCAGATTCAGGAGCTGGATTATGGAACTGGATTCAGGTACACACAGATTGGGATCGAAGGCAGAACAGACAAAGCCCTCCTTGGACACTGGCCAAGAAGAGACTTGACCCTCGTGATCCCTCAGCTTTATATTAAATATGCTGTATATATACCTTTTTGGTCAGTTTAGGGTCACCTGTCCTGGCTGCTCCTTCCTGCAGGTGTGGCCACTTACTGCACTCCCCGATGTGGTACACAAGATTCAGCAGTGACCTTGGTCTGCAAGTATAAGCAAGAGCCTTTCTGCACACACCAATTTTTGGTAGTAACTCTAAACATCAAGTGTTATCACTGCTAGAAGCAGACACTGTCTGCAAAAATAAGCCANTTCTAATGTTCAAACTTGTGTCCTTTCCTTCTCACAGGAAAGTGAAGAGAAAAATGTTTCTTCAATAATCTGAAATAAGAGAAATAAAATAAAGCCAAATTTAAAAAAAAAAATGTCTAAACTGTCTAAAGCAAGCAGATATTCCTTACTACTTGGGAGGATCTGTTTGCAATGTCCTTTATTAGAGTACTAATAATTACTATCTCTGGAACAAGACAGAATCAATATTACCTCAAAACTTTATCAGTTTAGTTGGCCTTGTGATAATTTTAGGCATCACATTTTCTCACACACCATTTTAACATTAAGTCAATAGGAATACTCAGAGGATGTATATTACAGAAAGTGTATTCATTATTCAGGTTTTGAACTGTAGTTTTACTTAGTCCAAGGGCACAAGAGGCTAAGACACTCCAAATAGACAGCCCAAAAACCTAGATAACACAGATGCAGACAGCAAAAATGACAGAGTCACACCACTGGCCCTGCACAGCATTGCCAGCACTCCCAATTTCTGGGAAACTAGTTCCTGTTCCTCCTTAGCCCAGGCAGGTTTCTTGCCTTGTTCCACACTACACCTGGGCTACTAAGCTCTGCGTAAAGCTGGGACAAGGCTACTGGATGGACTAGAAGGACTTCACTGTTTGTTGCTTGTAAGTGTTGGGCCATTTGGTTGCAAAAAGCCTTCTTGGCTTTTACTTCAGTCACTTCTAAACCTCTAAGCTGAATGTCGAGGGTTGGGGCTGGACTGGTCACCAGACAAGTGACAGATGCTCTCTATTGACACCTCTCTTCTCCCAGAAGGGGAAGAGAAAGGGAATAAGGGAAAGAGACTTACAGATTGGAAAAGAAAACCAAACAGCTTTAATGAAATAATAACAATAAAATGGAATATATACAAATAGATACAACACCAGTACCAAACCCAGCCTCCCCTGATGGCAATTACACCACCATCACCACTGATGCTGTGGAGCAGGCACTGGGGAAGTCCCAGACTGGACTCAGCAGCAGATGGGAACCAGATTCAGGAGCTGGATTATGGAACTGGATTCAGGTACACACAGATTGGGATCGAAGGCAGAACAGACAAAGCCCTCCTTGGACACTGGCCAAGAAGAGACTTGACCCTCGTGATCCCTCAGCTTTATATTAAATATGCTGTATATATACCTTTTTGGTCAGTTTAGGGTCACCTGTCCTGGCTGCTCCTTCCTGCAGGTGTGGCCACTTACTGCACTCCCCGATGTGGTACACAAGATTCAGCAGTGACCTTGGTCTGCAAGTATAAGCAAGAGCCTTTCTGCACACACCAATTTTTGGTAGTAACTCTAAACATCAAGTGTTATCACTGCTAGAAGCAGACACTGTCTGCAAAAATAAGCCATTAACTTCAGAAAGTGCAGTTAGTTAGAAGAGAGTCAGCAGAAAAGTAAAATCACTGAACAGAATTAGTTCTGTTCTAACTCAAACCAAGACACTAAAACTAAGCTAAAATATTCATGTATAGATAGGCTATAGCCAAAGCTCATTCAAAGGGGAAATGATGATTATGAGTTCTTAAATAGTGAAACCAGATTATTTTCTATTTTAACTCGTTCTCTTTGTTGCTATATTATTATTAAAAACAGCTTTATTGTTAACTAGGCAAAGCACTGTTTTTATTTGGAGTTTTTGTCCAAGCTTTTTGTTCCAGAAATTTATGTTTTGGCATCCATGAGAAAACATGCCCACGTCTGGAAACACATGCCAGGAAATCTCCATTTGTACGTGCTCGTTAGACATTACATAACATGCACATTACACAGCAAAAGCCACAGAACATCATCTTCTGGTTCTGCATTACCTTTTCTGTTATATTTTCTTCTAAGAATGAAGAATGTCACCAGCTGAAGTCTTCTGGACACTTAAGTCCTTCCAGTATTTGGTTTAGTTTACACTGAAATATCTTTTGAGACTGATGCCCAAATTCATGTTCAGCAGCATCTGCCAAAAGATATGACAAAGGCACCTGACCCCTGTAACTCAATATACACAAAATAATTGACCTTACAAGGTAGGTCCATACTAAGAAGTATCCACATGTCTGCATCACATGGATGCCAGGCTTGAGACAGGTAAACTCCCTTCTCTCCCATACGTTGTCTTGCCTAACAGGCTCCAATCAACAGTTACTGGTGCTCACGCTGTGCCCAACGGTCTTGTGGCAACTGGTAGGGATAAATCGATCCTCTCCATGGGGATGCAGGGCTGTTCCCAGGAGAACACTTCCTTATGGTGCATTGTGAGACTTGCTTTTTATTAACAGCCTCAAGGGCAGAAGTTGTGTTGTTTGCCAAGGCATATGGTTTTGCAGGGCCTGCACACTCTCTGGTTCTGTGCTTGCTGGCACTTGTGGTTTAGGACATTAGATCAGAGAGACAGTTCATCACTATGTGAAGGCATTGAGTATGGAGATTGAACACAGAGCGCATGGTAAATGTGGCAGGCAAGATGAATGCTGCTGTCTCATCCATCAGCACTTAAGGAGCAGCAGAACGAGACACAGCATGGTAGGTGGGATTATACTGCCTTGGTGACATGGGATGACCAGTAATGGCTCCACAATGTCTGGAGGATGCCATGGCTGTAAGGGAGGTACTCTGGTCTTTCGGGGCCATAGAGAATGATGGAAGGAATCCATTCAAATAGTGAAGCAGGCTCTCAGCAATTTTACTTGGCTGTTCAGTACTTTTAGAAGATTCAGTGTTGGTTGTGCATGTGGAACACAAAAGCAAGATGGCACCAGCCTGAAAATCACCTGGATGTCAGGATTGCAAGAGCAGGTACATACAGTCATGACTTGCTTTTGTCCCAGTCTGTAACTGGAAAACTAGAGGCGAGTATTTTTCTGTGGAGCAGAGCTTACATACTGATGGATCCCTTAACCAAACAATGTGCCCTCATAAGAACTATGGACTTAAGTGTAAATCAGGCAATGAAAATCAGGGGTGCCATATGTGCTCAAATTCATGCCACGCCTGACAATTCTAATGGGTAATTACTCACTGCAAATGTTTGTGCTGTTTTGTGGGTTGTGATCTGTTGTTAGACATGTACTGATAGCTTACAGATTTTAAAGTGGTTCTTTTGCCTTTTGGGGTTGGGGGTTTTTGAGTGCTTTGGGGATGAGGGCACTGTTAATCTTTATGGAGCATTTTGTGCCTAATTAATTGTAAGGGCTTAGCTAGCTGAGGGTTTTTATTTTCCTTTACAGAATAAAATATCAATTAAAATGTAAATCTCTGAGATTGCTGGCTTGGGGACATGGGGATCCCTATAATTGAACTGTGTAGATTACTCACTGTTTTCAAATAGAATCACAGAATCATTTAGGTTGGAAAAGACCTTTAAGATCAAGTCCAACCATTAACCTAACTCTACCAAGTCCACTGCTAAACCACATCCCTAAGCACCGTTATCTACACGGTACATTAATAATAATACATTGGCACAGCTGCTCCTTCTCATTTCCTTACAATTAAATGAACAATACCAAGTGTTAAACGATAACCTGTATTAATGTTGACAGTGTATGCAATGGGGTTAAAATAGCTGAGAAGTTAGAACAGCTGATGGATAATAACAGTTAACGGTCCCTATCAAAAGAGCTGCAACCTGCATGAACAAAAGCTGATGAAAAATGCAGGACTTTCACTTACCTCCTTGCCTCTCCTCATTTCCTTTCCCTTTCACATCTTTACTTGGGCATGTGATGCAGGGTTGGATAGAGACTACCTGGAGAAGAACTCCCCTTCATTTGTTCAAGCTGTCCGTCTCCCTGGAATTGTCTTTGTGGTAGCAAAAATGGAAAGACCAGATTAACTCCCTGTTAAGCATCTGCAAAGGAATCTTTGCAGTGAAAGGCACATGCATCTCTCCAGAAGACACAGAGGTCTGACCCACGTTGCAGGGAGAGGAGACCTGTGTACTCATAACCCTGTAGAGAATCACCAACCCACAAGAAAACATGCTAGAAGTTGCTTAGGGTGGTTGCAAACCAGCCTTGTTGTCCCTCACCTCGACTCTCTCCTTCATACTCTGCAAACCTGTGCGAAGTTCTCTGCTCTGTTCCTCCTGCAGTTCTCTATCTCCTGGAACATGGCCTCTCTCCTTTGCCTCTGCAGCAGCACTTCCCACAGCTTTCCTCCTAAACTCCCTCCAGGGCAGCAGCAGTATGCTCAGCCTTCTGG
>VYZX01023477.1:42722-134965 GCA_013401335.1 Brachypteracias leptosomus
CCCCTCGCCTCGGCGGGCAGCGGCAGGGTGGTGGCGGCGGCCGCTCCCTAACTGTCACCCGTGCTGAGGGGCCGCCGCCGCACCTCGCCCCGGCGGGCAGGGGAGCGCCTTGCCTCTCTGGCGGAGAGGGGACCCCCGCTGGACGAACGGCCCCGGGTCGCTGGCTTGCAGGCAGCAGCGCTGCGGGGAGGTGTCGGTTGCCCTGCCGCTGCCAGGGATAGTGCGGGTTACAGGGGTGCAGCCCTTGGGGGGGGATCCTGGCTGGTTTCAAGCGGTTGTCCTGGTGTTAGGTCCAGGCATCTACAACATGGGTGTTTAACTGGCCTGCTAGGGAGGGGCAGGTGCTTTCATGGAGACTGATACAATACATGGAGCACACTGTGCTCTGCAGCACTGTGATAGTGGAAATTACTGCTGTTTCTCTTGAGGGCCTACATCTTACATACGGCAGGTAACTGTTTAAAAAGCCTGGTTTGGTTGCCCATCATTGCCAATGCCAAGTCCTTGTAGACCAAGAAGGTCAAGTTTTGCTAAGCCTTGAAAATTACTAACCCAGTAAACTGCTAAGACACCTTTTGGGCCATTAATGCGTGTGTTAACATTGTTTTACTTACTAAAATATAGGCCTGAGGAGTGCAACTGCCAGTGTATGATGGCTTTTAAGGTCCCCTGAAGCTTCATATTGAAGATCCATGTGAAATAATTAGTGCTTTATTTTACAGGACTGACCTGGCAGTCCATAGCTTGTGAGGTTAAAGGGAATTGGCTGTATTCAGTCAGTCTAAACATACCAGAATCAGGGTGTTGCTTTGTACACTGCTTTGGGATTGACTTCCAACACTTACATATCCTTAATACTTGTTTTCATTATACGATAAAGTTAAATTACCTAGAAAAATAACTGCTTGCAAATGGAGTCTTGAGATTTTTCTTGATTATAGTTAAAACATTTTAAGTCAACCTCAGTTGTTAAACATACAGTTATATAGCTCAAGATCTTCAGCCACAGGTAATGGTAAGAGCCTCATTTTTTGGACAGTCACCTGGAGGTATCTAAAAGAGAACATATTTTCAGGGCATGGTGAGCTTGCTAAACATCTGAAAACTGTTTCTTTGTAGCAACTGAAAGGCAGGATTCAAGGTCACCCTTGCTGATCCTCTGTAGAATGCAAAAGTCTGGGGATTCCTTCCTCTATTTGGTTTGTAGAGAAGTAAACTAATAAAAAAGGCAGTCCTACAGAAGCTCACAAGACTGCATACCTACATATGTGCCTTTGAACTGTTTGGAGTGGACAGGTTTGAACCTCAGCATGCCTAAATATAACCTTGGGTGTAGAAGAGGTCGTGCCCCTTCATGTGTGTTCCATTACATTGTGCAAGTTTCTCAGCAGAAGTCCTTTGATGACTGTTTGTGCAGACAGCAGTAACTTGTTCTGTGTGAACAAGTCCCCCAAGACTGCAGATTGCAGAGGAGGCCTTAAGTCTAAGAGGCTCAGATTAATACATTGGATGTCCCTCTGCAAGTCTAAACTGTGGTCCACACAAGTATGTGGAAGGAAGAGGGTCCACTGAAATTTCTGTGTTTGAATTTATTTTGTGCTGTGGAAGATTATTCTCCAGGCTTATGGTTGTGTTCCAGATTTGTTTTTCAGAGGCACCAAAAGCCGTATCATTTGTGTCTCCTTTTGGACCATGTATGCTTATTTGACCCAGTAAGTTATAGGGCAGTAACCTGTTGTGTCCTGTCAGGGCAAAGCTTAGAAGACAACACAGAAAACACCCTTCTGTCTTTAGAAAAATGTGGGATGGCACTCTTCTGTTATATGGTGTCATGTGTTTTTCAGATTGTCTGCAGTTAGAAAAATAATACGAGAAAAGGGAAAAAAATAAAGATATAAGGGATTGTAATACAAACACTCTAAGGGTCTGATGAAGCTGAATAGATTCCTTTTTGGAAAGGTGTTGATGAGCTCAGGATTAGGGGACTCAGTTAAAGAGCAAAACTCTTACTGATTTTAATGAGACTCAAATTAGGTGTTACTCTGTTACCTAAAGGGTGCCTACTCTGACTTCTATACAAAGTCCAGCTTGTCTAGAGACACCAGCAGTGATAATAACAATAGTCCAGCTGGGTACGTGCTTATTCTGCAGGTTCTGTTATGTTTCACTCATGCATTGCTATTGGTTTTTAAAAAATCTGTCTTCACTTGCTTTGGATACTGCTTCCTGAGTGCAATTTAAATAATAGGTATGAAAAGTGCAAACTTTGCTGACAGAATTGAGTAAGGCTTCTGCTGCCCCTTTGGTTGTGAGTATTGTGATACCTTCCCCGAATTTTGCTTTGGGCCCTTGTGTGCATCAGTTACCGCTTCAGAACAAGACATAAAACCTGACACTTACTGTTATTACTGCTTCTGTTAATGGTATCCAGTTCAAGCCATGGAAAGCTACCATCATCCCACTAAACTGACAACAACCCCCTTTTCAGGGGTCTCTACCATCTTATTTAATCAGTGTTGGTAAAGCTCTTGAAGCAGTGGTGTGTGCACTGGATTGGAAGAGTCTGCATGATTAGCGCATAGAGGAGATAAAAGCCTATGTACTTCTCTGATCTACCTTTGAGTTTATGAGTGTGGGATCAAGTGTTAGCTTAACGTGTAGTCAGGAGCAACTGCACAGTCTGTGCAACAAGTGTAGCGAGAGTTGCTCGCCCGAGCAGCGTGGGTGTCCTGCCCTGGGGGTGTGTAGAAGGCACCTCGTCATCACAGGAAGCCTGGGCACCTCAGGACAGTGCTAGTCTTCTGGGACCAGAGGCTGCGGTGAAGCAAGTATGAAAGCAAGAATTCAGCTTCACAACGCAGACAAAGAGTGAGCATGTTGTTTATTTAAGAGATGATAATTAACAACTTTAAAAATCATCATGTCTGTAATATGATGTATTGTAGACTGTGTTTTGCTTGTGGGTGAAGATAAAGTTATTAGTTATGTTGGTTTAGCGCTATAGGCAAAGTCTTTGTTTAGGTTAATGCATTCGCTATTCATGTAAGTGATTTGTTTGTCCTCATATTGGAGCGTTCTGATCTTTACATCACTTTTGAGCAACTAAATCACAAATAGTAGCACAAAAGGCAAGACCTAATTGTTTTGTAGATACTATGATAGTTTTCTGAATAAATCACAATCCAGCTGAACTTAATGTGTTACAAAAGGCTTTAAATCAGGTATTTGGCTTTTCTTCTATTACATGTATCATAGAATGTGTTTTGGGTTGAAAGGGACCTTTGGAGATCATCTAGTCCAACCATCCTGCCATGGGCAGGGACACCTTCCACTAGACCAGGTTGCTTAAAGCCCCATCCAACTTGGTCTTGAACACTTCCAGGGATTGGGTGTCCACCACCTCTCTAGGCAACCTCTTCCAGTGTCTCGCCACCCTCATTGTAAAGAATTTCTTCCTTATATCCAATCTAAAACTACTTTCTTCCAGTTTAAAACCATTGCCCCTTGTCCAGTCCCTACAGGCACTGGTAAAAAGTCTTCCTTTCTTTCTTGTAAGCCCCTTTGTATATTGAAAGGCTGCAATAATGTCTCCCCAGAGCCTTCTGTTCTCCAGGCTGAACAAGCCCAACTCTTTCAGCCTTTCTTTGTAGGGGAGGTGCTGCAGCCCTCTGACCATTTTCACGGTCCTCCTCTAAACTCGCTCTAGGAGGTCTTTCTTGTATCAGGGACCCCAGAACTGGATGCAGCACCCCAGATGGGGTCTCAAAAAGCAGAGTAGAGGGGGAGAACCACCTCCCTCAACCTGCTGGCCATAGTCCCTGTTGTGGAGTATCCTTACAGTTTGATTCATTGTGAAAAAAATGGGACTATCATCCTTGGTTCACTTTCGTCCTATGAATGAATCTGTAATGAAAACCAAAATTTATTGGAAGATAAAATTTTGTTTCCAAACTTCACTATTCAGGTGACTCCAGAAAGTTAAATTCAGGCTGCAAAGGAGTCAGTAGGAGTTTGACTTTGATTTCAGTGGAGACAGGACTTCATTCTGAGGCTGAAGTAAGTTGCAATTCTTGCACTGGCTCCTCTGCAGAGAAATGCGTACAGCCTTTCTTTGCACTTCCTAAACTTTCTTTCATGAGAGAAAAGAAAGTTGCTCAGCTAACCTCTTAGACAGTCATTTCTGAGTCTCCCTATTCTCCTTTAATGTTTTTCAAGCAAACCAGAATGATTCTTGAAAGGACGCCCCTAGAAAATGAGTGAAAGTAAATCCATGTGCAGTATTTATACTGGGCATAAGATGACCATAAATCATTTAGGAGCAATAGTCAGCAACCCTATAAAAAGAAAGCCCCCACAAGTTCCCACAAGAGAAGAATAAATATCATTTCCCTTTCTAAAACTCACTCATGGACAGACTTCCTATGAAACCATGACATACTGTATTTAGGGGCCAGTGTATTTTGACCCTGGAGATAATAAGAGTTCTGAAGGTGTGTTTCTCTTACCCAGTGGATGGATCTGTATTTAAGTGGAACTAGTTTTCTGGAGTCATGGGGCTCTCAGCCCTGGTGAAGGTGCTTACAGAAGACAGAGACCCCTACCATAGCAGTGTTCTTGTTGAGAATACCAATGTGTGCAGTTGGTAGTCCAAGGGAGCTTACTTTTGTTTGGTCTGGTTTTGTTTGGCAATTATTACTTTAAAGATAGAATTTTAATTTTTTTTTTTAAATATGAATACCCACGTGTTTGAGTTTTTGTCAGAACAGTGATGTGACTCCCACTAAACAAACCCTATACATTCTTAGGCATCTGCTGGAGCAGTCATGCAAATGTATATGCAGTACTTTGCAGAGGTCCATACTTGTATTTGACTTGTTAGAGGTTTGATTTCTCATACTCTCAGTCAGAAGCCTGACTTCTGTTCTGTAGCAGCTTAAACAGTTAGTTATTCTTGTGCAAACTATCAGTAAAATATAACCAATGTGAACAAGAGAGTTCAGATTTAGTCTTACTGCCTCTCCTAGCGCAGGAATAGGTGACTCTACCAGGTACTGGGTGGTGGAGAAGCAAATTGTCAGCCTTTAGTGTTGGTTGTCGCTTTTGTTCTTCCGTTTTATCTGTGTTGGAGCTTGCTGGATTGTTCTCTTTCCCACAACAAAGGGTTTGGTGTTTTTATTTTTGAAGAAAGCATTTGAAGTGTTTTCATGTTGAAGCGGACTAGCCTTAGATTAATATTTAGTGGAAAAATGATAAAACACTGAACTTTAATTAAATGTTAGCAGGTAAGGCTCTAAGATACGTAGTTCTAGTCCAGCTACAGCCTGTGTCGGTGTTCAGCAGTTGTTTTTAGTGATGGTGTTTCACTGTCTCCTATGAAGGCATGGTCAATATGAAGAGGTATGGATCTAGAAAAAAAGGGATTGGTCCTTTAATACACTGTTTTTCTGTTTTCACTTCCTCTCTAAAATGCACAGAATTCAGGGTATTATTAGACTGCAACTTTCATTATAAGTTTGAATTGGGTCTGTTTGGCATTCCATGTAGTTTTCATCCTTTCCTCTGACCTCCCTGTTTCTACCATGGAACTAGTAGTACACACAGACCTCAGCCATGAGTAGGATGTTGTTGGGTACTTAATACTGGTCTTCACCAGCAAGTGTTGTGTTCTGTCCTCCCTGAATGGCAACAATGCTCCTGGCAACAAGAGGCAGGCTTTTCACTCATGGGAGTGCGATGTCTCATAGCATTTGCTGAGCTTCCAAGACACTGTTCTACAGCCTAGTAGACTGAGATACTTGGCTTTTGTGATGTGCTGCTTTGTTTGTTTGTATTGTTTAATGTTTTTACTGAGTGGTTTAAATATTCCAGTTGAATATTGTGATGTGTTCAGAAGCAACAATATTAGTTGTGTCTTTGGGAGGTTCTCTGTGTGTAGGGGACCAGAGAGCAGTGGGCCCCAAAGGAGAATTTGTTGCTCTTTCTGTGATATCTTATCTTCACAATATTGAAATATTTTGGTTTCCAAATGTTCAAAAGCTTTAGGACTGAAGTAGTCAATTACAGGGATTGCTAAGTCAGATCATAGAATCCTAGAACGGTTTGTGTTGGAAAGGACCTTAATGATCATCTAGTTCCAACTTGTGTAGTGTACCTCATGCTTTCTATTCACAGTGAATTATTCTTTCTGTATCACAGTCATGTTTGCTTTTCCCTGCAAAGCTGTTAAATACCAGTACTTTATTAAAGTAAAGCCAAAAAAACACCCAGCTGATTTTTTATATTTTAGTCAAAAGCCAAGCTTTGGCATTGATATTCTTGCTAGGTTTATAAAACAGTGCCTACAAAATATCCAGAAGTTGCTCATACATACTGTATTTCTGTGTCTCTTAGCAGTTACGTAGCTCAGCTCTCTACCACCCCTTTCTGCTAGAAAATTCTCAGGAAGTAATGGAAGGAGACAGTAAGTTAAATGACTGAAGGGTCAGTTCAAGTTTTTATGTTTTCTTTTCTGATTTGTAATCATTTTACATAAGCAATGCTTACTTGACTGTGTAGTAGTACAGTATATGTGTGAGTTGAATGTCTTTATGCATTTCACCCTACAGTATGTTTGAAATACTATATTTTGAAGAAATGGAGGTTTATTTTGTATTTCTGGTCAGCTTTTCTAATTTGTATTTCCGTTTCGAGTTATGGGCAGCTTATTTATATGTGCTCACTTACATGACTTAGATGGCTTTTCAGATTCTTTTTTTCCTCTTTAACTGCACTTAAAAACATGTACAGTAAGAAAGTGAAGATGACATTTTCCCAAGTGATTATTGTTATTGCTAAGAGTACAGAGTCAGATTGGTTTATGTAGACAACGGCACCAGTGCAGAAATTAGTTCTGAGGTGGTATTAGCTATGATAAGAGAATTTAAGGAGTGTCTCAGTACCACTTTTGTTTAAGTGCTTTCTAATCATGTATTTTTAAAAACAACTGAAATAGTATAAGCAACCACAGACTGGCTGCAGTTCAGCTGCTGACTGGTTGCACTGCTGATGGAATTTTTCCCAGAGGGTAAGAGCAGTAAGGTGTGCGCAAGATATGCAAGCTGGCCTTACATCAGTTTTGGTCATTTAAAGATTGGCAGTTACACAGCTGAATGTCAGATAGAAAGGTAATCTTGAGGAAATGCATGAGCCTCATGTGTGATCATTCCACTGCAGTTCCCACAACGCCTACAGATATTTGTCTGTTGTGAATTCCATCTCTCAAACTTCATTGATGCATACACATCTTTTTTTCAGGTGAAATTTAATGACCATGTTTGCACTATTACACCCTTCATCTTCCCAAGTGTCATGTATGTGAAGAGGTCCAAAATGTGGATTAGATTTAGTTTAGTACATGCGTTCATATAACTTCAACAATCTGAACAGATGGTCAAAAATATTTTTAAGTGCTACTTCATTCATTCATCTTAGTCAAGAGGAAATGTCATGAATAAATAAGAGTAAGGTCAAGACTGTTTTTCAAAGCTACCCTGAAGTATTTTGAAGCTTTTTTCTTGCCAAACTGGATAGAAACTATGCATTCACGATCTAGAAGAAATCTAAGAGCTTGTACTGTTTCTTAGAACGCTTCAAGAAGAATCTGCATCATCACTGAGTTCCTTGGGTTCTGCCAGCATTAAAAATGGCTGTAGTGGGCACCTTCAGTGGGTATACATATTTAATTAATAGAAGCTGAATAATTTTGCAGTAGACTGTCATGATTCTTGTAGAGGCTCCCTTTGTTTCCCATGATACAGAGTTTATTCTAAGAAAATGCTGAAATCAGTACAGATACTTCCATTGTCAGGGGTTTTGTCCCAGGTCTATATTACAATCTTACATTTGAAGTGGGAAATGCAGCAGTTCATTATAATAGCAAGGTTTGGGGATTTGTTTGCTTTTCTTCACTGGCATCATCTCTGTCATGCAGATTCTAAGTTACTAGAGCAGCGATACAGCCAGGTGCTGAGATGCATGGTGTGTTTTTTGCAGCTTAAGAGCTCAGTGACTATTTCTGGAATGCATTAGTTACATGCTGAAGTAATTATTTCAGCATTTTGAGGCTGAGGTGCCTTATCTTCTGTGGGATCCGTGACCTGTTCAGAAGAGCAGGAGACCTCCACACTGGAACGGGCAGAGTCCCTGGGAGCCTTGGGAGGCTGATTCTCCTGGATCAGAACAGTTCTGATACTTTACCAAACACAATTTCTCTACACATAGAGGAACCAGTTTTCCAAAACCAGCAATCTCAGCCTCCAAAATACTATATTATTAAAATAACATAATTACCTAATGAGCTAACTATTGGTGGTTTTCTACTTTTTCAATACAAAGCTTTTCAAGTGCTGTGTTTATGCCAAGAGGTGCTTGGCATACAAAATAACAAATGGTACAAGCCATGTTTTTCATTTCTAATCAATAAATAACAATAATACAGTAGAACAAACCTGCTGTTTCCTGTTGCTTCCTGTGTATTTTGCACTTGACCCTTGAATTAAGAAGCTACCTTGGTCTATGTATTGTTAGTTTCACTGGATTTTCATAATTCACTTAACTTTGACATTTATATGATCTTGCAATTTGCTTTAGCTATTACTCTGATCAGTATTATGATAGTACCCTGGTGCTTGTGTAGTTGCTTTGGGGTTCCATCTCTAGAGAGGAATCTTTGAGTTGCCCAAGAAATATTTTTTTACATTTTCTCCTATGCAGATGATTTGTACATCACCAAAATTCCCCCCACCTCCTCCAATAAAGGATGAATTTGGAAGTAAATGTTATTCAGATCTCTGTTGTAGGACTACCTGCATGGCTGAATTTCACTTGTATTTTGATGAATACATTCTTTTAAAATTAGATCTAACCTTCCTTCAGATTTTAATATAATACAAAGCAACATTACAATACAGAAACATACATCTAGTACAAATACGAGCATAGTCATTTCCTTCCAGTGTTTTCTGTTTTCTGACAGAGCTCTCTGGAGCTCAGGAAAATATGCTCCTGGCAATGTTTAACAGTACAGCCACTATAATAAGCTCTCTTTCCTATAATGTTACCACCATAGTGCACAGCCATTACATGGTGGATGGTAGCCCATTGCTTCTTCTATAGGAGCAGCCTAAGGGCTATAATTTAGGTGTTTCTACACCTAATCCTAACAGTTGCCATTTTTGGAATAACCTTCTCTAACAGACTTCAACATACCACCCAAGTAGGAGTAGGTATCTTTTCTCTCCTGAGTAACCTGGGAGGCATTACAAGTCTTTAAGCCTCAGATTGCTGGTAAGTGAATTTCAGCATACCAGCTAATTTTAGAAGAGATGGTGTTTATTGCATATAGGGAATATAGTTCTCTAAATTTAGATATACACTAGGAAAGTGCATTACTAAGGTATTGATTCTGCAGATCCAAAATATTTGCAATTCAAGCAGCAGTACTGCAAGGGAAAAAGCCCCAAATTGTATATATACGGGGACACCTGCTACCCTTACCTTGCAGTTACCCCTGTGTGTAACCTATCACCTGTCAATCTTTGAAACTGTTTATCTGTGGCTCACCCATTATGACTAATCCTTGTAGAGCATAGGCCAGTAAAACTTACAAGCAGCAGTGGTTTCCTGTCTCGTTTCTTTAGGGATTTTCTTTTCAAGATTTTTTTCTTAAACAGGACAAGTGGTTTCAGAGAGTGGGCAAAAAAGGCTATACCTTACCTTGTTGATCATGGAGAAATTTGTACCTTAGGAAGACTTCATGGGCATGGCACCTATATTCAGATTTGGAAAGAATATTCCCTAAGAAAGGTAAAGGTATTGTCTTTTTGTTTTGATAAAAGTAATAATTCTTAATAATTAACTTGCTAAGTTAGTTTGATTAATATTTTCTTTTCATTTGATTAAACTCAGTTAAATAGGACTGTTTGACTATGGTTGATACATAAAAGTAATTTCAGGAATCCATCCTCATGCTATACTAATTTCTATCCTTTAAATACCCTTTAAATACAGTAGTTGAAATAAACCAGTTAAATTAAGGGAGATTTCCTGTGGCTGTGAATTAATTTGGGTATTAGAATTTGTTAAAATCACATTCAGAGCAGAGAGTTATATATTCTTTGTGGACTGCGTGACTGAGATGGAAAACCTGTATGCTGTTTAAATAATGTTATGCTTCCTTAAACTACATTTTCAACCTCAGTAACATGGGTGTTTTTGTTCTTTTTTTCCCAGAGAGAAGAGGATCCAGGACATTTCTCCTTTTCCGTTTAAAAATTGCTGAGAAGCTACTAAATAAGTTATTTATGTTTCTCAAAATAAACAGTTTGCTACCTGCTTTCTTGTGCAATCCTTTTAGTACTCCAGATGAATGAAGCATGTGTGTCTGATTGCTTACAAATATGTGACACAATGTAAGGAGGGCTATATGATTACCCTTGTCAAATACTGGCATTTATTGCTGAATTAGGGGAGTTTCTCATTTAGCTTGGCTGTTAGAAACTTGTGTTCTGGCATTTGATGGGCGGGAATATTCAGACATTCTACCAAAATACTGAATTACTCCTTAGAGTCAAGTGGAGAGGACCATACAAGGAGTGCTTCAGAGAACTTGACTGGTATACTAGGTTTTCTTCATAGGCAGGTTGGGCACCAGCATGAGAATGATCTAGCAGCCCTCTTCAAAGGGCAGAAAGACCATTGCTAGGAAGCACTCAGCTGAGGGTGAGTCTGAAGTACATTTAACTCAGGAAGTGTACTTATCAGTACATTTACCTGATACTTACTTTACTCAGGTCTCTAGTATGAGGGTTTAGGCACTTGTCCAGACACTGGAAGGTGTTCAGCAGCATCTAAGCACCACTTCTGTTGCCTATACCCAACATAGGGCCATGGCAGTCAGACTGAATGTTTTAACTCTAGATCCTCAATTCTTTATATGGGAGGCATACTTACCTTTGTCTTGGTGTAGCACGTACAATAATTTCCTTTCCTTTTTTTATTTTTGAATTATATTTTGTGAAAACTGGGTTCTTTTTTTTCTGGCTGTTGTCAGAAAATTGTGCTATTCCTTCTGCATTACTGAATTATTGCACTAGAATGCTGGAATCATGCAATTTAGTTGGAAGATTAATGAGGTGTGATTTCTTTTTCCAAAGTAAATTCTAAAAGCTGGAGGTCACATACAGAATCGTTTATTATGACTTATATTTTGCTGTGGGTGAATATACTTTATTTCACTGGGAATACAGTAGGTGTTAAAAGTCATTTGCCCTTTTATATAGGGGCATATACTGTTTATTACTAATATTTTCTTTTCTTACTTTTTAATGTCTACCAAAGGTATTGTAAATGTGTTGTCCATATTTATTTAAATAACTTTTGCTTGTAGTAATATTTTAGAAGCTTGAAATTGACACACGCACCCCCCCTTCAAGGAGAGATGCACATGTCAAATTTTATGCACTTGTATAGCAGTAACAGTCTTCTAGCCATATTTTACCTAATGTGTTCCTAGCACAACTGACCATTGCATTTATTTTTGGAAATGGACATTTCTCAAAAGTGAAAAAAACCCAACCATTCTTGCTGGACATGACATAAAAAAAACAAGTTCACCTTAGGGACAGTCAAACATTGGAGCAGGTTGCACAGGTGGCTTATGTAGTCTCCATCTTTGGAGGTTTTCAGACTGATAAAGTCCTAATCAAGCTGGTCTGACCTTAGTCTTGACCCTGCTTTGCGTGGGACATGGGACTCAGTAACTTCTCAGGTTCCTTTCAGCATTTCTGTGATTCTGCAAAGGGTATAATTTCAAGGAATGCTCTTGAACAGAAGTCATCATATTTTTTCCATTGGTAACACCATTTCCAGATCTGAGATTCATTTTTGCAGGGGGAAGTTTTGAGAGGTTCCAATCCCAAACTTCAGCACCCCAGCTCTTTCTTTGAGGAATTTCAGAACTTACAGTATTGTGTCTCCTGGTTGAAATTAAGCAGGATTTATTTATCTAACATATTTTCACGCCTAGCACTTGCAGCCCAACAGTGTTTAAATTGGGGCCCCTTGAAGAGGGCAGTAAAATGTGTGCTGAAGGCCATGGAGGTTGAGGAACCACTGAAAGGAGGTGGCTGGCTTTGAATTGGGAGCAGTAGGTGTGGGAGCTTGTGCCTGCAGGAAGCCCACAAGCATTTCTTGAAGGCTTTACTAACAGGCAGCAGACTCAACAGCTCCTAGCTTCCATACTTTGCCTTCAGTCCTTTTCATACTGCTTAGATTCTTTGTGAAGTGTTTTTTGAGCACAGCCCCTTGCTTCATCTATCTTGCTACCTTGACTATCTTCTTGCAACCAGGTACTGCCTTTCATTCCCATAAAGTATGGCATTTGTACCACAGTACTTCCTACAAGTCATTTTTCTCCATTTAAGTAGTGCTTAAGCTGACAGGATGAGATGGTACAGAATGAAGCATGTGGAAAAACTTAGCTGTCAAGGGATTTTAATTTTTCAAGTGGCAACCCAATCAATTACATTGCTCAACTAAGTAATTGTGTTGATTGTTTAATCTTCTTTGCATGTCCAAAAAATATAGTGAAATGTCTCTCATACCTTATCCATGAGACTAGTTTTGTGGACTTCTAGAAACTACTGGTGCATACAAGGAGCAGGATAAAATTCATTTATGTACAGCTGTTGGAAACATCTCATGCAATGCTCCTGTGATCATCTAGTAGTATCGAGAAAGGGAAGCTAAGCTTCCTAATATACATCTTTATACTCAAGTTGGTATAAGATAAAGTATAATATACTTAATAATATATTACCATTAAGAACCTTTTATCCAATGTAGTAATTATTTCTGCACAGCATTAGCACAGGGTTCCTTAGTCTCTTAATTATTCAAAAGGAACATTTCCTGGGAATGTAGGTATTCCTGAAGACAGGATTTGTTCTTAGGTGTTCCTAGGGATTTTTTTTCTGAAACTGTGCTGAACTTCATATTCTAGCATGCAGTAGAGACATTGTATAGGTGGACCTAAGGGCAGACCTCCAGACTTTGAACTTGCTAAGATTTTACTCTAAGCATCAGAACTAAAAATCTCACGGTAAGCCCATTGCATTTAATGCAGAAAAGTTTTGTATTTCAGACACTAACAACAATGGCTGGTTTGTTATCTTACTATCTTTTTTGCCTTTGATACAGATGCACATGTGCAAATCATAGATCCATGCCCACTCTGAGACACCTTTTCATTATTGTTTAGAAATGGCAAAAGATTATTTTGGAGAAGATGACCTTGCTCTCTCTTTTTTTTTTTGATAGGATTTTCTGTCTTCTGGACTCAATAGAATGTAGCTGTCAAGGAGAGGGGAGGGATAGATTATATGTATGGGCTAAAGCCTAGACAACATTGAGATAATGACCAATCCACTCAGCCATAATAACATCCCCTAAGCTTTTCAGAAAATTTTCTTTACAGCTTCTTACTCTATTATCTGTTCATACACAATTGAACAGTTATGTCATATGCAATTAAACAGTGGAGTCTTGGCAAAAAGCTGCATTTCATGGCTGGAGTGGTTATATGAAAAAGAAACTTCCTAAATTGCTCAAGGATTCTCAGGGTGAAATAGGAATATTCCTTTATATATTTCTATTTTTATACTTTATATATTCATGAATTTGAAGTTAAAGGCAAAATATGGGTTTTTTTATATTGCATGATACAATGTCAGAGCTGTGATATTAGGACTGTTACAGCCTTTATTTAATGCTACTTATCAGGAGAACATTGTGAAATAAAAATATACATCTGCTGTGCCTTCTTGAAACTTGTACGTTAAGTAGGGCCCTTGCAGCTAGAGTGGGCTGTATGTGTCAGAACAACTTGTTACTCCCCCATCCTTATCAAATCTCCATGTTGAGATCCAGCTATACGTTACGGCCATCTTTCATAAGACATAAGGTTAGTTATTGACATGGTGCTTTGCTTTTTCATTTATTCTTGTTTGACACAGATTGCAGTAAAGGAGAAACAGGCCCATACTCTTACTATGATGGTAACGAACACCTTCATGGTGTTAAATGCAAGGTGAAATGCTGGCATCGCCTGAGAAGGAATATTCACAAAAGCTAAATCAAAACTAGTGGTGATTTGGCTTGGCAACCTCTTGTGAATGAAGAGGGACAGGCTCCTCCAGGCAATAGCTAAATTAGTCTTTTGCTTTGAATCATTGTCTTCCTCATTGTCTGGACTGTTATCTAGCTGAATAAGCTGATGCTGTGCTTTGTGAGTCAAGTCCTATGCTGAGAAGGTTGAGCTATGCTGAGAAGGTTAAGCTGAATTCCCCTGTGGAGTGACTTAAACCAGAATCAGTGGCATTCACTGACAGTTGAGTATGGCTCAATTGTATTAGAAGATACTGTTTGTGTAAGATTGTTTTGTAGCCCCACTGCCCCTATTTCAGTCAGTTATAGGAAATTCCACTGACTTCACAGAGGATAGGGTTTCATCTGAAAGGTCTTAGGATTTACATGGCATATAATGAAAGTCATGTCAATTTAACACACCTGCAAAGAAAATATTAGACTAGCATCAATAAAAACCAAAACACTGAATAAGAATGGGACACCATGCTCAGCTATCCCAGTAAATTAGAGATCTCTCACAACAGGCAATGGGAGCGGCTTAAAAAATGTTGAATGGTGGAAAACAAATTCCTGTGAGATGGCATTTGCTTTCTTTTCTGGGCTAGGCAGCCCCATTTTTGAAGTAGCCTTTAGTGAAGCTGTTTAGTCCAAACTGGAGTTGTGAAGCTCTTCAGACTTCCTGCGCTGAAGTAGTGGCACTGGACAGAGAGCAGAATTAGCCTGTAAGTGATCTGCCCAATATAAATGTTACAACATTTTAATTTATTTCTTTTTTACTTTTTTATAAAATAAATATGTATTTGATTGTTGTTATATATATACCAGTGGTATATATATACCATTTTGGCATTTTTACCTTAGCTTTCAGGTCCCAGTGAAGAGAACTGAAGCGAACTGTTCAGTTTGTTTGGTAGTAGCAACTGATACCTGAATCAAAAAATAATTCTTATGGATGATTTGTATCAATACTTACTGCTGGCTTCCCAAGTATTCACAGTGCTGATACCTAGGAGAAATGAACCCGTGTATGTTACAGGAAAGTAGGTTCCATATTGGCAAGTACTCCTGAGCTTAGGGACACCCAATTCAAAATACTTCTGTTTATGAGAAATGCACCACACTTCTTTGTTTTTTTTTAATCCCGTGGGAATATTTTCACATAGGAATCTACTTTGTCTCCTGGGAAATCATACAGTAAATCTTTGATAGTAGAAATTGTAATCTTTTATATGCAACCCTTCATGGATAGGGTTGGGAGAGCATGTAATTACCAAAACCAAGAGAGTCACTGAGGATTTTTTGTGTAACACGTGGCTCTAAATACAAAAAATAGTCTAAATAGAAAGCTGTGCAACATAAAGAGTGCTTTAAGCTCTCCTCTGAGGTTGAAGTTAAATCATTTTAAAATAGTCTTCAAAAGTGATTTTAAAGAATTTGCAGGGTTTAGTCACTACGTGCTGTTTTGGGTAGCATCATTTATTCTAGGAACTGTTTAAATTTATTGTGTTTTTAGAATCACTTTTTAAAACAAAACCATTTTTGTGCAGTTCACAGGATGTAGTTCTCTGTAGGTCACAAGAAAGGTTTGCACCTCAACATTTTACCAAAGAATTGGTAAATGCTTTTCATTTGCTTGCATAGAAAGAGTAGTTGGTCGTGTAAGGAGTCCTCTGTAAGCCTAAAGGATTAGAGTTTTTTGGCTATTAATTTTTATTTATTGTTGGCAAATGACATAATACTTTATTATTTCTCTTTGTGATTTGTATTATTAAGAGAAGAGTATCACCACTCTCAGTAAGCTGGTGTGATCTGAATTGTAGACAGTTTAGAACTGGATCAAGCTTGGTGTTCTTGAGCAATTCTGCATTCAAGAGAACATGCCTTCTTGCTATGGGTCTCTTGTAGGTAGTTTTTAAAGGTATACCAGGACACTGTCAAGTATATTACCTTTGTTCTACCTGCCAAAACATGAAAATACGATCTTTCTTTTTCTTTGAAGAGAGTATTTTGGGAATGATCATTATTCTTTCAGCAGTTAATACTATTCTAGCTTTCACAAGTTTTTCTATCTTACTTTCATGTATTGCTAGAAAAATGTGATTAAGAACATAATTTATCAAGACAAAAGACCTTTTAGCCTAACATCCTGTCTCTGATGATGACAAAAAACAAATGCTTAGGAAGGAATGTTAAAATAGGCAAGCATATGGTGTTACTTCCTTTGATAAACCCTTCCACCCTCCAGCAGCCTGTGACTTAAATGTGTCCTGAGAGAAAAACTGCATCAGTATCTGTGTATTTAATAAACCTTGTTATACGTTTTCTTCCGTTACTTTGATTGCTTTCTTGGTCCACAGTATTTATTTCTCCCATAATACTGTATGACAGTGAGTTCCACCATTTAATTGCACATTGGGTAAAAAACAGTGTTACAGTTTCAAATGTAGAATTAAATTTTCATAGTAATCTGTACAGTTAATGCATAAGATTCTATCCTGGTCAGTCACATTTTAATTCAAGAGTGTTATCTGGGAGGGATGCAGTCAACTAAATGCTTGTATGTCTTTAAGTTTCAATTTTTTTCTACCATATCCAATGAGTAGACTTTGTTAATAAGGATTAAAAACATTGCCTTCAGCTACATCTAACTTTTTTCTATTTAGAAGAATATTTGACCGGGATGAACCTCAAATTTCACTTAAATTAGTCTTTCAGCATTTGCACATGACATCGTTGGCTACTGTATAGTGGATATCAGGTCTTTTAGCTTTACAGAGTTTAGGTCACAGTTGCTTAGGGTATTGTTCTCAGAGAGGCAGCTAAACCAAAATACATCTTTCTTGCTGATGTTTCCAGCTCAGGTTCATTCTGAAACTCCCTGGTAAATAGTCTTGTCTGGGGGCTTGTGAAGATGTGTTCAGGCTGAGCTGTCTATTAGACATGGAGGGCTTAACGGTCATGTAAAGACACAGTAAAATAAAATTGATATAATTTGAAATGTTTATTTTCCAGAGCTCCTTTTGTAGGTTAAATGCACAGCAGTGACTTTTCTCTCTGTTATACAGAGGAGCCAATATACTGTTACACACCACACAACTTCACCCGCGATCAAGCCTTGTATGCCAGAGGATATTGTTGGACAGAATTAAAAGATGCCTTGCCAGGAGTTGATGCCAGCCACTGGCCCTCCTTGTTTGAGCATAAGTTCCTACCTTATGCACTGCTGGCTTTTGCTGGGATAATGTACATTCCAGCTCTGGGCTGGGAATTTCTGGCCTCCACGCGACTGACTTCAGAGCTTAATTTTTTGCTTCAGGAGATTGATAACTGCTACCACCGTGCAGCTGAAGGGCGGGCGCCAAAAATAGAGAAACAGATTCAGTCCAAAGGCCCAGGGATCACCGAGAGAGAGAAGAGAGAGATCATTGAGAATGCAGAGAAGGAAAAAAGCCCTGAACAGAACTTGTTTGAGAAGTACCTGGAAAGAAGAGGACGAAGTAACTTTTTAGCTAAGCTTTATCTTGCACGACATTTGTTTATCATCTTTTTAAGCATCATACCGATTACATACTTATCCACCTACTATGCTACACAGAAGCAAAATGAATTTACATGTGCACTTGGAGAGCCTCCAGACAAAACGAGCAGCTCCAAATTGCACATCAGAGTGAACTGTAAACTGCCATCTGTCCAGCTCCAGCGGATTATTGCTGGTGTAGATATCGTTCTCCTCTGCTTCATGAACTTGATAATCCTCATCAACTTAATTCACCTCTTCATATTTCGCAAGTCGAACTTCATATTTGATAAGCTGAACAAAGTTGGAATAAAGACCAAGAAGCAGTGGCAGAAGTCCCAGTTTTGTGATATCAATATTTTGGCCATGTTTTGTAATGAAAATCGGGACCACATAAAATCATTGAACCGTCTGGATTTTATTACAAATGAAAGTGATCTGATGTATGACAACGTGGTCCGCCAGCTGCTTGCAGCCTTGGCCCAGTCCAATCATGATGCCACTCCAACCATGCGTGATTCAGGGATCCAAACGATAGACCCAAGCGTTGATCCAGCAGACATTGACGCTAATGAGCAGCTCATCATTAAGAGACCAAGGAAGAAGATGAAATGGATCCCAACTACCAATCCCCTTCCTCAGCCATTCAAGGAACAGTTAGCCATTATGAAAGTTGAAAACCATAAACCTGAAAAACCGAAGCCTGTGCGGAGAAAAACAGCAACGGACAGCCTTATAGCTCCTTTGTTAGAGTCCGCTGCAAAAACCTCACAGCAATCATCCACTCATAAAACTGAGCCAAATGCCATGCCAAGCACAAGCACTGAAAAAAAACACACCCGACACTTTTCCTTGGATGTTCATCCGTATATACTTAGTAGCAAAAAACCCAAGCCAGAGATTCAAGCCATGCCCTCGATGCCTACATCAAAAAGTCAAGAGGGTGGATTTTTAAACCAGGAAGAGAATATTGTAGTACATGTTACCTCCTCTCTCAAAGGTACAGTATGCCATAATGCCCATACCACCTCCACCGACCATAATTTTCATAGCGATCTTCAGGAACTCAAAGCTTATCTGAACTGTTTGACCTACCTTACTAGATTTTGGGATAGCTAATAATCTTAGGGCTTGCAGGTCTTAGAAATAGAGGTTCTCTCTCCTTAACAGCTGTATGGAGGATAAGGATTATTACAGATAGAGCTGTACAAAACAGCCTGCAGGCTATTAGTGCAGGTAATTTTTGAAATGTAAGCAAATTTTCACAATTACAAATATGGTCATGCCTTGCCAAGGAAATGAGTTTGGCCTCCATTATACCTTTCCTGCTCCACCAGCACCTGGCACATTTCAGAACTGCCTTATTTTCCAATTATATGGAAACTTACATGGTAGGTGACCAGTACTCTGACCAGTAATAGCCACTTAGGAGTTTGTGAGAAACTGTTCAATGGCAGTTAAAGCTGCCTGTAGAAAAAATTTTCTTTAAATACCAGTTCTTAAGGGTTCACACCTGTTTGTCACTTAGAAAATCACAACTCAAGTTATTGATACTGTTCTTCACACAAGAGATGTTTTAAATTGACCTTTGTCTCATGTGGACCAGGGATGGATGGTCTGAAGTGTGGGTGCTGGTCAGGGATTTAGGAATTCTGTCATTCCTTTCCTGTGTGGCCTCACAAGAGATGGTCTTTCTGTGCCCCAGTTTCCTGTGTCTTGGAAATCCTGTCCTTTTCGTACCTCAAAGGAGTGTTTCAAATATATCAATAATTGTTAGATACTAGAGTGATGGAGAAAGCCATGTGAGCATTAAGAAAAGTGATAGATCAGTAGATAAACTGATAGGCAGATATCTTCTTTATTTTTGTAAGCTACTGACATAATAAAGAAGCACTATGCAGTTGAAGTTACAGAAAGATTTGTATGTACTTAAAGCAATGGCTCTCATCTCATTACAAGCTAAGACCTCCCTCTGGGCTTCGACAGACTGACAGCTACCGTCACCCCACTGCCCAGCAAAGAAGTGATTTGAGGTATAAAAGTTTCTGTCACTTCCAAATCCCTATGCTCCTTAGAGCCCTCCAACTCCCCAGTGTGCATGTGAGCTATTCTACAGCATTCCTTATCCAGTCACCTGCTCTGATTTCAACTCCTCAAAACTACTGGGGTTTTCTGGTCTCAGTTACCTTCATCTAAATTAGTGCTTGAATATTTTAAGGGCAAAAAATAATTACTGTAGTTTTGGGGCTCTGTTACTCCCCATTTCCATTGCAAATTTTCAGCTTTGCTTTTGAATTAGACCTACACTGCAGTCCATCAGGTAAGGCAGACTTATAATTTCTGGAAAGAGATATCAGTTAATGTCAAATTCCTGAGTTCTCTCTAAAGACAAGTGGCTTACTATGTGTAACCACTAGTTTTTCCCATTGAAAATATCAGTGCTTTTTGTATTCCATCCTGTGGATTCCAACAGTCATAACGTTTGTTCAAAACATTAAATCATAACATTTATAAAACACCTGCCAGACTGTAGAGGAGAATAAAAGATACTTTTCAGTTGTTTTTTGTTCATTTCACAAAAATACCATTCACGTAAGGAAGCATGAGCATGCATAAAAAAGAGCAAGATTTACAAAACCCATTTGTTGTTTGTCCTATTTCCCTGAGCTTACAACCCTGTCATTTCAAAACAGTCCTGTTGGATTTCTCAGAGTCCCAAGAAAATTCATTTTTGGGTCCACTCTTGCTCCCACTGAAATCAGTGACAAAGCTGCCAATGACTTTTATTGGTTCAGGACACTCCTTTCTGATGGGCTGACTGGAAGGGTGAAACACTGCCTGTCTTTTAACTGGCTGGTTTGTTTTCTTTTAGACACCCCTCATCCTGCAAAAGAGATCCTGTACTCATCTGAGACATGCAGAACTGTGCCTGCTGCTGGGGCTTTTGTCACCTGCAACCACAACCATATAGCCACAACTGCTGCTGCAACAAGTATGACTTTGAACCAAGTCAAGCCGGAGCCAACACCTGCACTGAACTGCACTGCAGCCCACCCCCTGCTGCACATCAACACCCTGTACGAGGACCACGAGGAGGAAGTGCCAAACATAGTAGACAATGGTATTCACTCGCCAACTGACACCGGGGAAATCCTCTCCATCCCTACCCCAAAACAGATAAGGTTGGCAACATTTGATGAGCCGATGGCAATGGTGAGCTCGGTGGAGTACTGAAGACTCTGAGCTGCACAGCTGCGCCCTCATGGCAAGGCCCAAGACCACTGCAGTGCGGACCATGGTCCCCCCAGTGATGCAATTCACTGCATGAGCATGGAGAGTTTTCACACAGAGTGTAGCTTTTTGGTAATAATAACACCAAATGGTTTTTCAGGATCACATCATGAGCACTGTCAGTCATTAGCAAAATAGAATAAAGAAAATCTGGGGGAAATAGACCTTTAACACCGAGACAACCATTAGCTCTAGCTCCAAACTATAGCTTCCTGATTTAAGTGGGAATTAGCACAATTTATGAACATGCAGAGTCTGGTGGCATGCCACAGTAATTTTAGTGAGTGTTTAAATCCTTTGCTTTCAGGATCACTGATTAAAGTTAAAACAACATGGAGGTGAGGTATACTTTTTTAATGGCAGCAGTTAAGAGTTTTTTTCTAAGCAGAGAGAATTTTTTTTCCATTCAGGATTATGAAAAAGTTATATGCAAGCAAAACTTTTGTTTGTTTCTTTCTTTAGCTCACTAATGTTGGGCTTGATGGCGACTTAGCTGAAAGGGCCTTACTACCACCAGCATTTAAGTGCAAAAGGATTGATGCCCTCAGTCTCTTGCATTTATAAATGAAAATACCTGAGGTAATGCCCCGCCCTTTAACATGCTTATATGTTTGATGGAAGATGATGAAATGAAGAGTTTATTTTTTTAAATATATTTTACCATGGGGAAAAATTACTTTAATAACTTTTCAAACCAGGTGTTGCTTTTAACAAAATGTGTAGAAGAAAGTCATAGTAGCTGCTTATTTTTTCGTAGTCTGTTTATGAACCAGGTTAGAAACTTTCATGGGTGCTTCTCTGATACAAAAAATCTTACAAAAGTCATTACAAAATATCTTACAAAACATGAAACCAGCAAAACTGTTTTCAGATAACACACAGTTAAAGAAGTCTGTGAATTTACATCCGCAGACTCGGCCAGTCCTTGATTCAGCAAACACTGGAGGCCATGGATGGCACTGAAATGACTCCTACATCTGAAACTAAGCACACACTGAAATGGCTTTGCTGGATCTGGGCTCTAGTGCAGGCAGACAGAAATCCTGCAGTATGTGCTGTCACCCCAATCCAATATTTGCCTTCCTTGGCTCAAAGCACATCTTCATGCCCATCTTCCTATAACTACGGTATGTGTGATTTAATAGAAAACTCTAGTATAACTAAAACATCTATTAAAAGTGTATCATGCAATAACCATTCACAGCAAAATTATAGTGAAACAAAAAGTGACTGTGTTAAAATAATATTCCTAGCTGCATTCAGAATTACGATCTATGTGTGTTTGCTTCGGAATTATGTATAATGGTAGAAAAAATATGCAGCACAAATATGGGACTGGAATCTTGAATTTATTTTTAATTTATTACCTCAGACATGGATATATTATACCAATATTTAATGAAAATAGCACTGAAAATAAATAACTATTATTCTGAATAGTTTAATGTGTACTGCTTCCGAGCTCAGTTACATACAAGTGGGATTTTATGATAAGCAGTAGAGGGGTATGTAAAGCCACCATTCCCCCTTATCTTACTTCAGTCATGCTCAACTTTTTTGTCTTGAACAGCCAAATACCAAAAAGGCAGCAAGTCACAGGACATGTACCACAGACAGGGGAGGGAGCACTGGGGACAGCTGTAGGACCTGGCTATAGCACCTCAAGGTCATGGCATGTCATGGGGCAGCGTGGGTCTGATGAGGGTCATGGAGCTAGGTCCAGGGCAGCTGGGAGATGATGGCTGCAACGGCTCCTGCTGGCTTGTCTCCTTTCAGCCATGAGCACATCTATGTTCCCTTGCAGCCCACAGCAAGAGCTGTCCATGTGAGGCAGCCGTTGGATGTGCAGGGATTTGAGCAGTTTATACACTGACTGTGGCTCCAGAGCTGTAGGTTGGTTACCCCTCTTCAACACAAGCTGCAGAGTGTTCAGCATCACTATGTGACATGATAAACTGGTGTGACTTTTTAAGTAACAAACCTGCACCTGCATAGCCCATGCCTCATTCTTCCCCAGGGACAGGAGGAAGCTTTCTGCAGCAAGGCAGCCTAGGAGTAGAGCATCACCCATGATGGGACTGCAGGCAAGGTCTCTGCCCAGCCTGATGGGTGACAGCCATCCATTCAGGGACATCTGAAAGCCATGGCACATAGAGACTTTGAAGGTGAGCCAAATGCCCCACTACATCCTATTCACTTAGATGAATACTGTAGTTAGAATTAATTTTTGGGTGCAAATTAAAACCATTGTAGTTAAGTACTTGTTAAACACCAGTAAATAGTTAGAAAAAGTGTGGAAAATTGCCTTAAGAAAATCAGGAATCTGTTAATAAAAGCAGAGTGAAAGAATAAGACCCTGAGGCCAGATTTAAAGAGATGTAACTCCCTTATGCCACTGTCCTTTCAATTGCCAGAAGGCAATGTAGTGAATTTCTTAGTGGTTGCAGCAACTCAGCTGACAACGTAACAAACACAGGGAAATCCTTGGGGATGCCTGTTCACTCTCCATTTGGTATCACACATTGAGCTATATGTCAACTCTACGAGTCTGTAGCTAAAGTGACATCCCGATATACATATAAACCAGTGTCAGACAAAGCAAGCTATGTCCGAAAACTGAGGATCTGAACATTGTGTAGCATACTGCAAACAGCATCAATCGATAACTAGAGGGATTTTCATTATGCAGAAGTGCAGGGCAGGGTTCTCGGGCACGTACACATATGTATCTAATGAAGGTGGTGTTTCCTGGGAAGGCTGGCCCACTAAGGTGTCCATGTCCCCTTTTCATTCAAGAGCAGGACTCAGGTTTGTGTGGACACACTGTCATTCTCCATGATACTGCTGATTTCTGTTGATGCAGGATCTGTGGGTGCCCTTGTAGAAATCAGCATCAGATTTCACTGGACCAACTTAAGAAAGGAAGGCACATGGTTTTCCCCATCCCTGGGACAAGTTAAACTCAGAGAACACCCATTTTGCTCATCTTTACCTGTTGTGTTACAGCAGTGTTGCACTATCCTCTTTCACAAAGTGGAGGCTGCAGACGTTGGGCACACAGGTCTGGGTGGTAACACACTAACTACTTGCTAAGGGCAGGATGGTGGCCCAGACATGGAATTTCACTGACCGAGCGAACAGAGAGCATGTGTTTAGTCTTGGCTGATGTGGGGTGGGTAACTTGTAGACACACAGCAAACACTGCCTTGCTGAACTGAAAGGAAAATGTTAGTGTCCTACCCACTGAGAGGAACTTGCCTAAACTGAATGACCCAAAATGAGAAAGATGAGAGACAGACTCATTTTTAAATGTCTCTTCAGCCTGAATCACATTAACATCTCCATCTGCCTAGGCTCTGCCTAATGGTTTCAGCCTGACAGATCAAATGACTCACATTCTCCAAGGCTGCTTTCCCATTTACTTCACAGGGAAAAGGAATGCATGTTGAGAGCACAGAAACCCCTTCTTCAGGGTGCTTTTATTCAGAGTACGTTTGACAACCAAACAGGAGAGACAAGTGTGTCAGAAGCATCTTTTCAGCTATATTTGGGATGTCCAAACCTAGCAGGAGCTCAGCCATTTCTGTCTCACAGCCAGCTAGAGAAGTGCTTCTGTTGGCATTTTTTTTAGTGCAATAGTGCTTTTCAGTATTGATGTTACTAACATTTAGCTGTGCTGAGTAAATGTACACATAGACACATGCACAGAGATTTATATGTATCAACTGTACACCTACAAATTCTCTATATACATGTAAATATGTATCTGTTCCAGAGAAATGTTCATCTTCTCTGCTTTGCTTTGTAAATAAGCTAGACTTAGTCATTTCTTTTCATTTCCCATTGTCATGCATTAGGCCCAATCCAACAACATGTTATGTGTCTTTCTGACCCCACTGGGATTTTCTGAAGCTCAGTGTGCTGGTGAGGATGCTCTCTTCCCTGCTGAGTCAGGTGCGCTGGGTAGTTTATATTTTGATGTCGACAGTGAGTCAGGCCCTGATCGTGGGTGCCCTTTTCTTTGTGGTGTTTCCTATGGCTCCTTTGCACCAGAACACAGGACAGAATTTATCTCTGTGCTGGGGATGCAGGTAGTATAGCTCACAGCTTTTTTGTGCAACTTTTGTGCCTCCAGAGCTGGGTCCCAGAGCGAGTGCTGGGCCCAGAGGCAAGTAAAGCAGAGTTGAAGCTCCTCTCGCTTGTCCCTGGTTACCAGCCACCAGGTTATCTTCTGTTTAAAGTACAGCAGGAATAGCACTCACAGGCTCTATGTCTGTAAGAGAGAGATGCTGCTATGAGGGTATTCCATCTCTAGCTTTAAGAAAGCTTGTCACTGACATTTCAGGCTTGCAGCAAAAAAAGGACTAATGTAAACCTAAGACCAAGAGGATGAGCCCAGGCTCCTAAAGCCATTGACTCACTGAAAACTGAAGACAGCCTTAAACACACTTGACCTAGTGCTGCATAGGGGAAAATTCTTCCCTTCATATCACAAAGTATTAGTAGGAAAAGTGAAAACCCAGCCTTAACCTTTCAGTCAGAGGGTTCAAGAAGCTCTAGAAGAGCTCATCATCATCCCCAGCATACAAATTCAGACACTGAAGCACATGAAAGTGAAACAATTTGTTCCAAAGCTACTTGGGCTGCATCTAAACTATCTAATCTAAAGCTGAGAGCCATAGGTAGAGCACTGCCCTACCTGCTTCAGAAAAGCTCTCTGAATCTCCTAGCAGAAAATGCTTTTTTTATATTCTACCAGAAACATTGTGGAATATTGATCGAGGAATGTTTCACTTTAAAGAAATAATGGCTTTTCTCATTAAAATAATTCTGCTAAAAGACAAGACACAGAGCACACTGGGAGTTTTAAGCAGGACAATTCTTTTTCAGATACCTTCCAGTAATTTCTGGCTTTTAATGAGGAATATTACACACTGTCTGTAAACAAACTGTGACTAATGGGAAAACACTCTGTACGTTATTTACAAGCAACAAATCTTCAACCTTTGCTATTTTCTGAACAGTTTAAAAGTGTTTCTTAGCTGTTTTGCAACACTGTACAAAGAGAAAAATTTATGAATTATGCTGCCACACCAATGAGGGCTCTGCAGGTCAGATTGAAGGAAATGCTGGCCTGCCAGTCCTGTTGTCCTCAGTGGTAATTGATGCCTCTGACTTGACACTTTACTGACTTGCTATTTGTTCACAGAGTGAATTTGCCTGGAGTCAGAGCCAACTGAAGCTGAAAGAAGTTGTTGGACCTCCTACCGGGCTAGAGAGCAAAGAAGTTTACTGACTCTTTTGGTTAAGGAGAAATAATTTTGCTTTATAATCTCAGGGCTCATAGCATTCACCAGTCTAGATTTCAAAAAAACACATCCAGGGATTGCACAGAACACAAAAAATCCCTGGAAGAGGAATGCGTGATTCACAAGCAAAATCTGATGTCTTGCATGAAATGAGACAGAAAACTACCCTATATCCTCCACAGCAGATGCCTGCATGTAAAGAAAAATTAAATGCTTGAAAGATTATACTGGTTTTTGCTCTTAGAGCCTTTATACTGTGTCAATAAAGCCACAGTAGTTTACCGCAGTTATTGCTACTGCGGTAGCCTGTGCCCAGCCCCTGGGGTGCACAGCAGAGGGGACAGATGGATACATTTTGTTGCTGAGGGAAAGAGCTGCTGAGAGCAGTTCAAGAACTTCTTTTGCAAAGTGATGGATGTGTTCTTTCATGCAAACTTGGAAAAAGGATGTGCCACAATGGGGGCTAAGAAAACTCTGTACTGTTTGTCCTCTATGTACAGTCCTGTGGACTTCATGGTGAGAGATTTATCCTGTTATTAGAAAGGCCTAAACAATGTAGAGGAATGACTAGCTGTATAGAATAAATTAATAGCCTGGAGAAGAGAAGACTCCAGGGAGTCTTTCAATACTTCAAGCAGGCTTATAAAAAAGATGGAGACAGACTTTTTAATAGGACCTGTAGTGATAGGACAAGTGGTAATGGTTTTAAACTAAAAGAGGGTAGATTCAGACTACACATAAGGAAGAAACAGTCCAAAACGACAGAACTGAGAGCTTGAGGAACCAGGTATCCCAACAGATCAAAGGGATGCTTCACATGACAAGAGCAGCAGAAGAGTCAAAGGAGCTTCTAGGAGAAGCTTTAAATCACGAGAATGTCTCCAAGGCAGTGGCAGCAAATGTCTGGAAAGAAGACATTGAGTGAAAGGCCACAAAGATGATGGAGGTACTGGAGCAGCTCTCCTATGATGAAAAGCTGAGAGCTGGGGCAATGTATATAGCCTTTCAGGTAGACAGATGGTGGCTGTAAAAGGAATGGCATTCAACACACCTAAGGTCTCTGCCATCACGCAGACCCCTGACTCCAGGCTCCCTAGCAGCCTGGCTGCTCTCCTGGAAACTCCCCTCAGATCACATGAAATCAAGGAACAATCTGTTGTGGAAAGAGATCATCAACCTGGGAAAAGCCAACAATAAAATATATAAGCAGATATGTATTTTTCCTTCTATATTCCAGGATCTTTGCAAAAGTTTGTATAACTCTTTTTCCCACAGATTTGTTAGAATGTCCCACAGCATCAGTCAAAGTATTTCTCTTCAAGCCTGTCTTTACTTATAAGAGTTTCTGGCTTGGCCTGCCACTACTTAATTTGCACTAAATCATCAGTTTCTACTCAAGTGCTAGGGAGGCCTGATCTCCTGCCAAAGCTCCTTTTGTTTAAACAAAGTCTCATATTAAAGTAACCACAGAATGGGAACCATGGGCAAATCCAAGAGCAAAGTCTTGGAAAGAGACAACTGGACCTAAAGCAAGAGCTATTTCTTTTTCTTATTTTCTCTTTTACCATCTAAACGCAGGTTTATGTTACAGTGAATCTCTGGTAAAAACTAGAGGAAATGTGGGCTGGCAAATTAAATGTCCTCTGCAGGCAACTCCTCTTTTTCCCAGCAGACGAAGTATCTCCTCTGGAGGTTCTGTCCCTGGGCTTTACACAGTTTTAATTAAAACTTTGTGGTTTTATATTGTACTTACTTTCTCAGCAAACACATATTAAAATAGAAATGACATTTTCACTGCAAATGGGAATTTGCTTTTTGATTTTTACCCTAAGCAGTGAAACCAAAATCTATAAAAGATTATCTGATTTCTGCAAGTTTTAAGTTGTGTAATTACGTTTAATAAGTTGTGTAGTGAATTAAGATGTGTAAATCACTAGGTTTCTTAAGAAATGTTTCTTGTTTGGGCTAAGATTAAATTGCAAGACACTTGATGACAGGTTTCATGCACACAGTCAAGGCAGGAGACTTCTGATGAGGTAACTTGCTAATTTATTATATGTTACTACCTAGTGTTTGGGCAGCAGTAACACTTGGGAGCCACTCCATTGCCAGCAAGCCAGCAAGAAGCCCTCAGGCCTACAGCCATTGTACTGCTCCTGTGCAGGCAGCTTTGCCTACCTGCCTGGGCTTAGAGCTGCCCCTGCTTGGAGGGTTCCTTTGAGAGTACTGAACAGCCTCAACTTTTTAGTCATTAAAGTGCACTCTTTATTCCTGAGGGTTGTTTCTGCAAGACAAAACATTACCCATTGAGAAATGAAAGCCCATGATCTGCTGCCTTGGCTCTACCATGCGTGAGAGCACAGGAGAGGTCTCTTGGCCTCCTGGCTAAGACACCTGGGTCCGTTTAGGCTGGAGAAGAGAAAACTGAGAGGGGATCTTATCAATGTTTATAAATACCTAAAGGGTGGTTGTCAAGAGGATGGGGCCAGTCTCTTTTCAGTGGTGCCCAGTGATAGGACAGAGGACACAAACTAGAACACAGGAAGTTCCACCTAAACATCAGGAAAAACTTTGATGGTGGCAAAGCACAGGAACAGGCTGCCCAGAGAGGTTGTGGAGTCTCCTTCTCTGGAGGGATTCAAAACCCACCTGGATGTGTTCCTGTGTAACTTGCCCTAGGTGAACCTGCCTTGGCAGGGGGAGTGGACTAGACGATCTCCAGAGGTCCCTTCCAACCCCTACCATTCTGTGATTCTGATTTTCCCTGGAGAAGCTGCAATCCCAACAGATCCACTCTGCAAAATGAATCAGTGTGCAGCTGGCAGGTCTATCAGGGAACCTTCTCCAAAATCACACTACTCCTCCAAGCCAAAATGTCAAAGCTGATGCCATTGTTATCCTCTCTTCTCACATATTGTCCCTCCACTAGACATCCTCATGACACTTTCCTTCTGGAGCTACAGATCAGATATTGGCTGTGCAGCACCTTGCTCTGGCTCTCCCTCACCTGAGCATCTACCCAGCTGCAGCACACCAGCACAACTGGCACAGAAGAGGCTGCAAAACTGTTTCTCCTACCAGCAATGAATAACATGGGGAGGACCAGCAGGTGCTAATGCTGTTCACCAGATCTCGAGAGCCAAACGCTGGGATTTACGAGTTCATGCACAAGGTGAATTCTGCTCAGAGGGTAAGATTATGCTTATGAACCACCATGATGTTCAGCTTTAGCCATTGAATGTGATAACATTCAGATACCATGAAGTAAAATTAGACTATGGATTTATAGCGTAATCACTACCTCTGTGTGGCAACTATGCATATGTGTACTCTTGCCCCATGCTAAATGCTAAGTAAATCCCCACTTCTCACTGAAGAACAAGCTTTGCTTTACTGTAGGATGGACACATATGCAAGACTTGTTACCCCAGAGTACCTAACACCTCCTAAATCGTGTCCTAGCCTTCCTCACCAGCCTTTTGTATTCTGTGGAACTGATTCCATTAGCAAACTCCTTAGAAACAGGAACACTAATGTCTCCATTGCAATATTGAAATTTTAAATGTTCATTTGTTGGTTTTGCTTAAGAAGCCAAAGACCATGTGATAAGTGATACCAAATGTGTCTAAATGAGCTATGAATGTGCTGAGCAATCAGGTTCAGAGTAATAAATGACTACACAAATAGCTAGCTTTAATTATGTTTCCTCTGCAGATTTATAGCAGAAATAAAGCCCCAAAGCATTTGGCACCTGAGCTACATTGACAAGACCTGTTTAGTGTGGACAGCTGATACATACAGATTTTATGGCATAGAAGTTGCTATACCTGAATGCAAAATGAGGATTTTATGGTATCTTTTCCATTTTCTTCCCCCTGAATGTTAATGAAGCAGCAAATGTATGAATAAGATAACATTGATTCTGTTAGCAGGCTGGCAGTCAGCTAATCAACTTCCTCTGTGCACTAGGCAATGTGGATGTGCTGGTCCAATTATTTCTTAGTCCTGGAGAAATAAATCCTAATATTTAGCAGAACCATTATTCCAACGATACATTACCTCCAAATGTTTCTATTAAAATATCTCCCTCTTTATAGCTCCTGTAATTGCCTTCTAAAATGTTAACATGTATCTGTCCTTGTGTTGATATATATTAAATCCTTTTAATTAGAGAGTTCAAAGACAAAAGCTTTACAAATGAAATGGAGTCAACTCTCCTCTACATTAGCCTGGATCATTTATTTTGAAACCACTTGGGTTGGACCGGGGGCTATTCCCACTGCTTTGCCAAGCACGACTCCTGCTGGGGAGTCAGGATGGGCTCAAATGTCTTCAGCAAGACAGAGGCAGCAAATGTCTTGGCCCTTGTCCTCAGAAAGGCTATGGCTGAAAGGCCACCTATCTATTGGGTACCCTTCACCACAGCAAACTTGGCCACTGAAGCCTGTACTTCAGTGGCATAACTGAACTACTAATCCCAGGCCATAGAAATTCAGATTCAGATAGTTCTCCACCTCTGAGACTTTTAGGGTAGGATATGAGAGTATAGGCAGGTACAGTGATTTACTCAGCAGTTGCAACAATTCCACTGCCACCTAAGAGCTGATACAAAGTGAGGAATTTACCTCAGTTCTTAGGTTTCCTAGAAAAACATACAATTAAAGTGTACTTGGCAATTTTTTACCAGTGAATAAAAACATTGTAGTAGAGGAATTTTCTCACCTTTTCTTTGATTTCAGTGTTTTAAAATAGGGTAGGGTTCTTTCTCTCGGCACCAGCTTTGCTTTACTGTTGAAACTGTCTAGATCATTAAGCAGCTTGCAATAAGAAATATTTTCAATGGTCTCTTGCTGCCTGATTGGACCCTGACAGGTCTCCTCAGCCAGAGGTTGGCTGCCCAATGATCTGTGCCTGTGGTAAGTACAGGTAACGCAGCATTTCTCCATACAGTACATATCAAGCATCTCTAATTATCTGCTGCCAGCTCCTCCTGCTCCCTTCCTCTCCCCAGGAGATTTTAATAGTCTCAGCAGAAGCTATCTTCAGTACACGCATGGAAATATCTCTGTTAACTTCAAAATTGCCACTTTCTGCTCCCTCTGATAAATTAATCCAAAATCTAACGTTTCTTATGTGATTTAACCAGCCCTGAATAGTCTCACTAAATGTCCGGTTTTGTTGGTTAATATTCCCACAGAATCTATTACTAATATCATTAGAGGAGATAGAATATTATAATTCATTAAGTTGCTTATAAGTGATTGTAACATTTAGTACAAGTATTTGTAACAATCTCCATTATTCTGGTAACTAGTATCAATAACAATCTTCCTTAATAAACTATAAGAACAATGAATCAGACAATACCTTAATTTCATATTGCATTAATTATGCATTCACTCAGTGACAGCAATTAAAATTCAAGCCTTGCCTGAAGGTAGACTTAAGAATCAACAAATACATTTTTGACAGCTTAAAGCTAAAATCACCTTTTATGTAATTTCTTATCAAGAGATAATCATAACATTGGACTTATAAGTAACTTGCAGACATGGTCATTTATCTGAATTTTTTTCATACATACCTATCTTTTATTATTACCCATTTGTTATTATCCAATGTACTTACACATCTTTGCATATATTGTACAATCCTGTCTATCAAGAGGTTTATAATCAGTTTGTCAGGAAGAAATTAAAATATTTTAATTGCAAAATTAAATTAAAAAATATTGCAATTGCAGATGACAGAAATAGAGAAAATATGTTTCCACAAAGCTTGTGTAATAAGATCTGAATAGATCTGAATTAATCTTAATGATGGACAGGGAGTAGAAATTATTCTTTTACCAAGCCTTCTGCAAAGAGACACCCTCCTAGCAGTAAGCAGCAATGTTTATTCTTTTACTAGCACAAGTCATATGTAGCTAAAAACATTCATCCCTCACTTGTGGGCTTTCACTCACGGCTTTGATAAATAACATCTTAATATTGCAGAGAAAGAACTTGGATCAGTTTTCCATACACCCATCATGCATGCTTTGTGTTTATGCTAATTTATTTTATGGATTTAGAGTGCTCCCAGTGGTACTGCAATGAAATCAGTGCAGTTACTGTAATTGGATTCACCTTGCCGGAGGAAAGGTCAGCTTTCAAAAAAGAAGGAATTATTTTACCTTTTCCTTCATCAGCCAGACTCCTCTCCAATTCAATTTTCATCTCCTTTGTTGACTAACAATTTTACTGTATTTTGTCTGAAAAAAGAAAAAAATAAAATGCCAGAATAACCCTCAGCTGAAAGCATTCCAAGCTGCATTTAGAAATCACTTTACTCATTTCTGAAGTGCAGTCACCCCAAGTGAAGTGAAATGGCTTTTCTAATAGGAAGCAGTGACAGGCAATTTCAAAGCAGAATTTCAGGGGGAATGGAGAGAAGTCAGGCTGTAATTACACCTGGTGAAAATTATCTGGGACAGAAGGATAATAAAGCATCTCTTTTTAAGTCCCACAGGAATGGTTAAGAGACTGAGGGCAGCAGAGAATTCCCATCACGGGACAGGAGCAGATGAGGTGGAACAGACAGACAAGAGCAGATCCACTGAAGGGCTAGAGGTGCTGTGAGGGATTTGGGCAGTCATAACACAGACGCTGAGGCTGGCTCTAGGTGAGTTGCCTCCAAAATGCTGAGCAGGGCAACTGCTGGCTGAGGAATGATGCTGCAGCTGTGGGTTGGGCTGCTCTGGGGCCCAAGCCCATCTCTGTGTGGCCCCGTGGGTCCCTGCTTGCCCACATCAGCCCAAACTGGCATTTACTCAGGAGTTTCAGCATTTCCATACAGTCTGTCACATTCTTGTGCTCTAAAGTATCTGAATAAGTATATTTATAGATATCCAGGGAGCCTAACAGTTCCCAGGGAAATTAAACAGCTTTTCCTAGGCAGGCTTTGTTGAATCAGTCTAAAGTTAAACACCTTTTTGAAGTGTGTTTGCAGCAAACACATTACTGCCAGAGCCAGTCTTCCCCTCAGGTCTCTGTGCCTCTGGCTGCAAGAAGGATTAAACCTTTTTACTTGTATATTTTCTGATGGGCAAGGTCAGTCTCTGAAATGATGGATATTGGATCATGTCACGCCTGAACACAAGTGTAAGTGACCCATGAAATTAAAGGACATTTTCTGGCATTCAGCTCAAGTTTCCCAATGGTAGATCAGCCTGGAATGTCCTAGCAACAAAGAAAAGATATTAATCTCTTGATGGAAGAAATACCTGAAGTAAAAATATACAAGCAGGAAGAGCCTAACTTGAGCCCAGTGAAATAGAAAAGTGGTGGTGGATTGGTTGGGGTTTTTTTTCACATCAGAGAACAACATACAAAATAAGGAAAGAAAAATAATTTTATAGATGTGCTATATCTTAAAATCTGTATACGGAACTAATACCGTATCAGATCAGTAATTAGGGCAGCTTATAGGGTGCATTGGACAACAGCACAACAGGATCTGCAAGGATTTGACTGCTGGCTAGGCTTTGGCAAGAATTTCAGTCATCCAAGTCTCTGTGGGGAGGAACCAGCCTGTGAGGAATCACCTCTTTCCACAGCTGTGGTCACAGAGGAGCTCCTCTGATACTTCCCTTCATTATAGAATTCAAGGCTGCTTACTGTGAGGTCTTGGAGATATGCAAGTATGCTGCCCTCCAAATCTGCAATCATCTAAATTTGGTGATGCACTAAGCAAGGGTCTACATAAGACAGCTAGGGTCTGCCTCTGTTCTACAGGGCTTTGGAGGGGCTTCCCACAACTCCCAAAGGATATGACATGGTATGCAGCTGTCTGATCTGCCCCTTGAATACCAACTTGCTAGCTTGATATCCACCACCTTTTGAATTTCAAAATATCCATTGCATTGTTAAAAAGTTGCTGGAGTGCCTACAGCCATACAGGCATTTATGTCTTTTTAATAACACTAATAAATACATCTTCAGGAAATCAATATAATGGCATCAAGCTGTAATCCAATCTTTCCGGTCAGATACGTACCAGAAGTTGTGCTGTCACCAGGTGACTAAAAATTGCTCAGCCTGATGGTATCTAAAAAGGAAGACAAGAATTACTTTCCAAACAAAATCTTCAGGAGATGACTGATTTTGCATCAAGAAAAAAACTAATGTCAACTTTCTAGTATCTAATACAATTACATCAGGCATTGACTTTTTTTAAAATCATGTGAAAAGGGCCCTCTATGAAAATGTACCTGTGCACCATTTTAATCTGAATGACAAGCAGCAGTTGCCAGGCATTGCAGTGATTTCTCCAACCTACCACACCTGCTTGGTATTTGGAGCCTTCAGTTATACCCGTGGTATCACCACAGGGCACAAGGTGGAGACCTGCAGGAGAAGGAAAAAACAACTTAGCATGAAACTGTATAGTACCATTCTTGTTGCCAGAAATGGCATGAATAGTAGTGATGTGCCTGCCCTATCAAAGCACAAACATTTCCTTACAGTCAACTTCATAAAACACGTAAAATAATCTGCCCAGAAATTAGATACCTGGGAGTAACGTGAACAATTGACTTCTCATCTGTCCTTTACATAAGGGGCTTTATGTGCACTACTTATTAAAAAAAAAGATTTTTAAGCCAGTAATTGCATGCTTTAAATGCAGAAGTTTGTTTAAAATATAAGCAATAAACCCAGAACTCATTACATAAGGGCATTATAGAAAGGTTTCTAGCATTAATAAGATAAACTTAAGTGACACAATCTTTATGTTTTCTCTAGTGTTCTATAGCCATGTTTTCAGAGAGATGTTCCACTAACCCACTGAATTACTCTCTTTGTTCCAGATTTTAAATAGTGAGCTAAAGTATTTATCTTCTCCTGCTTCTTCTTTCCAACCAAATAAGTGCTAACTGGATTTCACCATTTAGCTTCACCCACACTCAGCAAATGCAACAAGGCACTGTCAGACAATAATAAAGGAAATAGGAGTATGGTACCTTCTACTTTGAGCTGGTTTTATTTTTGAGCATCCCAGATTTTCAAGCACTGTGTCAGATGACATTCATCAACGAGAATAAGTCTATCAGAACAACTCACATTTTTAGTAACCTCTTCATTGCTCCCAGGGAGATCTGTGGCCCAGAACAACCAAATCATTCCCTCTTGTGTTCTCAGTATCTTTGTTGTAGTCTACAACAGTTGTAGTATATATGACACATGGGGGTGTGCCAGGTCTTCTGCTACTTCTCATATTGGAAATGTCTCTTAGTGCTCTTCCTGTGTCCTTTATGCCTCTGGCATAGACCTGAAAGTGAGGGGCAAAGTGTCCATGTTACCAATCCCTTTTTCTAATAGGGACTTGAGGCATTGCTAGCCAACAATGTACCAGTAACTTAGCACTTACTGTCTTCCTAAGTATTTGTCAATTCACAAAGCCCTCTAGATACTAATCTAATTTAATTTGTGTTAGAGACACAGCTCTGCCACTTGCATCACTAGACAAATAGTAAGATTAAGAGTGTGCAGACTGCCATTCTCACATTGCACATTCTTTTGCCAGATGAAAGCTGGTTTAGAAACGACTGATCCATTCTGGACATCAGTGATTTTTACTTTTTTTCCTTTATTTACTGCCACTGCAAAGTCAGTAATCCTGACTGAGCATTTGACAGCCATATAAAGTGCCTGGCACTGAAAATGTGAGAAAAGGTGACTGTATCACTGCCTCCTATTTTGCAGACGTACACAAAGGTATCCATGAAAGGTATGAATCTTCTCAGAGCAATGTTTGCCCTCATAGGGCCAAGCATAATGTCAGTGTTTCACTACAATTTTATTCCCTGAATTTTCTTGCAGCCTACTGCTTCACAAAGGACAAACCGAAAGGAAACCTTCCCACTGTGTTTGTAAAATTCGTATTTCCAAAAAAGCACTGTCCCAGCAGGCAGTGTACTTCAGCAGAGTGCCTAAGGGTACCTCCTGAGATACCTTTGATCTCCTGCTTTCTAGAGTCATTGAAGTGCCTAGACTGGAAAAGACCTTTAAGATCATCGAGTCCAATCATTAACCTAACCCTGACAAGTCCTTAAGTACCTCCAAGGATGGGGACCCCATCACTGTCCAGGGCAACCCATTCCAATGCTTGATAACCCTTTCAGTAAGGAAATTCTTCCTAATATCCAGTCCAAACTTCCCTTGGTGCAACTTGTGACCATTTCTTCTTGTTCTATCACTTGTTACTTGGTTGAACAGACCAACCTCCACCTCTCCACAACCTCCTTTCAGGTTGCTGTAGAGAGCTATAAGGTCTCCCTTGAGTCTCCTTTTCTCTAGGCTAAACAATCCCAAGTTCCCTCAGCTGCTTCTCATAAGATATGTGCTCTAGACCCTTCACTTGCTTTGCTGCCCTTCCTTGGACACACTCTAGTGCCTCAATGTCCTTCTTGTGGTGAGGGTCCCAAAACTGAACACAGTACTCAAGATGCGGCCTTACGAGTGCCAAGTACAGGAGGATGATCACTTTTCTGGTCCTACTGGCCACACTGTTCCTGATACAGGCCAGGATGCCATTGGCCTTCTTGGTCACCTGGGCACACTGCTGGCTCATGTTCACCTGGCAGTCAATCAACACCCCAAGGTCCCTCTGCTGAGCAGCTTTCCAGCCACTCTTCCCCAAGCCTGTAGCGCTGCCTGGGTAGTTGTGACCCAAGTGCAGGACCTGGCATTTGGCCTTCCTGAAACTCAATACAATTGGTCTTGGCCCATTGATCCAGCCTGTCNTTTTTCAAGAGGTTTCACTCAATCCTTCTATGAACCAGCTGTTTGACTGGTGTGCACAATGAGTACAGACTCCTCCAAGCTGGTAACCACAGTGAGTAAACCCCAGAAGTGGCATGCAGAGATGCTTCAATCAGCTCTGTGGGAGCCATCACTGCAACCAGCAGCAGAGTTAGCTATGCCAGTGGGTGCTCTACCCCAGCTGGACAGACCTGTCAGGAAGCTTCATGACCAGGCTGGCAGATTTACATGGTGGTCTGCTGAGCCACAGGGACTCACCAGCTGGGATGTCTGTCCTGGGTTCCTCTGGGTTTCTGCTCCTGGCTATTCCATGGTTCTTCATTCCCTTATAAGTGGAAAACTTCTTCAAGAATGGGTGAGGGAAGGACAACTGCACAATAGGAACTCATACCACTTCATCCCAAGCGCCCCCACTCAGCAGAGTTTCAAATCAGCCAGCCCTGCTTGAGAATAGGAATAGATGATGAATGGTTTACAAAATCTCCAGACATAAGTATTAACTGAGTTGTCCTGAAATGGCTGGATAAGGCAGTGAAAAAAATCACTGCTTCTTGTCTCTGACATAGTGGGACTGAATTTAAACATTCATCTTCCTTGCAAGAGAAGATAGATTGCCAGGATCTATCTGGAGGTGCAATGCAGGGGCTGCCCAGAGGCAATATCCTACACATTCTGTTTGTTTGTGTAATGGTTGTTGTTTCCTCCTCAGTTTTGCCTCACATCTGAAGTGTGAATATCATGTATCTCAGTTCCTGCAAGTGACCACTGTGTGACTAAAGACAGGAGTGCAGGATCTGCAATGTAGAGAGCTGTGATACTCAGAGAACTGCATATTTGGCATCCTAAAATCATGCCACAAGACAGGTGAAGGCAGCAATTTGACACCCCACCAAGCCCTTTCTTCTCCAGGCTGAACAACCCCAGTTCCATCAGATTCTCCTCATATATTATGCTCTCTAGCTCCCATCATGCTTGGTGGCCCTCAGTCAGATGAGTTCCAGCTGGTCAACTCTTTCTTGTCAAAACCGGACACAGTACTCCAGACGCAACCTCATGAGTGCCAGGGACAGATAAATACTCTTTTCTCTGGTCCTGATGGCTACAGTTCTGTTAATACGGCCCAGAATGTGGTTAACAACCTTTGCTGCAAGAGCACCTTGAACTCTTGTTCAACTCATCCTCCACAGCTTCCAGGTCCTTTTCTGTAAAGCTGAAAAAGGAATGTATTTCTAGAGCAGTGGACTTCAAAAGTAATCCCAAGGAGAATAACTTAATGTTTTCTTCTTTTCTCAAGTGTCTATGCTTTGATGAATTGATGCCCTCAGTTAACATTCCCATTTCACATTATTTCTGAACATATGCTCACCCATGTCAGCAAACAGCTCCTACGTCAGCTATGATCACTCACGGTGCCAGCATGGCACAGTTAACATTGCACTGACCCATTTCATATGGAATTATCTGTTTATACAGACTATAAAAATACAGTACCAAAAGCTGTAAAATCACCAGGAGAATACTGTTCCCACAAGCTTTGCAAAAATCAGCATGGATTTGGGCAGTTGTGGCGGGATGGACAGTGAGATCTCTTTTGTCCTTGCTGCCTAGCCTATGGGGATGCATTCTTCACAGAAGGTGTCTGTCCAAGTCAATTGCTCCACAGCAAGACAAATGCAAACGCTTCATTTTCCCTATTGCCACCTATGAACAGCTCAGTAGCACTGCACTGTGCTGAGTACATTAGGAAGAATGACTGAAGAAGAGCATTTTGCTGTGACCAGCAATGGCAGTGACAGAATAAGGAGAGGGCCTTTCTCCCTTTCCTTCTTTTTCTTCTTTCCTGCTACTATATTTCATCACAGCTGTCTGCTTTTTAGAGATGCTAGCTGTTGCCAAAGCAGCTTTATTGAATTAGGTGTCAAGAAGCATGTAGGAAAACTCTACCCATTTTTTTAAGTGTAGAAAATTTGCCCTGAGAAGAAAAAAGAAAACATTTTAGTCCAGTCAATCAGATTGACATCTGCTCACTTAAGTGGCTTGCTTAGAATTCGCCTTTCCACATCCTGAGCTCAGGCTTCTCCCTTAAATGCTGTTGCAGTTCTTACAGACTGCTGTTGCCACCTGCTCAGCCCTGCTGACTTGTCTCTGCCCCTCTTCAACTTCTACCCTGCACAGGGACCTCTGACTCTCCCCAGCAGTGGGTTTAAAAGCATCTTCTTTCCTGTGAGTGGGACAGTGGTATGTCATGGAAGAAGCACAGTGTCATGAAACAATGACTATAAATGTCAGATGGGGACTACTGTTTGTTTACTAAAAATACACTCAGGATCTCTCAGAATTACCTTTTTACCTCTTCCTTTACTCAATAGCTTGCCAAATCTAAACTAACTTGTGGAAGAAAATGCTGTAACATTATGTCTAGGTCTTCCACAGAAAGTGCAAACCTGAAGTGCCCTCAAACAGCTTTTTGAAAAGTATAGGGGCACTCCTCTTAGTATCATAAAAACTAATGTCTTCTGGATGATACAACAACATTGAGGTCCAAAAGAAATGAAGGCTTGGCTTCAGTTAATGTGTGTTTAATGAAAAATGCATTTTTAATAAGAGAACAGCCTTAGCAGAAATTTGACAACGCAATTTCCACAGGGCAAATATTCTTGGGAATAGAGTATCCTTTAGATCTACAAAGGCATGATTTATGAACTAAGTGTATAACACAGAAAGTTTCATGGTTGTGGTTATGTTTTCTGTAATGACTGGCAAAACAAAGGTATAGTAAACCCCAGAACTATATTTAATAGATTGTCCGTTCTTAAACAAAACTGAAAAAAATCCAAATTTGTCTTATCTCAGATGGGATTTGTATTACAGCTAAGGATGAGACTTGCAAGGCATCCAACAAATTGCAGGAATTAGTGCTATTAACAGATTGGATATAAATATTTAAAATTCTGTGTTAAATATTAAGAGGGTTTTTTTCCTTTTGGGTCAGAACACAGCAAGAATTTGATTCAGCTGCTTTATGTTGCACAGGGGTTTGGGCTAAACTATGTTGGTCATTGGGAACACAGCACTGAACGAAGCCACCCTCTGATAAACACTTTGGCTGTAATCATAGAATCATTTAGGTTGGAAAAGACCTTTAAGATCATTGAGTTCAACCATAAAACCAGCACTGCCAAGTCCACCACTAAACCATGTCCCTAAGTGCCACATCTACACATCTTTTAAGTACCTTTAGGGATGGTGACTCAACCACTTCCCTGGGCAGCCTGTTCCAATGATTGACAATCCTTTTGATTAATATTATTTTCCTAATATCCAATCTAAACCTCTTCTGACACAACTTGAGGCCATTTCCTTTTGTCCTATCACTTATTACTTTGGAAAAGAAACTGACACCCGCCTTGGTACAACCTCCTCTCAGTTACAGTCTACACCCTGATCAGAAGCAGGCTCCAGCAGAAGCCAGGCAGCAAATGCCACAGAAAGACACTGTTTTCCATAATAACGCTTCTGTCTGAGCAAGAAGAGCACAGAGCTCGCAGAGAGATCTCCACAGCACGGTATGTAGGCACACATATCAGAACCAATGCCATCTTTTCAGGTCCCATACCCGAGTTTCCAGGTTCACATGAGCTTTGGGCTTCATGGCTTCATTAAGCAGTGTCTGAACTTCCTTCCATCAGCAGTGCACAAGCCATCGATAACAGAGCACATCACAAATTTTCTGATGGGTTAGTGCCAGCAGCCCCAACCATGCACCCTTCACTGCATTGGACTGGTCCACATGGTCTTGCAGGCTCTGGGAGGATGAGCGCCCTCAAAGAAATCACAAAGCAGCTGATTTCTTGTGTTTTAATCTGAATTAGCATTGTCCTTGGTGAAGTTGTTCAGTTTCTAGTGGCTGTTCTGGCCCTACTGTGGAAAAAGGGCAGACCTGGTTGAAACCCTGGAAGGCAATATCTCCATTTCTGCCAGACCAGTCATAATGTCTAATGGCTGAGACTGGGGCAAATGATATATACATACGTGCACACACTGCTGCATAAGTTACACAATCATGTTTTCTACGCTTACATGTATAGGTCTCCATTAATAGTGCTATAAAACAAAAAAACCTAAGGACCTTACTTTTGCAGAATGAAATTTTAAGTTCCCAATGGCTTCCAGCTTTGTGCTAACTAGCTCTAGAAAAGAGTCCCAGGACTCAGTTTTGTAATAATTTGGATCAAGTTAAACATGAAATAACTGATCTGACATTTAGGGTGTCAAATGCTTTTTACATCTCATTTGAAGCAGAACAGTATGCCCTGAAAACATGCAAATACCAGATAGAAATAATCAATATGATAAAAGCCAGCATGAAGAACAAAGGAAATGCAGTTCCCAAAAATGTAACAACTATAGAGCTGACCAGAAGTCTGCTGATTGTACTACAATGGCATAATTAAAAGTTGTAGAGGAAGCAGCATCAGGGGAATTACTTTAATAAAGCTTAGATGGTACCATTGAGCAAACTCTGAAAAATAAATTGCTTAAAGGCAAGCAATGCTTTTTATATGATAGAAGGCTTTATGAGCAAGAAGATTAATCTATTTTTCATACTATAAATTAGAAGCAAACAAGATATTGCACAGTGTAAACTCAATGAAAAATAGTTCTGTCTTTTTTCTAAAGGGTGAAATATGTAGGAAGCACTGGAGAAATCTTACTGGATCTACTTGCAGGAACAGAATGGTGTTTCAACACTGCTGCTAAGCCTCCTGCCAAAGGAAAAGAACATGATGAAGAGTGTCCTGAGCCAAAAATAAATAAATGTGAATGTCATAAGCACACAAGGAACAGAATGGAAATAAAGGATGACATCCCTGACACATGAGAAGCATGACATATACAACATATGCTTGAAAGCTGGCTTCAAAATAGCACTCCTGTCTGAATTTCTACTTGTCAGGGAGAGCTGTATTAACCAGGTGTATGTCTCAATGTCCTCTACCAGGAGACTTTAATCTCTATTTTGCTTTCAAACCATGAAGGTAATTTTCTGGCAGTCTATCTGGAAGAGAGACCTGAATTCTACCTCTAGTTTCTCCAGGAAGTATCTGATGACACGATTATTTTGTGATGAGTTTGCTCAATGGTACCTTCTAAATTTCATTAATTAAATTATTAACATAATCACTAGAGGTGGTTCAAACACACATAATTTCCTTATAAAATAATTAGTTTAGCTTCTACCTAAGTTTCTCAAAGTATTATCATTCTAACAAAACAACAGCAACAACAAATACTATCAAGCCAACAAAGAAGATATATGGGAGGTGGGGGGTGGTGGTGGTGTTTGCTTTGGTAAGAAAAAAAATATTACCTGATAGAAAAATAACTATATGAAATTATTGTTTAATTATGACTTTCTGCCAAATTTTTCATATAATTAAAAACCATAAAGGTGACTACTGGTGCTAGAAAACCGCTGTTACGAAGGCCAGGCAGATCAAGAGGCTTCTTTTCCAAAACCTGTTTAACCAGGAGCTCAGACCTGGAAGGACTGCCTGCCTCCTGGGATGAGAAGATAGAAAAGAAAGAGGAGTTGATTCGAGGGACCCAGAAGGCAGCAGAAAATTTAAGATGAGCATTACAGATAATAACACTCTGTGAATAAAAAGTGGAGTTACAGAGACAGGTCTTTGAAGGTCAAAAACGGACGAGAAAGTGTGAACATGCTACACTGGTGGGAAATTTTGCAATATTAATGAGTTTCCAATTCTACTTATTACCTAGCCATCCTGGAGTTTTCTTTTCCAGTCTCAGTGAACAGATCTATTCCAAACAATGAGATTGATGTATTTAGCTGGTGGATTCATGGTTTTCTTTCATGATTATTTTGGCTGAAACTCTGCACCAAAACTCAAGGTGCTACTGCAGACGGCAAGCCTCCAACTCTACCTCTTCTGAGAGTTCCTAGGCAAGAATGACAGTATCTGGGATTACTGGGACACAATGTCAAGGAACATGACGTAATACTCCAGTATAACTACTGAGAAAATAATCTTGTCAAAAAGGTGGTTTCAGGAAACTGAAGTGCGGTGAACTCCAAGGTCTACTCCAGGCAGCTCCCTCTCAGCAATGAGCTGCTATGCAAGAGGAGATGCCTGCTGCAAGCTTCAGCACAGCAAAGGCTAACATGGGCAGGAGGAACACCATCACTACTGTCCTCCAAGGGAAGCTTTATCATGTGGAAAAGCTTTCATGGAAAAAGACAAATTTATTATCCTTTCAATAAAAACCAACACATTTCAAAAGCAATGTAAAGGGCATCCAATACTAAAGAGGTTTCCTTTATATAGTGGCAGGGATGTTAAGGCTCAGAAAGTAGAGCGCTAAGTTGCACAGGTCATTTTCCCAACACTACCACTTCAGTTACTTTGCCCGTAAGTGACTAAAAGGTAGCAGGCACCCTACACAGTGCTCTCTGCAAGGTCAAGAAACCAAACAGCACAGAAACAGCCCTGGAAGACACACTCAGAACAATAATAAAGGAGTAGGACTACTCTAATTGATGCTGACATTTTAACCAAGATATTACCAATCCCAGCTCTCCATTCAGTTCTAGAATTGACCAGGAATACACCCAGCACCTCATCTTTGTGACCTGGAAGAAGTGGAGCTACCAGAAATGATTATCACTAAGCATGAAAAAATCCCTTTTCTTAGGTTTTATTATAAGACCATATCACTGCTTCAAAGTGCTGATACCTTAAGATGCCTGCACCTCATGTAGACAGAGTAGGGATGTAGAACTGTTATTTTAGGCAGTCTGGTAACATGAATCACCAAGCAGTATTTGACCTATTTCTTGCAATGTTAGGATGTAACATGATATTCTTCCAAGGTTCTCCAGTTCCAAGGAGTTGCCTCTCTTGGTCAATATGAGCATTGCACCTCCCTTTATTTTGCTGCTGTCTTGCCTAAGACTCAAGATATTGTTCAAAACCAACACAAATGTTATATTCATAATGTGTCGGTCTGAGCATCCTAATATGATAAAAGAGGAGTAATATTTACAAAATGGGAATAGTCTGAGATTCAAGCTCCAAACACTTCTCAACTCAAACCTTTGCTGCTGTGAAGCCAGCCTAAGAGTGACTCTACACATTGGCAGAATGGGAGAGCAGGAGAAGCAAGGCTTCACAGAAATCGCTTCAAGCAGATTAAAGAAATCTTTATAGAATTAGAGCATTTGAAATAATGTTTAATTTGATAATTTTAATCCTGTAGCCAAGATAAGATTCTCTACTAAATTCTATTACATGGATTAACAACATTAACAAAAGATTTCCTCTCTACAACAGACAGTACTGAGTGTTCATAGCAAATGAAAGCTCATGTCAAGGACAGAACAATATGTTCCTTAAATAGCTCCATTTTTTTTTCCCGTCACTGTCTCATCCACAAGCAAATCCACATATCTGACCAATAAATACAGAGCTTCTGAAAAATATGTGCGTGTGCTTGTGTTGTCTTTGGTAACATGGGAACACTATATCCTTTGGTATCTGAATTTTACTGGCCCAGAGAGTAGATCAGGACAGTAGAGGGCACAAGAAAACAAAGTAAAATTGTGATACTTTAATCAGTTTCTCAGCAAACTGCAATGGTATGTTGAACAGATTGAAATCTATGGTTTTCAATCAAATCAATTTGGTTAGAAGCATGTATTTTTACCCCTCTGAAGCACAATGGGTGCATGACAAACGAAGTATAAACTGAAGTAAAATCACACAGACACGTTCAGACAATTAACATACCAGCATCAAAAATCTTATTTTTTGACCGTTACAAGGATGGTCAGCCTCTGACACAGAAGGGAACAGAGAAGACCACAGGAGATCCTACCACTAGGTTGTTTTGCTCTCTAGTTTGCTTTGTATGCCTATGTCTTTTCATAATATCATCCTGAAATAAAAATTCAAGGATATCACGTGGCCCTCAGTAACTTTTAAAGTCACACAAAGTAAACAGTGGCATTAAAAAGTAAACATTGCACATATCACAAGGCTAATGACAAAAGGGATTCACCCTCAGTTAAACCCTTTTCACAGTTCATGCTTAAATTCCGCTTAGAAAATAGTTTCTTTATGGCAGTGCAGAATTCTCCACTGTTTCTCCTTTGCAGTCTCACTGTCACCTCATCTGCTTTCACCTTTGGCCATCCTCTTTTTTTTTTCCTCCTTCAGGCCTCTAATCAGATCCAAATTCTTTTAGTGTTACTTCTTTCTGGAGCTATTTCTTTGTGCCCTGGCACTGGACCGAAATGCTGAAGAAACAATATAGGTGCAAAATAAACCAATGTGAACTGTCTGCTTTCCTAGTGGAAAAAAAAAAATCTTCCCACAAATAAATACTTCTTTAACTGTTTGAGACAGAATTTGGGATGTTATGGGGAAGTGATTGTGACTTTGATAAGCTCCCTGGAGTAGAGATGTGTGGCTAGTGAAAGGGAAGGACTGGACATGTAACATGTTTACAGATGTTCCCCTGATCCTTACAGATACCTTTAGAAACTATAGAGATCTTTTAAAGCTGGGAGTATCCCTTGACTTTCTCTGTTCCATGCTGATACCAGCACAGCTCGAACAAATATAGTATCAAAACCCATGCTACCTTCCTGATGACACCTGCTATCTTCTGGGCTGGAGAGATTTCAGATGAAAAGAAAGTCTCAGACTCTGCTAGTTGTGTGACTTACAAGTTTCTGAAGAATATCTTGTGGTGCTTCAGAATAAGACTGTGGTAAGACTTCTTAACTTGACCACCCAAACTTTCCATGGACATGCCTTTTTCATTGGAACCCAAAATCTTTGATTGGGAAAACACTGAATGTCCAGCTCTGTTCCCATGCTATCTGATTTATCAAAATCTTCTGTGGGTTGCTGGATTTATGAAAAAGGACCTCTTTATCATAATTTATCTGTGGAAATAATAGATAAGAACTTTATACAGTATCAGTGGAAGTCACTGAGGTAGTGATTGTATTTTCTTCAGAAGAAAGAAGATAATAAGATAAAAATATTAATAAAAATGAAACTTCTATATCTGAAAATAAGTAAGTTTTCTTCTCTGATTTACCCAATCTTACTGTTACTGTTTAAGTTTTCCGGCACTAGGAGAGCCATCTCTTCTCTAAAAAATCACGGTCCATTATAAAGGCCATTTTTCGTTCTAGTTATCTGTAATGTGAAGTTCAGCTACACACAAGTACAGTAAATAATTGAAGTTGGACAAAATATCAAAACACTTTAGAAGTTTGAAAGAGTTATATTCTTGGCATTCTAGATCAATGTTATAAAATAGTCCTTGTTTCATAACAAGGGTCTAATCTTCCCACCCCGTTAATCCTAAATCTCAGTTTGTCCAAACAACAGAGCTATTGTTTCTACAACTGCAACACAGCTTGCTGTTATACCAAATTTGGTATGCTTTTTAATTGATTAAATCACCAGGGATGTTAAAATTGAGATTAGTTTTTTGCAAAGATGGGATCAGCTTTTATTAAAATACACCGTTTTGATGAGTGAAGAGGGTAGATGGTGTTGTCCAGTGTAACATTTTCCAGTTAGAGCCATTCAGACCATCCAGAACAAAATTAACATTGAATCTAGATAATTTTAAAAATCAAATTAAAATTTGGTCACTGAGCACAATGAATTCAAGACAACTGAAACAGCTACTGGGAATCTGCTAATCTGGGAATTAATTAGAGAAGAATGACATTTCTTCCGTATATCTATGAAAGTTGATGTTGTCAATTATTAATCTAGGAACTGGAAATAAACATTCAACTAGAACTCACAGCCATTAAGCCTTCAGTGATACAAGTATACTTAACCTTTACATGGTCGTTGCCAAGATTTATCCCATTTCATCAAGTGTAGGCCAAGAGTGCAGAGCTATGACATTTCAACATTATTATTGACATTATTTTGACATTTTGAATTATTCATTGCATTTTGTCCTGAGATTCAGGCCTGGACAACATTCAAACATGCATTGGTGTGCTTAAAACTTGTCTTATCATTCCTATTTTGATCTTCCTAGTAACTTAAAAACACAACACATCCACTGAAATGAGTATCTACACAATGGTTTTGGTTTAATGTGTTTTTGCAGCATCCTTCATTCTGACTGACTGCCATGTGTCACATAAAGTAATCAGGGCTGGGATCAGAAATAATTTTAGTAATCAGTGGATACTACAGAGTCCAAAGGAGGACTATGAGGATGATTAAGGGACTGTAACATCCCCCTTATGAGGAAAGGCTGAGACACTTGGGGCTGTTTAGCCTGGAGAAAAGGCTGAGAGGGGGTCTGGTCAATGTTTATAAATATCTGAAGGGTGGGTGTCAGGAAGATGGGGACAGTCTCTTTTCAGTGCTGCCCAGTGAAAGAATGAGGTACAACAGGCACAAACTGGAACACAGGAAGTTCCACCTCAACATGAGGAGAAACTTCTCCACAGTGAGGGTGACAGAGCACTGGAACAGGCTGCCCAGGGAGGTAGTGGAGTCTCCTTCTCTGGAGACTTTCAAAACCCACCTGGATGTGTACCTGTGTAACCTGCCCCAGATGAACCTGATTTCACAGGGGGGTTAAACTAGATGATCTCCAGAGGTTCCTTTCAGCCCCTGCCATTCTGTGATTCTGTGGAACAAAAAAAGAGCAATGCCATATTCTTGCAAATTTTCACAGCTTATTGATCCTGATAAAGAAGACCATTATAACAAACCCAGTGCAATTCCATGTCCCTTTCCCACACACTCCACAATGTCTGTTTTATTGCTTCTTTAATGATCTTCTGGGTAAAAAAACACAATATACTTCTGTCTTTACATTTCAGTGTACACTTCATTTCACTTGCACTTAGTTGAACCACATGGAGACATACAGAAATAAAAATATTGAATCGGCTTCAAAACAGTGACCTGTTTTGCTCACAGCACTTGCTAAACTTTATTTCTGAAGTACCAATTCCTATTCAGACTATGCTTTTTGTGCATTGTTAAAACTGCACAATATGACATTGATTTCCAGAAAGTAACAGGAGTTCCACTAGTGAATAACTCCAAAAATGTGGTGTTAATACAGTGACATTTACAAACAAAAATTTAAAAATATGTATTATGTAAAACAATAAACATCAGCACTAAAAAATGAAGCATGGTTTTCTCTATAGAGATTCCCAGCACATTTCCAGAGTTCACCTATGCATATGAACAGTCAAACAGGCTGTTCACATTGCACTCTTCACCTGGAATATGATTATCATAGTTACATAGTCACCTAATATCTCAAAAAAGGGACAGTTAAGATAAAGACACAGCTAACGCCCAAGCACAATTGTCAATCTGGAATCCTCAGCTCCATTCATGTGGACTAGAATCACTTGCCAAAAAAGGAAAAATCAGTTTCTGTTCTCATACTTTTGATCAGGTGAGCTTTGGTCGAGAGAACTGATCCTGAGAGAATTATTTCCATGAGCAAAGATCATTTTTATAAATTCAGTAAAATCAGTTTGTGTGCCTGGACTCCAGTGAGCGCTGGACACTCCCTGCCTGTCCCTGTAGATACTTGCTTATAAATACCACTCTGGATTCAGCAGTCCTCAGCTGAAACTTCATGTAAAGTTTAGACTATTTTGCATATATGAAGAGTAAAACATCATTTTTTCATGGAAACACCTATTTACATTGGTTAAGTTTAGGGTTTTTTTACATTCTCAACTAGCATCAAGTTTGTGCAATTGTTAAGGTAAGTTGGGGGAACCCTTGTTATGTTCCTGGGTCAAGCCTGCTTCCCTCTGCAGGAATACTGCACCTTCATAAGGGCAGTCCAGCAAGCAGGGGGCTGCTATCAGCAGACCAAATTGCAGCACTATTCCCAGGTCAGAAATGGTTACAATCCTACAGGTGGAACAAATTCACCATAGAATTGAACAATCCCTCTCACAAAAAGGAAGACTGGTGGGAGGAAAAAAAAAAAAAAAGTCTTCACTGTCACAAAGACAGAGAAGTGGTAGCATTTCCAGGTATTCTTAAACAGTATAAACCATTAAAAGCAGTAAAGATACCTGAAATCAGAGTGTTTCCAAGTGAACATACATTTTGCCCTGGCTTCACCCCCAGGAGCATTGTCAAACAAAATCCTAGAAGCTTATTTTCAGCAGGTGGAAAGCACAGAAACACCAAGGCAGGGTTCTTTTAGGTACAGAAACTGTGAAGATTTAAACAGTGGGAGGAGAGTTAACTGCATTTGATCTGGTTTTCCCTGTGCAGAGGGAGCAATGGGTTTGCTTTCCTCTTGCCTCACCAGACTGAGGGCACGGCTGCCCCAGAGGGAGGACCAGCTCCATCTTCCAAAGTGAGAAGGAGAGGCTCTTACCTCCCAAACTGGTGGGACGAAGGCTCTGCCTGTCTCATCCTTGCAGCCAAGCAGTCACTCTTTGGTGAGAGGAAAAAATAAAGTCAGAAATGTGGTTAGAAGTAGTAAAGGCAAGCAAGATAGAAAATGAGCCAAGCCTTCCTCATCCCTCACCACATGCATTCATTGCTCGGGCACCAGAGCTTCACTGTGAACCCCCTTTCCCCCAGGGGTACTCCACTCCTCCCATGAAGCTATCTGTCATCTTCACCACTAAAGATTTCCAGTCCTGCTCATATTTGTTGGCATTTGACCATTCTCCGCAGGTTTGTGAGTTATGTTCCTAAAAGACACCACATCCTGGAGTTCCTTTTTGGTTCTTGATTCTTTCCTGAAATCCTTCCTCCCCAGTTTGCTGAGTAAGGGTGGTATTCAGAAGGTCTTTGTGCTGTGAGGTAGAGAAATACATAAAAGTCCAGTTCATAGGTTTTAAGGAAGTTGGAAGAAGGAGGGGTGATGCTCTGAAAGTTAAGGACCCCCTAAAGTGCAGGGCTTGCTTTTCCTAAAGCTTCAAATGCAAGCCCAGAACTGTTGGGAAAAACAAAATCCTGTAGATGTACACTGCAGTCTGTCCCACATACACCCAGGGCTACACAGCAAGTCTTGGGGTCCTGTTTTCTCAGGTTGTATCAAGCTGGCTTCAAAAATGTAGGTGCAGGCACACTTCAGAGACAGATCCTTTGAAAAAGGAAAAATGTCAAAGAGTCTGAGGGCTGCTTTTTAGAAACCCTTATATAAAACAGAATCTGTTCTGCTCACTCTGAAGGTAACAGCGGAAGTCCAAAAGATACTTCTGAAAGGCAATGCATCCTTCCCTCCTCTTGCCACCCCAGGTCAGGTGCAATCCTACAGCTTTTGCCATCCTCTTGTATGACAGGGACCCAGGTTTAAGGTCTTCTTAGCCTTGCAGAGACATAACCAGCAACACACTGGCTAAGAGGACAGGCAGGTCCTGAAGGAGAGAGTAGCACCTAGAGCTGCAGCTTCACCTTTAGATGGAGATCAACATCAGAAACACTACAGCAGGACAAGCACCTGTTGCAAACAGACAGCATGAATCTGAACACAGCGAAGGCAGGAAATCTGTTGGTGGTGGGGTGCACGCTGCTGGGCAGTGCCTCAAGCAGCCCCCAATAGCAGCTGCTCACAGGGCTACCTGGAAGTCCCCAGACCAGACCTGCCCTTTGTGCACTCCTGCAGTTCTCCAGTAACATCATTTTCCAGTAACACATTTTCCAGTCTCAGAACGCTTACCCAGTGAGACACCTCCGAGAGACACCTCTCTTGCTCCCCCAGACCCTCTCCTCTTTCCTGACCCACATTTCAATGCCTTGGGATGTTTGCATCACCCAGAAAACTGGTCAGCCTTGACCCATTTGTCCGTGCTGCCACTACCCTCTGCAGAAGTGGCTCAGATGCTCCAGGGGGGCAATGGGGACCTGCTGCCCTGCAGGAGCCACAGCCAGGTCAAGAGGCACCTTCCCAGCTCTGAGGGGCTGTGGAGATGCCTGTGGCATTGACGCACCTGACACAGTCTCCAGGAGAGGAACGGAACCTGGAGGAGGAAGCTCAGGTGGAAGTGGGGAATATGAAGAGAGGGTTTTCCCAATGGGGTGCACCCAGGTCTAGGGGAAAGAAAGGAGCTGGAGAGGGTAAGGGGCAGGCCCGGGGAGATCTCAGCGAGGGCTGGCAACGCCCAGGAGGTGGTCAGGGATGCGGGAAGCCAGCAGGCAGGTCAGCGCGATGCCGATGACCTGCAGCAGGGCCAGCCCCAGGGCTGCGGTGGCAAGGTGATACATGTTGCTGCTGACGAAGGCCGCCACCTTGGCGAAGCAGCCATCGCGGTGCAGGCCACGGACGTTGGGCGGGCGGCGCTGGCAGCCCCGGCGGGCCCGGCAGCAGCTGAGGGGCACGGAGCCGTTCTGCTCCAGCCCCCAGGGCGAGGCGAGCCAGTCGCGATAGCTCTCCACTCCGCAGCACGACAGGCCGCTCTGCAAGGCGTCCAACGCGTCCGCCGCCCCCTCGTCCTCCCCGTAGGCCAGCAGCGCCCGGCGCAGCCCCTCCTCAAAGCCCTGCGCCACGTTCTGGCGGTAGAGGAGCGCCGAGAACCCCGCCGCCAGTCCCGCCGCCAGCCCGGTGGCCAGGAAGGCGCTATAGGCGCGCAGGAGGCCGCGGTGCTCGGTGGCGGCGGCCAGACAGCCCAGGAAGCCCCAGATGATGACGGCGGTGCCGGTGGCCAAGAGGATGGCAGGGGCGCTGAGGTCGTCGTTGGCCGACAGCGCCAGGTAGCTCCCCAGGGACACCTTGGCCCAGAGGCCAATGATAAGCATGGTCAGCCCCGCCGCCCAGAAGACTAAGCTGAAGGCCATGAGGGACAGCTTGAGCACGATCATGGTGCCCTCGGGCGCTGGCGCCGGCAGGCGGGCGGTGGCCGTCACCGTGAGGGGGGTGCGGCGGCCGTCGGTGCCGCCGGGAGGTGAGGGTGCTGGTCTGCAGCCGTCGGTGCTGCAGGGCGGCAAGGGGTGTACCGCCGCCGTCGGTGTCACCAGTAGGTGAAGAAGGTCCCGCCGCCGTCGGTGCCGCCGGGCGGTGAGGGTGCCGGTCCGAGGCCGTCGGTGCCGCTGGGCAGTGATGGGGATGCCGCGGCCGTCGGTGCCGCCAGGTGCGGAAGCTGCCGTTCCGAGGTCACGACGCTCAGCAGGGAGGAAAGGGAGCCGTGACGGTGTCCGGAGTGCGGACGGGTCCCGCCGGGTGTCCTGGGCAGCCCTCGGTGCGAGGCCTGGCAGCAGTCTCACCCCCGCGGCAGCCGGTGCTGGTCGCGCCTCTCTCCCGCCCCGTCCCTTTTTAGCGCCCGGCGCGGGGGCGCGGCCGACGGAGGCGGTTGTCGGTGCGGCGGGATCGGCAGGATGGGCCTGGACGGGGCGGGATGGAGGTCCCCTCCCCTCTCCCTGTGCCGGCCTCGGTTAAGCAAGCATCCGCCGCACGTTAGTGCACGTCCAGGAACCTCCGGTAGCAGGAGGGAGACGCACACACACGGACAGTCCCTAGAGCTCTTTGCTGGGGCTTAGGAAGGTGGGAAATGGGTGGACTGGGGCAGTTCCCACAGTCCTCGGCCCTGCGGACTCTCAGATGAGAAGGTTCTGCGAGCTGAAAGCTGGGGATTAACTTTTACTGGAATATGCAGGGACTAAACCTTTTCTTCTAAGCAACAGGAGTAGCACCTAGAAACACCACAAATAATGCACAGGAAGCATAAGAAATCTATTAAACAGGTGGTTTTCCTTTTTGTTTATTTTACTGCATCAAGCTATGCTATACACTCTGTAGAAACAAGCATATATCTGTACCTAAATATTAACTATCTACACCATCGTTCATTCAGTCAGTCAGTCTTGATTTTCCCAGCTGGGAACTATTTTCCTGGTAGCCTGACTCTGTTAAATATTCACTTGATTTAGCCCTTGATAACACTGAGCCACAGATAAGGCATTAAATGACTGTGCAAGAATGTTCATGGGCAGATACAGTTATGTAACAAATGGCCCAGGAAGGTCCGATAGGAGATTGCACCATCTGTGCAGTCTAATTGCAAAAGCTAAACCACTCCTACAACATAAGAAAAAAGATGAAAAGGAAACAGCAAATGAGGCAGGACCCCACAGGGGTAGAATTAGCATCCCTGGTGGTAATTCATTGCTCGGTGAGTCTTTGACCATATCAAGCAACCAATTTCTCTTTAGCATTTCTTGACAACGTCACAAGAGGTGTGCAGTACTCTTCAGTTCAAAATTTTGTACCATCTTCATTGCTGTGGGTCTTTGTACTGAATATAGAAACTACTCAAAGGCATTGTGAGACATAGAGGTGACTTTCATATGCCTTTAGATGCTCAATAAATTATTTTTGTTACATATTAAGATACTACCAGACCTATAAAATGTTTATATTGCTTTTCTAAAATGTTTTACTGAAATGTTTATCATTACAGTTTCATTAGTTGGTGAAAGATCTTTAACCTCTGCACTTTACTGGATCACTGTGCATGTCAAACTATCAGTCTCTGGGGTTTTTTCCTTTAATTCCTTATCCTGGGACAATACTACTCTTGTTTGAATTTCCACTGATAAAGCTTTGAGTGAAATTGGGGGTTTTAGTTTGCGTATGCAATAGTCACACCAAAAAATCATGTTAGTATACCTTGTTGTTCACATCTTTAACAAACTCCTTTGGGACTGCATTCTGAGGTTTAATTGGGTTCTAATGATAATTTTAGTGTGGAAGTTTGAGAAAAACATTTTCTTGGTTTCTTTCTGTAACAAAGTCATGGAAGGAAGGAAGGTGCTTTATGTATCACGTTTTAACACATTGTTGCATATACAACCAGAGATTCATAGTTGTCAAAGCATGAAAGTAGCATAATCAACATTGAAACATCATCTATTCTTTATTAGAGGCCTTAATAATTTAGTTAGCAGGAAGCTGTTACCAGCCTGCATTTTATAGATTCTCTTATTTTCCCTTTTTGCAAGATTAAGCTCTTCATCAGTTTCTTGATAGATCAAGTCTGAAGTAGTTCCTTCAATTCTCAGATCTCAGAATATTTCAGATCTTCATGTGAAGATGATTTAGGAATTATGATTTCCATGCTTTAGAAGTATTCCCCAGTACATTGCATTATATTACCCATTTTACCACTAAATTATATGAGTAATACCCACAGTGAAGCATAAAAGCTCATGGCAAAGGCAAACTAGAGGTCTGCAGGTATGGAATTTCATAACCAATGAATAAAAGGTGATGGGTTTCACAGTTTCACACCTAAGTGGACATACAGTGTTGGGAGGCTCTGAGGGTGACATTCCTGAAGCCGTTTCTTCTGAAGCAGCAAGTTTCTGTTGGCCAGGCAGTCCTTACTGTCCTTGGAATGGGCTGATCATTGCTTCATTGCCATCTTCCAACCACCTATTTTTTCTCTTAGGATTTTACTCCTTTTCATAACAGTGTTTTTTCTTTTTGAATCCTTGAACTGGTAGCTATCCCTATCTCAAAACTACCTGCTGCTGTTTTGCTTTCCTTTTCTCACGTGACTCTGTGTGCTTTCTCACAATGGGGTGATTTTTTCAGAAGTTTCTTGGATCTGGTGCTGTCAGAACTAGTCTTGGATCGCTGACAGCTGAAACCCAGAGGAGAAAGGCTAGACTAGCTACGTTGAGCAGTGCTAAAGAGGGGCTGCAGCCCCTTTTCACAGGACAAACCTGTGAATGTTCTCTCTGGATACTGTTTCAGATGTGAAGCCACATTTGGCTTCAACGCCAATAAAGAACACCAAAAAGAACTCCAATAAGAGGTGTTTTCTGTTACCTTTGCCCTTCCTTAATGTGAAAGCAGCTAGGCAAAATAGCTGTAAGACAGGCTTGTACAGGTATCTTGGGATGCATTATGCCAGGTAGGAACAATCAAACTATAGGGCATATGGGCAGATCTGTTTCTCTAGCATGTGTCAGAGATGAAGGATGGTGCTAAGGGTACAGAAATCTAGAAGCATCTCCATAAAGATGTTTTATGATCCATATTTAGAGCATAGTAACTATTGGTTTCACTGACAGTTAAGTGCTGAATCCTCCAGAAAATCATGTTACATATTCAGTGTTAGAAGATGCCAGATGATATCAGCATTTGTGCTTTTTCTAATCAGGGTGAGATGGGTAGTACAGGGCCAAATTCTGCCCATTCCCATAAGCTGTGTCATTGGAACTGTGTGGGTAAGTAAAGGAGGTAGAATTGGGCTGCCCGAGTGTACATGAAGCCTTAAATGATAAAACAGCTGCAGTGGATGAAAAATAGTCTTACTAGAATAGCTTGATTTTTCAGACATTGGAAGAATCGTAAAATATGTTTACATCTTAGTAAGAAAACTGTGACAAGAATCTGCTGAAATCATAACAGTGAGTAAATGTTCATGATGCCATATGTGATATGTGGGCTGACAATTTGATGAAAGAGAAGCAATATTCCTTTACATGCCGTTCTGGAAAGCAGAGTATCATGGAAATGCCAGAAGAAATGAGAATTCAGAAATACTCAAACCCACTCCTGAGAGCAGAAATACCAATTAGTGAAGAGTGGTTACAAACATGGGCACCAAAGGCAGAGAGAGTGACCTTGGAAAATGCAAACTGATACTTCTTAGAGAATGCTGGTACTTAGTGGCAGGGAGAAGCCTGCCAAACAGTGCATCTGAAGAATATGTGGGTGACAGCGGATAGCTAATTAGGCAGCGCTTTGCAAAACTATTTGGCAAGGAAAAGCAGTCTGCTTAAAGCATGAATTTTCCTCTTCCCTTACTGTTTTGGTTTGGGCATGCCTTAAGTGTTACCTCCTTTGCTGGCAGAGGCATGATGATTTCAATACAGTTTCCCGTCTCCGCTTTCTGTGATTTTTTTTGCCTGAGTTTACACTTGCAGTTCTGAAGTGACTGTTTCCAATCAGAGAGAAAAATGATGAAGGGATTATTTATGGCTTCTCAAGGAAACTGAGTCCTTTTGTGGTCCCCAGTTCGTGGCTATTTAAGGTTACTCTGGCTTCAAGAACAAGTGGCAGCACTGCCACAGAGAGCAACATCAGATGGTTAGGAGCTTTACCATGAAAATACAGGTAGCAAGAGTAGCTTCAAAAAAGCAGTATTAGTTTAGTGTTCACAAGTGTGCTTTCCCTAGACACCTGAATGAGATTTTCATGTTGTGACTCATGGAGACATACTATAGCTGCTAAAGTACCTGCATTTATTTACCTTGGGGGAAACTCAAACTCCTGTGATGCCACCACAGTTTTCCGCTGATGTTATACCAGTGTACTTTTGATTTTGTAACCATTTATTATTGATATTTTCTTGTCTGGTGACAAGAGCTCCTCCCATGGACAAGATGCCTACGGGCTTGGAGCCTTGTAAATGCAAACCAAGACATTTTCTTATGTTAAAGTCTGATTCAGTGATGCTTTGTTTTGTTGAGTGACCTCTTACACCATAAATTATGGTTCAATAGAACCGTTAATAATAGGAAAAGCAGTTACTCAGTCTGAGGAAAGTTATCAAAATCCAATTATTTTTATGTGTAACTGAATGATATCTTTAATCTAGATTGAATCAAATGGAACAGAAGTCATAGTCAGAAGTCACCACATGGATGTGGCACAAGTCCAGGCAGGATGGGAAAAGATGGACTTGAAGGAAGAGAGAATTTCCCCGTGATCTTCCCATTAACTCTAGGAAGCAAACGTGTTAAGGTTTCATAACACAACTCACTTCCAGCTGCAAGTTCCTTCAGGGAAAATTAATAGATTATTAAATACCACCTGCTCTTGGCCCCTTCTCAAGCCCTTGGTCCCAGAGGAAATATTGGATAAACCACTTCTGCTCTATCAGCAGGACCGAGGGGCCTGCACAGGCCAGAGCAGCATTCGGTGGGATTCCTGCCAGCTTGCATAACTGAGCTGGTGACCTCCTGGCCTGCAGCAAGTATGATCCTAGGGCAGAACTCAGTCTGACATTTCTTGGAATCTACTTCTCCAATGGTAGTACTGTGAGTGCTATTTTTGTCACACTGAGTTTATTTTAGGACCTCTGCTATACAATCTCTATTATAGATCAGCTACTTTACTATTAATAGCAATGATCAGAGCTCCTCTGGGTTAACGATTTACTTCTGATGTCTTTTTTAACCTTAAAATAAAGCACAGTGTTTAATTTTAGCTGTAGTTTCCCCCTGGCTACAGAGGATAATATGATCCACGCCTTGAGCAAGTCTCTGAAGGAAAATTCAATGTACTTTCCAGATACCCCATAGAAAACTATTAAGTGCTGAACATCAGGTATGTTTCAATGGTAGCATATCCAAATAGCATGCAGGCTAGATAGGTGGGAAAGACTGCCAAAATACCATGTCAGAATTAAAGAAGAAATAGGTCTTTAGGCTTTTCATTTCAAGGAGCAATGGGAAGACAAGACAAAGCTAAACTTTGCCAAATTATACGCTCGATCTTAAAAAGATTTGAACATATTACTACTGAGTCTTAATTTCTGTTTGTTGTATTAGAAGCTATGGGTATTAAGTATTTAACATATTGGGATCTGTGTAATGTGCATATTGACAGCAGTTAAGTGTACTTAGCAAGTCATCATTCATATAATACTTACCTACACTTACCAATACAGATTTCCATACATGAGGGAGATTTCCAAGATTTGCAGTAGCAAAAATCTATTCTGCTTTTCACTTGGTTTGTAAAATTTTGTATCACCTTTACTGGTTTTGAAACTTAAAGAACTTGTTTCTTTAAAACCCCTTTTCTTTTCCTATCTTATCTTAAACCAATGCCATTTTACTAAAGGTGGACTAGCCAATCCAAATCAGAATAAATTAGGGTAAATTCAGGAGTCATGTAGCATATTACAGCCACTTCTCTGTCTAATTTTATCACAACACTGGAGGCTTCCATTTCACAGATGCTAATGCAGGACAGTAGTCTTAAGAAAGAAGACTATTCCTCTGTGGATGCATACAATATACCAGAACACACCAGGTGATATTATTTTGATGTATTAATCAGTGGGCTTTTTAGTAATATTGTAAGTATAGCTTTATAGAATGAACACCTATCATTGCTGATTATTTTAAAATTATTATGTATATGGCCTGATACATAGAGGTGATCAATATGTATATGTATCAATAGATAACTACCAGTAGTTCCTTGCTTCCTACTGGTGCTTGGCACAGGGTTAGTGGGAAGAGGGAATCTTTGGTTATAAGCGAGCTTCATGCTTTCTGGGTCCCTGGGTCAGGAATTGGGAAATCCCATGGATAAAGGCCACAGCTGAAGCATCTATCGGAAAATAGAGGTCCATTAAAAAGGCAGGTATTCCACATGCACCAGCTGATTCACACCTGCACATAGAATCATAGAATAGTTTGGGTTGGAAAGGACCTTTAAAGGTCATGTAGTCCAACATCCCCTGCAGTCAGCAGGGACATCTTCAATTAGATCAGTGTGCTCAGAGACCCGTCCAATCTGACCTTGAACGTTTCCAGGGATGGGGTGTCTACGACCTCTCTGGGCAACCTGCTCCAGGATTTTTATCTTCTTTATCTCTGCTGTTTTTCCAGGTTTTGACAGATAAAGTCATCATAGGTAGAGGACAAGGTGACCACACACTCTGTGTGGACTGGTTAAAAAAACAGAGTGTGATCCTGGGGTCACTGAAACCCATGTCCTCACTGGGGTGAATGGTTAGGGCATTTCTATAACACAACAACATTAGAGCACCAGATTTTCCAAGCCTTAGGGTCCAGATCCATGGACTTTTACAGCTTCCTTGAATTGCTCACGGAGTGTGATGTCCTTAAGCAAGCATCACTCTTACCTGCTGTAAAGGTCAGGAAAAACTTAGTGAAAAGAAACAATCTGTGTGCAAACAACGCACCACACTGGCATCATTGGCTTAATCAGGGCAATAATTTGTCAGCCTGCCTGTCTTCTCTGATACTTTCAGATAAGAAGAATCTTGCTTCCTGTGATGGTAAAATCTTAAACATTCTTACTATTATTTTCTTTGGAAAATGCCTATTACACTATTCATTAAATTATGTAACTTGTCTGTATGCAATAAAGCATTAGTCAGCATGATAGTGATCAGGAAAATTACAGGCAATTTTCCTGGAGATTCCTATAGGAAGGACTCCTGAATACTTTTTTTTTTGAGACAGTTTTCATTTACTTTTAAAGTTACTGATCTTCATGGGTTCATGAGGGGAAAGTTCTGCTTAACTAACTTAATTTCCTTTTATGACAAGGTCATCCATCCAGCTGACCAAGGGAAGCCAGTAGATGTGGGGTTTTAGCAAAGCTTTTGATACTGTCTCTCATAGTATCCTTCTGGACAAAATGTCCAGCACACAGCTAGACATGTCCATAATATGCTGGGTGAGCAATTGGCTGATGCGTTGGGCTCAAAGAGTTACAGTAAATGAGATTACGTCAGGCTGGCAGCCGGTCACCAGTGGGGTTCCACAGGGCTCAATTTTAGGGCTGGTGTTGTTTGATGTTTTTATAAATGGTCTAGATGCAGTAATCAAATGAACATTAAGTAAGTTTGCTGATGATACTTATTTAGGAGGAGCTGTGGAGCCCCTTGAAAGTAAAGCAGCCTTACATAAAACTCTAGATAGACTAGGGAACTAAGCTGTAACCATCCATATGGAATTTAACAGAAGGAAGTGCAAGATTCTCCACCTGGGACAGGATAATCCTGCTTATATGTACAAATTGGGGGACTAGAGGCTGGAGAGGAGCCCCATGGAAAGAGATCTTGGAGTTTGGGCTGATGCCAAGTGGAATATGAATCAACAACGTGCTCTGGCAGCAAAAAGGGCCAACTGGGTCCTGAGGTGCATCAAGCACAGCATAGCTGGCCAGTCAAGGGAGGTGATTGTCCCACTCTGCACAGCACTGGTGTGGCCCCACCTTGAATACTGTGTACAGTTTTGGGCACCTCAATAAAAGAAGGCCATCAAATTATTAGAGTGTGTCCAGAGGAGGGTGTCCAAGATGGTGGAAGATTTCCAGAGCAAGACTTAGGAGGATTGGCTGAGGAGCAGCTGAGGTTACTTTGTTTGTTCAGCCTGCAGAAGAAAAGGCTGAAGAGTTACAACATCACAGTCTACAACTTCCTCAAGGGGGACAGTGCAGAGGGAGGTGCTGATCTCCTCTCTCTGGTGACCAGCAATAGGACACAAGGAAAAAGTGCATGAGGGGAAGTTCATACTGGACATTAGGGAAAGGTTCTTCACTGTGAGGGAGGTCAGTCACTGGAACAGGCTCCCCAGGGAAGTGGTCATGGGACAAAGCCTGTCAGAGTTCAAGGAGCATCCGGATGACGGTCCTAGGCATATGGTTTAGTTTTAGGTAGACAGTCTTCCCATTCAGACTAGCCTGTCTTCTCCAGGAGATGATGCATAGAAGCTGAGTTGTGAACATACTTAATTTTAATTTAAAGTGTTACTTTTAAATACAAAATACCCCAAACCTTCAATGTCTCAGGTGGATTACCTGAATTTGGTGCACAATTCCTTAATCAAGAATTTTACAGCATCTCCTGCGACAGGGTGTAACACAGATTAATCCAGGTTTATAAAACAAACCAAAACTAGTAAAAGGAATAAGAAAATTCTAATATCCAGGGCTGGAGAAAAAGAGAGTTCTTATTTTACATAAGTAATGAATTAAAAATTTGCAGTGAATCTTAACTATACACAGTTCTTCCTTTACCCTTGATGAGGAACAAGGACGGTTGCAGTCAACTCAGGGATGCCTAATTCCTCCCTAAAATAAAAAATAGAGCAATCGATCCTTACAGAATCTTGCAGATTCAAAAGACACACTTTTATCTTTGAGCTAAAGGAGGATTTCTGCTACAGAACAATATCTGAATGCTTCCTAAGCAAGTAGATACAGCAGAACACATTCCCTAGGCATATAGAGCTTGATTCTTCACTGCCTGAAAAGGTCACTCATTAAAAGCAAGGCCAGATTTGAGTACAGCAGTATCAGGCTGATGCAAAGCCAGAGTGAACACAGGAATCAAGACCTGTGAACTTCAATGGAAACTTTATCTTACCTTTCATCATCCTTCAAAATATTTAGATGTTGTCACCTGCCACACCTCCAATTTGCCCCCTTCACCTGTCCACTGACAGCTTTGTAGACAATTATCTCACTAAAAGAAAAAGGCAACTGGAGAACCCATACCCTTCATCTTCTTGCTCAGTTATTTAAAGTACTCAGGAAAAAGTCCAGGTTTAGCTAGCAGATCACAGCTCTCTAACACAATTCTGGTCAACATTACCATCCCCAAGATAAGTTTGCTCCTGAAGAGCTTCACTTTTGATACGGAATCTCCGCCTGTGTGAAAATAAGTTCCCAATTTAAATTGGATTAAGTCACATTTACAATTGTTTGTAAATATTTTGTATCACAAATGGTTCTGCTTTGTAATGGCAGCTCTGAGATACGTCAACAGGACATTTACCATGCCAAGTAAAGCTCTTGGCACTGTTACTTACCATCTGTGGGCTTACAAAGTCCTCTGCCTTCATTTATCTGCTTCTTTCACAGTAAAGTAGTATTATTTCACAGTCTCCTACTGATAGCAAGGTTAACTGCACAAGTAAAGGGGCCTGAGGTTAATATGTTTATTAGAACACTTAGAAGACATGGCTGTTAACTCTGGTGTGCCATCCATGAACACTGCTTTAAAACAACTGATTTTGTATGATGCCCAAGTCATAGGTATCATACACTTAAATAGTGTAGTTTTGTTTTGTTTTCCCAAGAAGAACAGCAAATTTGGGCAGTAACCTGGCATCAGTTTTTCAGATGAAGGAATTTTGTTGCAGGCACAGGCAGCCCTTAAGCAAATGGTTTAGGAAGTTTATTGCGATTAGTTCCTAGGTTCTCATTGGAGATGGAAGGATACAAGATTGCTTCTAGGTCAATGTCATGTCAGGTAGGATGTATTTGCATAAACTCTCACAAGTTCATTAGGGGCACTAAACTCTGACTGAAGGGTAGTAACTCCTTAAACTCTAGCAGGACCACAAGTCCTAGTGCAGGTCAAAGGAAGCTGTCTGCTGTGGTCATATAGTGGTTTTCACCTTGTTTTTTTCCCTAACAGGGTCCTTTTCAAAGCTGTTGCTCTTGTTTCCCCAGTAAGTTTTCCACCTTGTCCAGATCATAAGCATGTTCAAGAATCCATACCTTCAGCTTAAGCTCAACAAAACACATAAGGAACATTTATCTTTCTTGCTGATGTCTCCTTCTTTCTCTTCACTCTTCTCCTTAGATGTATGCTGCAGGATTTTCTGCAGAAAATTTGAACACATTTTGCTTCTTGAAACTTGCACCTCCTTATCTCAAGGTCTATTAGAAGACACAGGCACAGAAACTAACATTTTGACTCAGATCCATGGAAGGTAATTGAATATTCTGATATGCAATAGGTATAACTTTGGATTTTAGGTACAACTATTTCCTGCTACCAAAACACATACACAAACAAGGTAACATTAAGGTGGTCTAATGATTTTATTAGCCACTTTTTCTATTTTCAGGAGAAAGGCATTATGAAGGGACCTTTCAGAAGTTAAGCACTTTTCCCATCTAATCTATGAAGGCAAAAGCAGCTGGGATTTGTGAATCAGAGTATTTCTAGATATTAGTAATAAAGGGATTGTAACCATGTGTCAGGGTTGATTTTTTTAAATCAAATGACACAACTGAAGGGAATATGATGTTAACAGTATTGATGCTCTTCAGCCTTAGCCCACTCACAGCAAGCTCCTGGAGCCAGGTCCTGTAGCCACTGAAGTGTGACAGAACTTTGCCAGGGAACTTTGGTTTTGAAGCCTTGTCCTTAAATGAATGTGTGTACAGACAAGGAGACTTAGAGCTCATGAAAATAGGGGAGTTGATGAGTAGACAAGTTGATTACAACACTTTGACTAATTCCCCACATGGACATTTTATGTCAGGAAGCCACTGCACCACCTACTCCAAATTAACTTGCTGTTTGCCTGGAACCATCCCTGGGGAGTCAGTGAAGAACAGGCAGCACCCAGCTCTTTCAATCTTCAGCTCATTTTGTTGTAGGACAAGCTGTTAGTCTTTATGTATACCCCAAGGCTAGTGAGAAGGAAGGAATTTAACAGAAAAGTCCCATTGCTAAACCAGGGTTTTCAAGAAAACTTTAAACCAAGGTTCTGGACCCATCCTTTTATTCCTTGTATACACATCTCACATTGACATCAGCACTGATTTTCAGTGCTTCATAATCCAGCCTTTACTTTCAACTCATTTGTTTGTTTATTTTCAGGGATTACAGCCAAAGTCTCCCATAATGTCCTACAGCTTTCAAATCTGAGGCAGACTAGTGAGCGTTAAGGATTGTAAACTGGCTTTAGCTCAGACTTTTCTGCTCTGTAGCTCTAATCCAGCCTGTTATTAGTTGAAGACAGCACTGTGTGATTCAGTTGTTCCTGTATAGGAACAAGACCATATATAATAGCTTCATTGTCTCTCCTTGTCTTCCAAATCCTACGGGCGTTAGGCTCTGTTATGGGGCTTCTGGTTTCCCTCACTGAACAGAAAGATTAACTTGTGCAATTCTTGTCCCTCACAGGGACAAGTCCCTGGTTTGCCTTCTTTTCCAGCCCTTCCTGCAGAGAAGCACAAGCCCTGATTTGCCTCCTGGGTGATCCTTCTCCCTGGACAAGGAAAGCCCAGAGTGTGTCTGTCACATCCTTCTCGCTGTCACAGCAATGCCGCACTGCTCGCTCCGTGTGCCCCCCACACAAACCATCCCCAAAACAGCCCTCTGCTGACATAGCTTCTGCTACCCAAGCTGTGTTACTCTCAGCTACTTGGAGGGTCTATGTTTCACCCAGCAGTGTGCTGTGCAGGTCAGCTGCCAATTTAATGGAAAGGGGGAGAGGAAGAGGATGATGCAGCAGAAGAACAAGGGGGCTGTGTAGCTCTTCCACCTCTTCTGCCATCAGCACCATTCTCTTGCACATGCACACTGCAGGCTGCATGCCTGCCTGCACCTCTGACACTGTCTCCAGCATGGCAGCTGGGGCTGGAGCTGGGGTGGGTAACAAAGCATTGCTCACAGCAATCAGCTTCCCACTACTTCCCTTCACAGCAACCACTTGTGATGGACTGACCCCAAGCACCATACAGATTTTAAGGGTAAATTTTGCAGTTCAGAGGCAGCTGAGTCAATCCAGCGTGTGGCTTGGTTCTTCTGATTTACCAGATCAGATTTGTTGGAGCCAGTTCTAGCCATGTACAGTAGCTCGCTGTTGTTGAAGCAGTGCTGAAGGAATAACTCAGATCTTCTGTGGGTTGTAGCCTTCAGGAGCAGATACACGTAGGGCATTGGGTCTGGCTGGCAAACTTTAGATATGGCAGCCTGCAGTCTCTGCCCTACCAGAGTAGAAAGGCTGTATCACCTCTGGTTGCAGCAGAACTGCACTTCAATTCCCCTCTCAGCACACTACATTCAGTTTAGATGATCTTATTTTGGAGCAACATAAATATACTCCATACTCTTGACCTTATGGAATGAAGTTTATCAGAGCTGGCCTGCAGATGCTCTTTCTGAATGGTAACAAAAATGCAGTGAGATTGAAATGACTCCTCAGCACTTGTCAGGCCACACCTGGAATACTGTGGTCTGTTTTGGTCCCCACTATACAAAAAAAAGATGTGGACAAGCTGGAGAAGGTCTAGAGAAAGGCCACAAAATGGTCAAAGGACTGGGAAGCTGACATATGAGGAAAGGCTGAGACAACTGGGTTTGTCCAGCCTTGAGAAAAGAAGGCTTAGGGGGAACCTTATTACCATGTTCCAGTATTTAAAAGAGGGCTACAACGAAGACAAGGAGTCACCTGGAAAAGACAAGGGGTAATGGGTACAAGTTACTCCTGCGGAGATTCCAACTGGACACGAGAGAAAAGGTTTTCACAACAACATCAATCAGCCATTGGAATAATCTCCCCAGGGAATTGTGGTGGTTTCCCCAGCACTGGACAATTCTAAGCTTCATCTGGACAGGGAGCTGGGCCATCTTATCCAGACTCTGCTTTTACCAAGAAAGGTTGGACCAGATGATCCTTGAGGTCCCTTCCAACCTGGTACTCTGTGATTCTATGCCATAAACCTGTCTCTTTTCCAGGTCGAATAAATTCTGCAGAGCTACTAGCCATTCTACCTGTCTTCCTTCTCACTCGCGGTTTGAAATGGGTGGCCTCTCCGAAAACCACATTAGAAAAGAGAAATGAAGGGTCTGGAGGGGTGGGTTGCCCCCCTCCGCTGTGCGCGGAATCCCCGGAGGGGCGCTGACGACGGGAGGCCGCCAGGGGGCGCCCCAGCTCCGCGGTAGCGTCCGCTCTCCGCCCGCCCCCCCCGGGTCAGCCCCCGCCCCGGGTCCCCGGCACCCCCGGCACCCCCGGCACCGGGACTGCGCGACCACCCCCCGGCCTGCCGCGCCGGGCACCGAGACCTGTGCTTGCCTACCCAGCCCGGAGGCTGCTGTTCCATCCTGCGGCCCCGGCGCTCGCCGGTGGGAGACTCTATCCAGAACTCCTGTTAGGTCGCACGGCTTCCGGGTGAACGCTTCGGCCACCGCGGGTGGCGGGAGGCGGCGGGAAGGAGGGACGGAGGGACAGAATCGCTTCCGTTACCAAATAAGCATTTTTAAGATTCTGCCTGTTATAATTCACAGAGACATCCCAGCAGGGAGGCAGGTACCGGGAATACAGGCACGGCACACGCTTCCTGGGGTCAGGCTGAGGCGGCGATCACGAAGCAAGAGCCGCCGAAGGCCGCCCAGCGTGTTTCCTGGCCCGTGTTTTCCGCCGCTGTCCCTGTCCCTGCGGGCAGCTCCTGCGGTGCCGAAGGCATCGGTCACACCACCGCTGCCCCGCTCCTGGGCTTGAAACCTGGACCAGAGCTGGTGGTAAAGGATCCTGTGGAACTGGGGAGGGCCTCAGCTGTGGTGGGTTCAAGTGTATTTTCCAGGCACATGCAGTAGCAGCCGCAGTCTGTGGCCTGGCACTGATCTCCATAGTTCAGAGACTGGGACTCATGGAGAAGATGGAATCACAGAATGGTTTGGGTTGGAAGGGACCTCAATGATCATCTAGTTCCAACCCCCCTTCCATGACAGGGACACCTCCCACTAGACCAGGTTGCTCAAGGCCCCATTCAACTCCCCCTGAACACCTCCAGAGATACAGCATCCACAACCCCCCTGGGCAACCTGTTCCAGTGTCTCACCAAGAGATCTTAAGACTCACTAGTCTAGAGAAGGCAAAAGGAGGCATGACAATGTCTAAATAAGTGAAGGCTGCTACAAAGACACAGGGAAAAAGTTGTCCTCCAGACCCACAGCATCCAAGCTACTGGGCTTGGATACAAGCAAACACCAGTGTAGGTTGGACACTTGAACAACATTCCTAGCCTCAAGGATTTTAATGATAGGGTTGTTTTGGGTGGTAGTGGTGAATCGTTTGTTATTGCAAATTCTTAAAAACCTATTGTGACAGGGACAGACATATGTCCATCCAGGAAGCAGCCTGGTGACTTCCCCAGCAATCTGTTCAGGGGCTGATTCAAATGTTGCCCCAGGTCTCTATTTTCTATGAACCAGAGATAACTGAAGGCAATCAAGTGATTGTAGCTAATGTCACCATCACTGCTATCAGTTCCTGACAAACCTTATGTAAAAACAACTTGTCAAGAAAAAGAAAGAAGAGAGAGGAAGAGATGGAAGGACAAGGGTAGGAGGGAGAGAGAGAAGCAAGGGAAGAAAGAGGGAGGGAGGAAGGGGGAGAGAGCAGGCAGAAGTGCACTTAGCTCTCCTCCTTGCTCCTACCCCATCTGGGAAACACCTATGCCTAAGAGTAATGTCATGTGCATAAGGAACCTTTCTGACTCTACACAATAGAACTACCTCAGATATACCATGCTGTGGCTGGTAACTATTCACTGAGGCTCAGTTTCAGTGAAAAAAATAATGCATTTTAAGTAGAGTTGAAACACTGAAAAAATCCATGAATCACCTGTCAAACCTTCTCTTCACTACTGGCATCTGCCACTGACCTCAAAATGATCCCACAGCAATGGTGACATTTAAAGAAAAAGCCATACAAGGTAAAGAAAAAGACATGCAGGGTATTAAAAATAAATGCTAAGAACAGATTTATATGTTACACCAGGCCACTTAGAAGACACCAGTGACCCATCTTGCAATTACTAATTAATGAGGTACTCAATTACAGCAGCCCTCTGCAAATATGAATCAGAACACAACTGGCAGTCATGCACACTCCCGCAGTGACACCACCACTGTCAGTGGGATCATTGGCACAGTCTTGGCAAGAGGGCACCTCCAACAATACCAGTGCCTCTGCTGCTGTGCAGAGCTGCAGAGCCCTGTGCTCCTGGGATCGCTGGACATGGAAATCATAGAATCGTTTGGGTCAGAAGGAACCTTAAAGATCATCTAGTTCTACCCCCCCACCATGGGCAAGGACACCTCCTACTAGACCAGGTTGCACAAAGCCCCATCCAACCTGGTCTTGAACACATCCTGTGATGGAGCATCCACAGCTTCCCTGGGCAACCTGTTCCAATGTCTCACCACCCTCACAGTGAAGAACTTCCTAATGCCTAATCTAAATCTACCCTTTTCCAGTTTGAAGCCATTACCCCTTGCCTTATCACTACAGGCCTTTGTAAAATGTGCCTCCCCAGCTTTCTTGTAGGCCCCCTTCAGATACTCGAAAGCTGCAATAAGATCTCCCTGGAGCCTTCTCTTCCCCAGGCTGAACAAGTCCAACTCTCTCAGCCTGTCTTCATAGGAGAGGTGCTCCAGCCCTCTGATTATGTTCAGGGCTCTCTGATCGTCTTTGGGACCTTCCCTCTACACTCACTCCAACAGGCCCACATGCTTCTTTTGTTGGGGGTCCCAGAGCTGGATGCAGTACTCCAGGTGGGGTCTCACAAGAATGAAGTAGAGGGGAAGAATCACCTCCCTCAACCTGCTGGCCACACTTCTTTTGATGCAGCCCTGGATACGGTTGGCTTTCTAGGCTGTGAGTGCACACTGACAAGATCTTTGTGGTTTGATAAACTGTCTCCCGTTTCAGCACTCCACTTCCAGAAGTGCTGTGTGCCACAGACCAGGCTGGAACAGCACAGGCAGAATCTCCAGCTGCACTGTGTCATGTCAGTAGAGACCTGCATCTTACCTCAGCCCTTGTAAAGGCATGTTCAACCACCACAGCTCTCACTGAGCCAGCAAAGGAAACACTGCCTGAAGTAACTGCACGTGAAAGCACCAGCACTGTTAACATAATTGGGGTGCAGCATCATGAGCTAAAGGAAGAACAGGCTAGCAAGGTTCACAACATTCAGACAAGCAGAGGGCTTGCCAATCAGATCAGATCAGGTGAGGTCTTTCCTGCAGGCTAAGGTAGTGCTCCCCAGCTCTGACCAAAAATCACTGAACATTTGCAGCTGAAGCAGTGGGAAGCTTGGGAACACATCTGTAGTCTGTGAAGGGGCTCACAAACTTTGCACAAAATGCCAGGGGTGGTGTAGCCAGAGGAGCTGCAGCTCAAAAAATGCTGAACAGCTTGAACCAAACTCATTAAACTGCAAATGACCAGGGCTTGAGCATACGCCTGGCACCCAATGATATTTGAGCAAATCTGAGAAAGAAAAGATGAAATGTACGACTAGTTGTGTAAAGGCTGTGTCACACCTGTGTGACTTTAGAGTCAGGTTGCTGAGCAGCAGGACCTCTGTCACATCTGCTTCCAACACTACACAGAGCTATACCTGCTACTTGCAGTGCTACAGCCCTGAGGTGGATCCAGTGCCACAAAAAGCCTGTGGCTGGGCAAGGCCAATGCCTAGAAGATATGGGACTGGAAATGGACCCATCAGCAAGCAGCTGTGGTCAGCTGCATCTGGAAATAGCAGTACTCAGAGGAGGGTGTCCTTGGATGCCAAGAAAGCCATTTAGTGCAATCCCCAAAAGCAGCATTCAGCTCTTGTCCAGCAGTGTCCCACCTTCCTCGGTGGCCTTCACTGACCAGTTCTGAAAAAAAAGAAAGTATTTGAAATCTGTGGACTGCAGTAGATGAAAATGCCCAACGTTAAATTTTATTCCTTCTCTGTGAGACACTGGGTGGCTCTTTTTCCCAGAAGCGAAGTTCTGCACAGCTTACACCTTTACTTGATTACATGTATTTTGAATGTTCATGCATGAAATGCCTGCTCTGTGCTCTGTGAAACTATTATTACACAAAACGGGAAGTGAAATTCCCAACTGCCTCAACATGTCTGTACTTGATTTCTACAAACCACGCGCTTACAATCCTAAACTAACCCTGGCTAGAATATGTCTACGAAGTAAAATACTTAAGGAAAGATCAGAAAACGTACCCTCAAATCTGTTCTCAGTAAACTGTATTTAGATAACAAATGTGTGCTCAGAGTAAATGGGTGTTTTAGCCATACTGTCATTGAGCTGTGACCTGTCCAAAACAGAACAGAAAAGCAGGAAAAGGGACAGTTTCAGAAATTAATCAGTAGCTATAATCAACTCTTGACACGAGTTTTCTTGGCCAATATTTGTATTGTGTCAGACTATTTGAAGCATCATCAAATGCTGCTTGTGCTTAAACAGGTAGCACACCACCGATTTTTCAGGTTTTGTGGGTGAAATATGAACTATTCTCCAGCAGAAGAGGAAAGGTCCACTGGAAGAGAGAAAGCAAAGGGACAGAGCAGCAGCACTAAGCAGCAGGATGGCATGGAGAGGACATCACTGGTAGGTTTGGAGATTACATAGTTGGGAGTTTGATTTCCCTACATCTTCCATCTCCATTAGACCCACGACCCCAGTGTGTTTTCACATGGAGAGCCCATGCAGTTCCACACCCAAGGATGCTCTCTCAACCCTTAAGCCTCCCCACATTTCCAAACAGACAGCACACCGAAGCAGAAGCCTTTTTGCCAGCAGTCACACAGGAATGGCCACCTGCAAGCGCTGCAGGGCTCAAGCCCAGGACTCGAAGATCGCGACCACAGCAGAGCTCCTGCGCTGGGCCTGGCTCAGGCGGGAGAGGTTACGGCGGCCCCGGGGTGCGCTTCAGCGGGACTGGCAGCAGCAGCCTCGCAGGGGCTGCGGCTCCATTCCCGGCCAGAAGGTACCCCGCTCCCGAAGGCGGCTGAAGGGGCCTGCAGCCGGCACCCCCGCAGGCTCTCCGCTCCGCCGAGCCCTCCCCGCCCCGGGGCTCCCGCAGAGACACAGGCAAACCCCGGGAGGCTGGCACAGCCCCAGGCGGCCCCTAGGAGCCGGCAGAGAGCCCGGGCCGCACAGCTCTGGTGGAGAGCAGCCGCACCAGGAAGGAGGCGGACGGGGACCGGCAGCTGCCGGGCCCCGCGGCCCATGCGCCTCCCCGTGCGCCCTGGGAGCTGTAGTCCGATGCCTCTCGCCCCGCCCCGCCCCGCCGCCGCGGCCCTGCAGCGGCGAGGGACTACAAGGTCCAGGGTGCCGAGCGGCCCAAGGCCCGCCCTCCATTATGAATGACTAATACAGCATGTTGTCCGGCTAGCGTGCCCCTGGCGCTCGAGCTCTGCGGCGCTGCCGCCGTCGACACCGCCACCGTCTCCTCCTCCCGCAGCGCCCCGGCCAGCGGCGGGGCCCGGCTTCTCCGCTGCCCGGCACGGCAAGTGAGTGGGGCGAGTCTGGGTGGGGGGACGCGGCTGCCTTGCCCGCTTCCTGCCGGGCTGGGGGGCGGCGGTGCCATGTTGGGGCCGAGCCCCGGTGCGGGCGGGTGTGCGTGACGGGGAGCTGTGGGGAGTGGGGGGTTGTGGCGCTTCTGGCCGGTGCCCCGCGGGAGGAGATGGGGCTGCGAGCGGCGTGGCCCACTCCCATCGCCGCCCGCCCCCGCACGGACAGCCGGCCCTGCCCTTCCAGGTGGCCGGGCAGCGCCCCGCCCGGGCGGGAAGGCGGCCGGGGCGCGGGGCGAGGCCGCTGGAAGCGCTCCCCGGGGCCTTGCGCCCGCGGCGGACGGGCCAGGAGCGCCGCCGCCGGTGCCTTATCTCCCGAGGGGAAGGGCGGCGGGGGCTGGTTCGGCGCTTGCCCCGCCGGTGACCCTGCGGGCGGCAGGGGCAGAGGGGCCCTCTCCGGGCGGGGCGGCCTCCCGGCAGGCGGGCGGGCTCCTCCTCGGCCTCCCAGCGGGGAGGCTCAGGCGTAAATCCCCGCTCCATGGGGGAGCGGAGGCCGCTGCCCGGCCCCGGCCCTCCCCCGCCAGCCAGCGACCTGCGGGAGGGCGCGGAACCTGGGGAGACGCGTCCCTGGGGGGCCGGTATTGAGCTCCCGGCCCGGTGTGTGGTTACAGCAGCGGCTGCAGCTTTTCGCTTGCTTCGTGTGGCACTTTCCTGGCTTGGGGGTTCACGGAGGCGGCAGCGCGGTGTGGGCAGGGCGCTCTGGGCTATTTTACGTTTTCTGGGTGTTCTGTGATAAGAGCTTGGGATTTGGTTGTGGTTGTGACGGTGAGCTGGGGAAGAGAAAAGCAGAGGCTCAGTTTTTCTTCTTTCTTTTTTTGGTCTCTGAACAGTTGTGACTTTTTCAGACTTGCCGCATTGTGCATCACATGCAGTAAACCGTGAAATCAGGATTTTGAATTCTCCTCTGAAAATAGTTCTGATAAACCCAGGTCTCGAAAATAGCGCCTGCCCTTTTCTCTTGAAGACACGTGTACGGATGATCCTGTACCTTGGTATCCGTACAACGAAAGTGGTTTTTTCATTAGCTTTCAGTAAGAAAACGTTTCTGCTTGGTAAAACTTTGCAGAAGTAGCAAGTGGTGGAAAAGTGAGACGATGGGCTTTTAAAAGTTAGCTGCTAGTTTGTGTGTGTGATGATGTCCGCAAGAAATATGAAAAGTGCCTGGAATAGCCTTGCTTCTCCATTTTGTAGAGATGTGTGTCAGTTCATCTACTGTTCATCTTGTTAATGAATGTATTACTTCTTGGAAAGCTAACGGAGTAAAGAAAAACCATTAAAAAAACCCCCACCAAACCCAAACCAAAGAGATTTCAGAGAAGCAGGAGATAGACCTTACACAGTACGGGAAAAACAGGGGTATGTTTAATTATCCTAAACTAAATAAGTTTATTAATTGAAAATACTGGGTTATGACTGCAGTGTTAGTTTGTGCCCTTTTGTTTGTGGTGTTCGTTAGATTTTGAAGTTTCAGTATCTTGAGTTGCTGATTGTAACTCTGTTAGCCGTCACAGAGTCTGGCACTCTTGTATCTTAGCTTGTTTTTTTTAATTCGGCACTAGGAGAGTTACATGCATTTTTCAGTGCATTCTTTCTTCCATATGGTAAATATGATGAAATACTGCTGCTGCCACCACCACGGCTGTGAATAAAATGGAGTGGTGTTGGCATCTTATTTGTGGGAGAGTCATCTGATTTGCTTTTTTTAAAAATGGTACTCTTCAGAAAGCATCTTTTTTCCCCATGTAGCAACTAAGTAAAAAGGTGAAGGCAAAGATTTAGAGCAGTCCTAGAAAATGAAGAAATGAGAGCAGGCTAGGGAGGAGTGTGCTCCTGATTTAATGGGAATGGTGTGTAGCTACAGCTGTTTGAAGTCATCACAGTGTGAGCTTTGCCAGCCAGCACCAGTAAGAGGGAGGGTCTCTGCAGCTCTCCTTGTCCTGCCAGGGAGGGTCCATGGTGGTTAGCAGCACCAGTTGTCTGTCATAGGTTACTTAGTACTAGATCTTGCTCATATATTCTGTTGATAATGGTTGTTACTGGATAGGTATTTGCAAATTGGTTTCCAATGTGATTCATTTCTGATGTCAGACCTTCAATTATTGAGGGTTATTCTAAATGGCTGCTTAAATTTGAGATGCGTTGAACAGATTAGTTACTACTGCCTTTCTGCATTTTACAAACTCTACAGTAGGATTAATTTTTTTTTTCTGCCTGCAAACTGACTCCATGGCATACAACTTTTATTATCAACTGCAATTTATAGTTTTGTATGAAAACCTGCATGCACTTGGTGACAAGTGCTCTTCCTTTCCACTTCTTTTTCTAAAAAAAATAAATTAGAGGGACTGTTTTCTCATCCTGCCTTCTTCCCCTCTCCTCTTTAGTTGATTTGCTGTGCAGTTTGATTGAAATCACAGGTGGATGCAGGGACTTTTCATCTCCACAAGCAGGAATTGAAGTGTCCTGATGACACCATGTGTCAGGCTGCAGGAGAGACTCCATTGGGGCTCCAGGAGTTCACATTTTCCAGTGGTTCAGCCCTGCAGGCTGTCTGAGAAATAACCATGTCTGTATGGACAGTGCAGCATTGAGCACGTGTATTGAGAGGTCTGTGTCTCTGTGCAGGAAGGGTGTGCACGCTGGTGAGAAGGGAGCAAGATCCTGCACCATGGCTGAACAGCAACACAAATGCTGGTGAAGTTCAAAAAAGGTCTCCAGTCACCTAGTGCAGTACATCTGGAGATCCTGATCTGAGGGTAGGATGCATGTCTCACGTGTTGCATCGCTGGGAGCTGACCTTCAGAAGGACAGTAAGGCAGCTAGTTATGGGGTAACCAGTAAAGGAGACCTTTGTGTGAGAACCAGAATCAGGAGTTGCTGAGGGGTTTTCACATTTATTTGGAGGACAGCGATAGAAGTGGAAACAGATAATACTTCGAGGGAGGGTCTTTTTTTTAACTACTGAGCTTGTCGTACATAGCATGCCTTACACATTAAAGGAGTGGTGCAGCAGCTGAATGGAGTTGGAGGCAAGAGGGCTTTCCAGGTTCATGTCAGTGTGTCTGTTGTACTGAGCAGTTAGTGCTAACCTGGGGCTCCAGTGTCTCAGGCCCACAGGCTGGAATTAGTTTGTGTTCCTGGGGCTTTGTCTCTTTTAGGTCTGTCTTGAAACCTGACCCTCTTTCTTCAGTTTCCTGGCACGGTACAGCTCTGTATCTTTGCTTGTTGCTGGCGCGTGGGCCCGTGTCATGTAAAAGTGTTTTCAGCTTCTATGATCACCTAAGGATTTTGAAAAAGAGTAGATCAGCTTGTTCCCAGTGACTATTTGGAGACTAGGATGGAAGGGGCAGGCAGAAGAGCACTGATAAAGAATGTGTTTGGCAGTTGGGTGAAGTTATTTTGTCCTACAAAATCCCAATTTTGTCATCATAAGGATTACATTTACAAGTGTTCGTAACAAAACAAATGAATACGAGTGTCTGCCAGTAGTCTTGAGACCCAGCTTCTGTGTATCTCAGCAGCCAGCCATTGGCACATGAAATAAATGTGTATGTGAATTTTAAGTAGACTTCTGCAACAGTTTTGTGGACCACAGTCAAATATCTTCCAAGCCACTAGTTAGTTGTCCATGGTAGAACTTCTCTATCCATCTCCTTTGCTGTCTGCTTGGAGGTAATGAACAGAGAGTGGAAAATTTGCTTCTTGTAGAACTCCATAGAAACTGTGCATGCAGCAGCTGTGCTCTTTTCCTATTGCTCTGCTTGGGAGTGTTTTGCAGAGGGCTTCCCAGAATCACAAGTATCATTTAGTTCATAGTTCTGAATGGCCTGGAGGGAGGACATGTGCTGAGTGGATATCTTAACCCAATCTGCCAATCGCAGGAGAGCCTAATAAAATTATTTTGGTTCCAAATCTTCCTTCAATTCGTATAATTCCTATTGGAAAAAATAGGAGGGTGACTTGGGTAGGTGTGTACTATCTAAGACAATGTGAATTTCTGAGTGGCTGGCCAGTCTTGGACCACATCACTTTGGTCTTTCTGTCCCGTGTTCTAAATTTAGCAACATCTTTACAGCCTTGTAAACCAGTAAAGATTTGGCCTATTGTTTGTTCTCAATTCTGCTCTGCATTAACATCCTGATTCACCTTCTTCTTACTCATTTCTTCTAGTAGCCCTTGTCATTGTAGTAGCAGTAATTTCCAAAACCACAAAACATCTATGAGAATGTCTTCTTGTATTTCATTCATAAAGATAAATGTGTTTTCAATGCATCAGTGTCCCAGGCCAGATGTTCTCATGTTCCAACACCAACTTTCAAACAAAATGAGTTTAGTTGTCTGTGACTTTTATCTTTTGGCTTCCGAAGTATGCAAATGGGTGTTGGCTCCAGTGTGCAGGTACCTGAGTTTAGGCTGCATACATCAGCACAGTTCATGTTGCAGGAACATCTCACTGATGCTCAGAGGGTAAAAATCAGTGTTTTGAAATACATGAACTTCTGAGTCATGAGAAACAAGAACTGCAATCTACAGCCATCTGTGATCACAGAACCAGTTGCTCAGTTAAGTTGCAAAGGCGTGGGTTGTGTCAAAGAGATCCGTGCAATATGTAGAGTAGGGCACCTTGGTGATGGTTTTGAAATATGTTCCAATTCCTGAATTTGTGGCTGTGGCATTAATTGGCAGTCAGATTTCAGCTGATGTATCCCTCTGAGTATGAGCAGCCTATCAACAGAGAAGAGACACCATTTGGAGCTGATGATTGTTTGTAAACATTGGTAAGATTTCTGTGCATAAACACAGAAAAAGCCTCATCAGTCTTAAATACTCTGTTCCCATTGCAGAGGATGGTGCTGAGACATGAGTGGGTATCTGTTGATTTGGTTAAATGTAGGTTAAATGTTAGGCATGGAAGGTACTTTGTTAGGTATTCCAGACAGCAAGTAATGAGTGCAGTGGTTTGTCAGTGGGAGAGAAGTTGTCTGTGTCTTCTGAAGTGTTGATGTGCCGCTTTTGCTTACATAAAATAAGTGGCCCTGTTGATGGGTAGCAACATTCAAATAAGATGTGCTTAGGCAGTGTGTAACATTGATCTGAAGCTGAGTACCTGCTGCTACTGGAGTTGCGGGTTTAGGGGATGAAAGGAACGTGGCATATCTAGTGCATGTAGATGTAAGTAAATTTTTTTTATTGCTTATTGTAAGTAAATTGTTATTGCAGTGACTTGTGCCAAGCTGTGTTCTGGCCAGGGATACTGGTGTTAGAGGCTGGGTCAGGAGGCTGTTCATTAAATACTTGTTTGCATGTGCCCCTGGCTTATGTCCAGCGCAGGTCAGTTCTGGCTGGGTTACAGCATGACCTGTTTGAAGTGGGCTATATTTTCACTGGAGAACGCCCACCTTACTGTTCAACAGCTTGCCCTTGAATCAAATTCAGTCCTTAGCCTACCTCTTGTCTTCCCACAGTGACTCTAGAGGAACAAGGATGAGTGATGTTGGCATGTTACTGTGAGGAAGTACTGTCCGAGGGGCTGTGGGGGGATCTTCTGAAGGGCCAGTGACTAAAAACTAAGGAAAATTCACATTACAAAATTGAAATTCTTGAAAGCTCCAGCAGCCTCATAACTACTTGTATAGATATCAGAGGTCAGGTTTGTAGATGTATTTAAATATTCATACACCTCAGCTCCTGATTTGTAAGTACATATAATCCCATCTCAGAGACTGCAGGATTAATACTCTGAGTACTGAGAGATGTAGATACCTTCTGCAATACTAGTGAATATTGTAGCTATTGAAAGCTGTAATATATGTGTTTAGACTTGTTGGAGGGAGCAAACATAAAAATTGTTTACTTTCCCTTTCAGTAAAAGTTGAAACAAGCTGTAGTTTTGTGGCTCCTAGTTTCTTACTAGTTATTGACACTCATGCAGCACATAGAAAATACAGAGCAATTGTAAGACTACAAAGAACTTTTTTCTTCTTGCAGTGTCAACATGTTGAGTAAAGAAAATGCTGCTTCTGAATTTCTGTATAGCTCAGAATGAAGAAAACATTCAATAAAAATCTTTTTAAAGAGTAGCTGACTAGATTGTTTTATAAGTAGGATCATGAGTTTGTAAAAAAGCTTTTTTATTGATTCAGTTGAATCATTGTCTGAAGGAAGCAAATTTAGACAAGACAGTACAGGAAGAAATTCATCCCTGTTGTAGGATACCTTAATGAACTGCCCGTTCATCCTCTGTGTTGTGCTTGAATTTTCTCACAAAACCATCTATTTGAAATGAAATGAGAAAGAACATTCATTCTTTAATGGTAGCTCATGCCTGTAACTTGCCTTGCTAGAACTCCTGACTTGCGAGTGTACCTCTTGTCTCCTCAAGGCTGTGGGCTGAGAGGGTTTCAGATGCCTAAATATGCACTAGAACCAAAACACCTTTGTCAACCAAGACTACCCAGTATGAAAAATGAGCCAGTAGTTCACAAGTAGATTTCAGACAGAGAAAGCTCTGCTGAAGCTGTTCTACATTATTAGGAAAGCTGGAGGAAATAGCATGGCAGGCAGGTCTTTCTCATTCTGCTTTTGTCACCCATTTTGCAGGATAAGCATTGCTAGGTGTTACACTTATCTGTGTGTTCCTTTCTGAACTTGCTATGTTGGGAGGAAGAGAATAACTTGAAAAGTACTGGGGAAAAATACAGCCCTTTTTCCACAGTGCTGTTGTCAGTGTGAATAGTCCTGCATGTGCTGCCAGGGTAAGATCTGAAAGGAAATAGGTGCCTATCAGTAAGATGAGTCATGGCTAAAGTTTAGTCTTGCAGTTCATTGGGTGGTCTCAAAAATTCCTGTTTGGTTACCTAAGTAGCTTAAGAGTTGGGGAAAGGGCTTCATTTGTTCATACATGTATACATAAAGAAAAGTTTTTAATTACCCAGTGAATGGCAGGCACCCTAGGACTAGCAAAGGTGAAACAAGCGCAAGAATTCCATTTGCTGAAGAAAAAAGGTGATTGAATTGAGGATTGAGTTGGGAATTCAGTCATCAAGGAGTCCTTTCAAGAACATTCCAGAGGCAAAACCTAGTCTTGCTGGATCATAAGGAGTCAGATCAGACTGCTTGTTTCTTCTGGCTCCAGGAATTTTCTTGGTGGCACTTTCACAAGGCATAATGAATCCCAGATAAAGCCAGTCTCCCGACAGATAAGAGAACAGGAATACTTTCTAATCCCTGATCTTTATGAATGCCTAGAAACTGCATCTCCCAGTTTGTCTGAAAGAAATGCACTGTCATATGTGAGATTTTTCAATATTTGATTTATCTTATGAGGGCCTCTTAAAGGCCTTTGAAGTAGCTGGAGGAAAGGGATTTGATTGATTTCGCATGTTCATGCCAAATTCCATGGTAAATAGAACATGAGATTATGAGATGTTGTGGTATATGTGTTATGGAATACAATAAATAGTCTGAACAGCTTCTTTTGCCTGTGGCTTTACAACTTGGGGTTGAATTTTCTTCTGTTCTCTGGCAGGTAATGCCGACCTTCTCTTTTTCACACACGACCCCACCCCCTGTAATCTTTTCTTCCTGGAGGAGCAATGCTGTGCATTGCACCTCTGAGTGACTGTGGGACTCTTAGCTTTCTACCAAGTTTGTTTAAAATCCACCTGTGGTTTAGCAAGCACAGACAAACAAGCTCTGTTTTGTTACCTAGTCTCATTTCTTAGGAAGTTGAACTTTATTGAAAAAAAAAAAAAAACAACCCAAGAAGAAAACGCAATGTTGAAAAGTCAAGCTTTAAGAAATTTAAAATGCTTGGATTTCAGTTGCTCAGATGCTTGCCAGGATTTTATCTGAATCAGGACCTTTTCTTGCTGTTGCACGTGGTGGGAAGAAGTGCATATGGATTCATATGCTTCAGTTCCTTATCTGTGTAACAGCAAGGTACGTTCAGTCCTCTCTCAGGTTTCAGGATTTCAAGTATCATGGGTTGTGGATAATCTTCTGTGAATATATAGGTGTACAGGGATGGTGACTTCACATGGATGAGCTAGTCTGCCTCGAGTCCAAGATATTTGACTAGTTCCCAGAATATATGTACTGTCTCCTGCATTGTTGATGAGGATACCAGCTAGCTGAGTAGTCAGCCTTGCCTGTACTCTGGTGTTGATGTGTTTTTTGCCTATTGTTACTCACACTAAGCTAGAGCTTGAAAACACTCAGATTTTCACAGCAGATATTTATTTGAGTTTTAATTTGCTGTTGACAAACACTTCTAAGAATTTTCTCAACGTTGACTGAATAACCAGAATTCCTGAGCATGTTCTAAGGAGAAAAAAAAAATAAATCCAGAAACAGGTCTTCTGCATGGCAAATTTCACCTCCACTGGATCTTGAGCAGATCTAAGCACCTGAGAACAAGATCTCCTAGGAGAAAGTGGTGGCAGACTTGGCCTGTCAGTCTCTCATCTGCCCATCGTGGTATTATGCTGTGGGTTCCCTGCAGAGACTGGAACCCCACTATGATGCAGCTGGGAACCACATTGAACAAACAGCTTTGCCTTCTCCAAAGGTTGTACAGCTCAGATAAAAAACAGTGCTAGTTAGCATGAGTAGACTTCAGAGAAGATATCTCTCTCTCTCTCCAATATCAGACACATCATTTACCCAGTGGTGAGAACGGGATGGGGTTTTTTTTTAAATGTCACTTAGTGGAAAAAAAAAATCACTTGGTGCTTCTGTATAGAAGTCTATTTTTTAACTGAAACTTGCAATTTACTATTTTTAAGAGAACTCGTATAGATAAGAGGTGTGTTTTCAAACACCCTAGCAGACCTTAACCAAGGTTAGAACTTCAGTTTATATTTAGGGTCATCTGATGCACTGCCAGAAAGACAATGTGGTGTTTTGTCCACAGACCAATTGAGAGCCAAGCCCAGAGCTGAGCATCAGAGTATTGGGCCACCCCTAACTGATGGTGTAGCTGGACATATTTTTTCAGAGGGCAGTGTTAATTTCAGCATCTCCACTTCATACTGTCCCTTCAGTTTTGCAGCTGCAGTTGTTCCTGCAGCTGTTTGGTCATCTAGTAGGGTGGGGAAAAAGAGGTTGGTTTTTAACCTGAATCTACTCTCCAGTCTGGTTTGCTGCACAAGACAACAAATAGTTAAACTGGTCTCTCAGGAGACAGGGCAGGATATAAACAGATGCTGGGCTCACTTAAGCCCACAAATACCACCAGGCTTTGGCCAGGCTGTCCAGGATGAGGTGTCCGTGGGCTGCCATGTTCCCATTTGGGTTGCAGGTCTCAGGGCAGGGGTTTCCTTCTGCTGTGCTTACTTAGAGCAGTCCACACCACTTGTAAATCATGGAAACACTGAGGTTGAAAAGAGCAGTTGAGCTTCACCCACCATTTCAGCTTACTCTGACATCCACATTTCCTTGACTTGACTCCTTGGAAAGGAGGAAGGAACAGTCCTGATTTTAAATTTGTTATGCATTGTAGCAAAACCAATGGAGTACTTGCATTGCCTGTGCAGACTTCTTGCACATTTTTGAATAAAAGGTTTGTTACTGAGCCTCTTGTACTGTTTGCCATGTGTAGTTTTTGTTTTATCAAGGTATTGCGTCACACCTCAGGAGCTGTTGCCTTCTTGGAGCATGGGGCTCTGCTGGATTTGATGAGGATTTTGCTCCAAGGAGCATGCAAAAGCCAGGTTCTTGGTCACTCCATTTTTCTTGCCCAGCCTTGCAGCCATGATCAGCAGTTCACTGACTGACTACTACCAGCGGACAACATGAAGTTGGAATTGCTGAAGACCCTCTTTAGGTGGTGGAGGGAGGTGTGCCAGCTGCCTGCACTACACTTGAATGTTTGCAATGCAGATCAGATAACAATGTGTGTGGCTCTTTAGTGGAATATTAAGACTGACTGCTCTCCTATTCCTTGTAGCAGCAAAGTCCTAGAAATGTAGATGATTTCTAAAATTTGCCTAAAAACTGTCCTGGTGTGGCTTGTTTGGACAAGACAAAACTACTGATCTAGTTGAGCAGGATTTTTGCTATTGCTGAAACCTTTTTGACAGCCATCCTGTGTCTGGCCACACCCAGAGGGTGGTGGTAAATGGCTCCTTTTCAACCTGGCAACCTGTCACAAGTGGGGTACCCCAGGGATGGTTGTTGGGCCTCACACTGTTTAATATCTTTGTAAGTGATGGATGATGGGATCAAGTGTATCCTGATGAAGTTTGATGATACCAAACTGAGTGGGGAAGTGGACACTCTGAAAGGGAGAGCCACCCTGCAGGAAGACCCAGATAGGCTGGAATAGTAAGCTAACAAGAATCATATGAAGTTCAACAAGGACAAATGTAAGGTCTTCCACGTGGAAAAAGATAATCCAAGAGTTCAGCACAAACTGGGATCTACCTGGCTGGGGAGCAGATCTGTGGAAAGGGACGTTGGGGTCCTGAGGGACAACAGGCTCAGTATGAGCGAACAGTGTGCTGCTGTGGCAGAGGAAGCCAACAGGATGCTGGGTTGCATCAACAGGGGCATCAGCAGAGAGATAAAGAAGTCATTATCCCACTCTACTCAGCACTTGTCAGACCACACCTGGAACACTGTGTTCAGTTTTGGTCCCCACAATGCAAAAAAGATGTGGACACGCTGGAGAGGGTCCAGAGAAAGGCCACAAAGATGATCAAAGGACTGGGAGGCAGCCATATGAGGAAAGGCTGAGAGAACTGGGTTTGTCCAGCCTTGAGAAAAGAAGGCTTAGGGGGGACCTTGTCACCATGTTCCAGTATTTAAAGGGGAGCTACAAAGAAGAAGGAGACTCCCTTTTTACAAGGAGTCACCTGGAAAAGAGAAGGGGTAACGAGTACAAGTTGCTGCTGGGGAGATTCCAGTTGGACACAAGAGTAAATTTTTTCACAATTAGNGGAGATTCCAGTTGGACACAAGAGTAAATTTTTTCACAATTAGATTAATCAGATATTGGAATAATCTCCCCAGGGAAGTTGTGGCTTCCACAACATTGGATAATTCTAGGCTTCATCTGGGCAGGGTGCTGGGGCCTTCTTGTCTAGACTGTGTTTTTGCTAAGAAAAGTTGGACCAGATGATCCTTGAGGTCACTTCCAACCTGGTACTTTGTGATTCTATGATCGAGTCATCTGGTGGAAAAAGGAATTTTTGTGGAATCATAAGACAGCAAAAAAAGCAAATTCTGAGTTCCCATGGAGTCCACCTTTTTTTACCAAAATACTGTCTGTGTGTGTGGGAACAGGACTATGCTCTGGATTTAGAGCCAACTCGAGAACCAAATTGAAACAGGCCAGTTTTAACCTACTGTGTGGAGTAGGGGGGTGGGTGTTGGGTTTTCTGTTGCTTGCTTTTTTTTTTTTCTAACGGCAGCTGACTTCAAAAGGTGGCATTTGTGCATCTTCAGTTAGCCACTTCTATTACTTCAACTTTTATTAGAGATTGTAGAAATGCCCCTGCTTTTTCCTCCCTCTCCCCTGCTTACAGTTCTTAAATATTCTGGGTTATGCCGTTAATTTTTAATTCTCTTCCGTTCCTTTTACTTCTTGCAGTTCTTGTGTGGTTGGTGAAAATAAGCCTGCGTTGCAGGGATGCAAGAGGAGCAACAGCCTGAGGTAGGGCTTGGAGATGAAGATTATTTTTTTTTCTCAGTAGAATTACAGGGAAGGTCAAGACTTTGAATCAGCCACGTTCTTGCACACACCTTCAGGGAAGGTCTGCAAAGTCAGAGGGTTGAGACTACCAGTGTGAGACCCTTTTTAAAACGGGGTGGGGAGCTGAGTGCTGTTTTTTCCCTACATTCAGGCACTTCTTTGGAGGGTCCTTTTCCCTCCAATTGCAAAAGCTAAAAGGGGTCTTTTGTATTCATTTATTGCAAGTGAGGAATTGTGGAAAATAGCCTAACCTATAAGCTTAAACCTTTAGGAGGGAAAAAATATTTTGTGACAAATGGGTCGTACACAAATGATCTCACTGTACATAGGTTAAATACATTGCCAAATTAAACTGAGGCACTTTTTTCTATCCTTGCCTGTTCCCTTTCTTCTCCTTTCATATCCATATATCTCAAAAGCTTTTTCTGGTGTTCAAGACATTTTTTTTCTTATGACATATAAGGATGTTGATTTCTGTGTCCTGTTAGTTAATTTAAAAAAAAAAAAGGAAAAGGCAGGCTGTTGATGTAGTGCTTAGTGCTTTTCCCACTGTACTGTTGTAATGATCACAAAGCCAGCATAAGTGACAGGATTAATTCCATATGTTACAGATGGATACATTTTTCCAAAATATTTTTGTGACTAGACTTACTTATGCAAGCAGAAGAGTGAGGCCATATGTTGTGATCAAAAGCTGAGCTGGTGTTAAATTAGATTTGTGAATGTAATTGGAATTTGCAGTGTAATTGCAGTTTGCAGTTGTCAATGAACAGACTTTTGTTTTGTAATGAAAAAATGATATGTTGCTGTGAATGTTTTAAACTTTGCACTGTAAAACTGTTGTACTTTTTGGTCTTACTCCATGAAATGTATGATGAATTTTGCCTTGCCTTCATAGGGGCCAAGGTAAGACACATAGGATTTATTATCTAAGAATTACTGTTTGGCATAATGGAATGTAAGAAGAAATTAATCATGCTTGTTGAAAGCTCTTAACAATTGGCTGTGCTTTGTACAGTCCTGTTTTAAATCTTACCAGGTTAAGTACAAAGCAAATGAACCAGTCATTCTAGCTAAAAAGCTGACATGCTTCAGGAGAGCTTGACTGCCTGCTTGCTGACTCATTAATACTGCCTTCCAGATGGAAGGTACTTGATTGATGATGGATTCACATCCTGCCTCTAACTTTTTGACTTAATGTTGTTCAAAAATTCCAAATTCTACCAGTAATCATCCTGATTCAACTTTGAATTAATGTGGCTGCCTAAAGGTAGTTGAGCTTCCCCCGATTCTGAAGTCTCTCTTTCTTGCACTAACTCTGTCTCTCCGTCTTGGATGACATAGGCTGAATGACTGAGATGGTTTGAATTCTATGCACGGGTTTTAAAACTTGCCTGTTAGTTAAAAGTAAGAAAGGTTTTGTTAGCCAAATACCTACCTCATATACTTCTAGTGATAATATTTAAAAGTTGGTCTTTGGGAATCTTTTCAATTACCTTCTGATCCTTTAGACAACAACACTATGCAGATGCTTTGCATCCTTTTGACTTTGACTTCTGAGGTATATAAAGTCAACGTACACAAACTTCATCAGTTTGGGTGTGCATGTTGTGTAATTGCCTGACGCTTACTCCAGCAGAATAAAATACTGGGGCAGACTCTTCTAGAATGGATGTGTGTATTCTCGTGAGTGCTGATTAACTTCATCAGACTCCTGACAGACTGATGCTGACTGGTAGTTGAGTAAAATACACCATCTTGTAAATGGCAATGGTATTATAATAATCAGTGAACGTTTTCATTTCCATCACAGAAAACACTATAGTAGTGTTAGAGATAAATTTGTCCTTTTTTATTCTAGAATCAGATTGTTTTGTTTAAAACTTTGTGTCAGGTATAAATATAATCTTTTAAAGTAGGCATGAAATAGTTTTTCATGTGTTCTTTCTCATACTTAGCCAGCTAGGAGAAAAAACAGTTGTAAAACCATAGACGTTTTGAACTGTTGACACTGCTTAAATTATTTACTTGCTTGAATATTATATGTAGGCTCAAATTGAGTAAACTCGCAAGGGGAAAGCTGTATTAGAACATTTCATTATAATTCCCAGCCTCCTTTTGAATTTGTTTCATACAGGCTGCTGCAGATCCAATGTCCTCCTCTGATGCACCAGAAGATGGCCCAAAGGAAACGTCAAGTGTATCGCAGAATATCTGTATGTTTCTGGTTTGACTGGGGAGGGTGTATGAGGTTGGAAGTATGTTAAGCTAAACATCCATGCCTTTTCCTTACCTAATAAGGATATGACAGCACAAAGGGGGAATGCAAATAAGGTCATATCTGACTTAATCTGTTCATTTGTAGAAAGGCTTAGTTGCATAAACCAAATTTGGAAAGAATGACATATTGATTGTCAGTTTGCTGCTCCTATGCTTTCAAAAGAAGTAAATGGTTTTTGATTTAATAGATATACCCAGCTGTTGTTTTAAGCTCAGTCGTTGCTCTCTAAGCCAGAGATGCATAAGTACGTGTTTGCTTTGGCATTCTGGCATCTGGTGTTCTGATGTTGAATCAGATGACCCAAGTGGAACACTTTGCCCGTGCTAGCATGATCATGTTTTGATATGAAGGCCAAGTCTGCAGCATGTGGAAATAGAGGTATTCCAGCCAAAACTGCCTTATGAAGCCCAGGAATGGTATCAGTCCTCACCTTTAAGCAGTAAGAATCAGATAATGACAGACATTTCTTTCTTAGGAGAAAATAAAGACTTCTTAGGATTTGCATTGTGTTTATTGATAAACCATTCTGATGTCAATGTATATGATGCTCATTTTGAACCACAGGAACATTCAGATTGCACTTTCTGGCAAATAATAGGCTCTGAACCACCTCTGGGCAGATGAGTGGGTAACAGCAACATTACTGTAATGCTGAAGTTGCTGAGTAGTCTCTAGGGATCGCAGCTTTCAGAAATAACAGTCATGGGAGCAAACAAAGCCTTGAATAAAGCTATGGGAAAAGCATTTGGACCTAAAGAAGCAGATTAATTTTTTTATGTTGTTTTTTTCTCCAGATATAGAATTTGGTTTAATAAAAACCATAGCTGCTCCTGAGAATGTTTTCCTTGATTATGTCCTTAAATAATAACATCTGATACTGCACTCTTGCAGCAGCTTTGCTTCACAGGAAACATTATTCAGTCCAGTTCTGAATATATGTATGAGGTCAAGGCTTGAAAACTTAATAGAAATTAAATCCTTTAAGGGTTACTGAATACACAGAAGCCACTTTCAACTGAAGGAATCTCAGCCATAAATGGCTTTAGGCTAGGAGAGTATTTGGGGAAGGTATTGTACGCATTTCCCCATTTCTTATTCTTCCATAAAGACATACATTTGAGTGTTGTGGGAGGCAGGATATTTGCTTAAGTAGATTTTGTTTGATTTACTGTGGCAGATTTTATGATGATGTGACTGAGAACACTACAAATGCAACAGCCCTACCTCTTCTCCTTCTTACAGTCATGTTTCCCCCTCCTCCCCCTTCTTAGCATCACCATCTTTTTTGGCAGCAACACGAGCTTAGATCAGACCATACTGATTGCAACACACCATGTTCTTCAGTATTGACCATGAAGTAGTAAACTGCTAAAATGTAAACAGAGGAGGATGTTGGAGGGTGGCTTTTGTTTTGGGTTTGGGGTTTTTTGACATAATATCTTGAGATAAATATTTGTGGAACAGATTTGGGGCCAGCACCACATAGTTAAACCAGATTCATGAAATGAAGGAATGTAGGAGGCTATAATTTGTCTGCATCTTTGACATCCTGCCTGCAAACTGTTCACTAACCTTTTTTTTTCCCCCTGGGATTATGATCCTATTCCAGGCTTCTGGACCACTTGAGACCTCTGCTGACTTGTGCAGCAGCTTGCCAAAGAGAGGGAGTTGGTTGGAAACAAAACTCTGCTTTCCTACTTCATGCTTTTTTTTTTTTAAGATGTATTGGAGCTTAAAGATGACTCATTAAAAGTTACTATGTTTCCCATTGATGTAAAATTGAAGCTTCTCTCTCTCAGTAAATGAAGCTTTCTGGCATTTAACAAGAAACTATGATGGAACTGATACATCTTCCTATTTTCTATGGCAAGCTTGACAATGATGAGCTAAACTCATGTTGTTCCATTTTGGTCTTAAATAGTTTATTATTGAAACTAGGGAAGAATGATTGGTTTCCTGACCTGAATACCTCTTAAGGTTTAATTTTCATTCGTATACTGATCCCTGGTGTGTTAATCACAGAAAAGGCTAAGATTGGTACTGTAGGTATCCTATATGTGCCAATATGTGCAGGTGCCTTTACCAGCACATCACACCAGTATACATGTGTTGCTATCATTGATACGGATAAAATCCCAAAAGGGATGCTTTTGTTCTAGAGTTTAAAAAATGCTGCGTTTTTAAATTTAGTGTGTATCTTTTCTAAGTATTCTTTGCTTCTCTATCCACGTCACCTGCCACACAGCTTCTCTCTTTTCCTTACTGAACTGCGTGGACAACCTGTCCCAGTGTCCACAGGGTAGGAAACCTGGACTGAGACCCATGCTTGGAGGCAACCGCTCCAGTGGTGCCACTCTCAATGATGTAGCCTCAGAATTGAATGTAAGATTACAGTGGTAAATCAATGGCCTTTTAGCTCTGCTCTGCTGTTTAGTGGTGACATTTTTATTTTCTGTTTTACTTACCTGCACTTTATAGTCAAGTGTGCTTTTTTTTCTGTTTTAATTTGTTTGTAGCTGATGCAGATGCATTTAAAATTCTCCTGGAGATGAAGATGAAGAAGAGGCAGAAGAAGCCTGCTTTACCAAGCACTGTGACTGAGCTTGACACCGAGGATGGTTCTAAAGTCTATGTGGTTGGAACAGCCCACTTCAGTGACAGCAGCAAAAAGGATGTAGTGAAGGTAAATACTAAGTGAGAGCCCTTCAGCAGCATGTTTATAAGTGTTTCAACTTAGCATTAAGTAGAATGAAGTCCAGCTCTCTGACTTGGTGTTCTGTGTTGTAACCTCCAGACTAACAGCACTGTGGGATGAACTAAGAGACTTATTGTCTTAATTTTTTCATGCATTACACTGCTTTTCCATCTCAGATATTTTTATTTATCCTTAAGCAACAAATGCATATGCAGTGCCAATGTTAAAAGACTCACTAGTGAAGCTTACATTGCCTGTCGCGATACAGCATCTTGTCGTACTGACTGTGTGTATCGTGGCTGCTGCCTACTCACTGTGATGGGGATGTGCTGAGAAGATGCAAAGCCTAGAACAGAAACTGCAGTTACAGCTTCTCTGTGTATAATACTGAGCTGTAAAACCACGCCAGCCCAAACTTGGATTCCATTCTCAAGATGTAAATAGGTCTGAAGCTCTACTGAAAGTAGGAACTGTTTCATACCGTACCTCATACAATCTGCAGTTTAGAGTGGCTTTATTCTTCGGGAGCTAGAGAGGGAGGAATCTTGTGCCAGAATCATCATTTCTGGTTCTTACAAGACCTATTCTAAGTCAGATTGCAAATAATTGCAGAATATGGTCAAAAAAACTTTGTGTATGTGAAAAGTTCAACATCAAACTCTTCTCCTCTCCTCCCCAGCACAGTGTGTGCTTCATCTTCCTGTCCTAGAGCATCCAGTAGCTAAAGCATTTCATTGTCATCTTCTTTAGTGTTTTCCTCAACATGTAGCTATTTGGCGAAGTCTACTCTTTCACTGTTCTCTTAATTGATTGCTGGAATGTACTTTTATTAAGTCCCTTTTCTCATGGAAGTATTGATATTGGCTGCATTTCTGTTTAATCCTGGTATAAATAATTTCATCTTTTTCAGACAATACAAGAAGTGCAGCCTGATGTAGTTGTGGTGGAACTATGTCAGTACAGAGTTTCTATGTTAAAGATGGATGAAAAGACATTATTAAAAGAAGCCAAAGAAATAAATCTTGAAAAACTTCAGCAAGCTATAAAGCAGGTATGATTCCCACAGTAAAAATTAAAGGTTTGTGTTAAGAGCAATTTGTCAAGTTGCAACTAAAGCCAGTGTTCCCACTATCTGGGATCCAGATATTAATCACCTCAGTGAGAGTACCATTACGGTGGCAAAGTCAGCTTTGGTATTTTTTTATTTCAGCTGGAGTGTTGAGGGCTTCTATTCCACAACACTATTGTTGGAGCAGTTGGCCTCAGCAGGAATTATTCTGGGCTTAATGCTCTGCTCCACTTGCAGGACACAAGTCTAACTTTGTAATTTGCTAATATTTAAAAATTATTTCTGCAATCTGCATCTCTATCACAGCTCTTTAGGGAACATTTACTTCTGGTACTGTATTTTGTGATCTGTTTAGCTGTGTTCCTTTTTCATCCTAGTGTTGATCTTTTTCATCCTAGTGTTGAATACTTTCATCCTAGTATTGCTCTTTCCTTTTAATTCTCATCCACTTGTCTTTTGAGTGGTTACTAATTGACAGTAGGTCTCGAGGGAGGTTTTTGAAAAATCTGGGCTGAAAAATGTGGGACTCTCTTCAAGTTATAACCACTGGCAGTTTGACATCTGTGATGTGTGCACAAAACAAGTGTTGTCCTGTATTTTTTAGGTTTCACCCAGTTAGCTTGTATTTCAGTAACTTAAAGCTAAGTACAATGAAACAGCACAAAGTTGACTTCAAAATGACAGGACTCTTGATTAGAGTGGCAGTATGTGGCAAATAGTAAAAAGAGTTTCTGTTGTCCAGTTGAATGAACAAATTCATATATTGTTGTTTTGATAGTGTGGTAATTATATATTGGAATTTTTATTGATATAATTGGGAATTTCCAGGTTTGCACCCCCCATAAGAGTATGATCTGCGTCCATGTAGACATGCAGTGGCTGGGACTGGTCTGCCCGTGTGTGTGTGCACAGAGTGTCTCAGAGGAGGCTTTCTGACTCATAGAATTAGGCAATAATGCGTCTTTCTTGTTTTCTTTATGTCCTATCGAAGGAAAGAATGTTGCAAAACACTTGCATATTGCATGAATTACTGCATCCGTCTGTTTATTTTTAGGTAAGGTGGATTGTTCTGATGCATGTAGCTGAAAGAATGCATGTTCACAGCAATGAGAGCAGCATAGCTGAGGGTCTTCTGACTTAGAAAGCAAGCACGGAAGTGGTTTTATTTTAGTATCAAATCCAAATACAACAGTGTTAGCTGTGCTTCTCAGTTAAGATGGAAGTAAAATAGTGGACTTTGTGATGTAAATTAGTGTTGGTAGCTTTGTAATTAGTACTTCCTACCAGGGCTTGAAGTGATCTTGTGTGCAGACAGTAGGAAACGAAGAATGTGCTGACTCCAATGCCAGAGCATAACACAAAGATCCTTCCTCTTTTTACTGCTCAGTCTTAGTCTCCTTTGTCACCAGGGATTATGCAAATAATGGAATTTTGACATTGTGCCTTTTAAATGATACATTTCTCTGTTTATAGTCTACAAAATAAAATCATCAACCTTCCCATTTTGACTAGAATGGGTTATATAGGGAAAACCAGAAAAAACAGTCCAACTGTCTCATGCTATAAATTGTAGTGTCTTTGCTTTTTTCTGGTAAAAATCAAGCCGTCTGGTTAAGTTGCTCAGTCATGGTTCACTTGTCCCCCTCTTACTGAAATAGACATTTGGGCCCAAAAGTTACACCAAAAGTCAAATCTACTTGTAACTTTCATTCCTTAGTATCAAATCAGGAAAAACCACAAACCCCTGTATCTTTTTATAATCATTTGTATAAATCTTAAGCAGTAAAATTGCATTTCATTGCTCTTAATTGAAGTTGGAAGCTGAGCAGGGTGTTAATATGAAATACTGCACACTTGCAGTGGGTGGCTGGTATTCACAGCTTATCAAGCAACTGTTGCAGGTTAAAAGCAGCCTTCTTCCAGCCCCTCCTTGGACTTCAAAACCCTGACAGTTGTTTGCAGAGGACTACCTGTTTGCTTTCCATTAAGCAAAGCAACGCAGTGCAGACTGGCATGTAGCTGAAAAGCAGATTGCCTTAAGATGCACAGTAACAGTTGCCTTAAACCAAACTGGTAAGACAGGTTTTTCTTTTATCTTCTCCCCTGGCTTCCTGTTTCCACTGGCCTTTCTGTGTCCATGCCATGGTGTGGCAGTCTGAAAAGGGCTTGGTTTTTTAGCTGCATCATGTCCCTATGTGGCTGTAATTGCTGGTCCCGGCACAGAGAAGGAGTTGAGAAACCTTGTTCTAGGGCAGAAGAGAATGAGGGCTGGTGGCAGCAAAATCTGCCAAATCAGCAAAATCACTTTTTTAACCTCCTCCTTTAGGCTGAAGTTACATGTGAAGGAATATGTTGTAATGTTGCTTGTTTTTTGTTCTTTTGTTCTTTTTTTTTTTTCCTTTTAATGCTTCTAGCCAGTGAAAAAGCTCTCATTTTGCACCATGTGATAGAGCCCTCCATGTTTAGATAGCCTACAGGATTCCTCCCTGTTTAGGTACAGTACAGGATTGCCCTCTTAAATAAAATAGATATGATGTGAACTGGTAGATGACAGGTACATACATATGGACAGGAGCAGGCTGCTGTTACTTGCCACCTTCACTTGCACTTTAAAGTGTAACCTCCATTAAGCAGGAGGAAAACCAGTTCCAGGCTACAGGTGCAACACTGTGTTTGCACAGGGAATTGTGGTTTTTAAAAGAAATCCAGATGAGTAAAATACAGATGGTTTGATTTTGCAGTTAGTGCTAGATCTGTGACTTGTTACACAGTCGAATAGCGGCCCCAAGGCCCCCTCCTTAGGCTGTGTCTGCATACATAGTATAAGCTTTTCTGTGCTGAGTCCAATGAAAGATTTATCTGCTTCAAAAGTCGTCTGGCAGCTGCCAATAACAGATGCTCAGGGACAGGCATTAGAACCTGCAGTCATACTTTGCCTGGGTATTCCTTTCTCTTCCTGTCCTTTTCACTGTCTCCATGCCAGTCATGGTGTCTGATAGAGTGTGTAATCCTCAATTATCCTTTCCCAAGCCTCATGAGTATTTTATATATTTAATCTAACGTTTTGTATTTCCTTGGGCATTTTCTAGTTCACATAACTTGTTTTCAAGTAGGGAATTTGCTTGAAGACTGTACAGCAGTGCATTGATGTTTGTAATTACTTCCTTTCCTGGTATTCCCTCTCATTCTTCTTACTTTCTGACTGCTGATGAACATTCAGGTGATAAAATTGGTATTTTGCTTTCTCTTCCCTGTGTGCTAATAGCTCTGCATCTGTCTCCCTATGCAGTTATAGAATGATAGAATACCAGGTTGGAAGGAACCTCAAGGATCATCTGGTCCAACCTTTCTTAGCAAAAACACAGTCTAGACAAGATGGCCTGTCCAGATGAAGCTTAGAATTGTTCAATGTTGTGGAAGCCACAACTTCCCTGGGGAGATTATTCCAATGGCTGATCCATCTCATTGTGAAAGTTTTCCTCTTGTGTCCAGTTGGA